>JAKSZT010054202.1:11187438-11247269 GCA_026826555.1 Tolypeutes matacus
GAAGGAAGGAAGGAAGGAAGGAAGGAAGGAAGGAAGGAAGGAAGGAATGAACTCAGTCTAATATCTAGAGAATTTACCTGTCCATAACCCAAAAGACTCAGTCACAGAATTTTAAAATCCCGGGAATATCTCTACCAGATGATCCAGTTTAGCCTCCCTGCTTGGGTATTTCAGGGAAACCTTTAAAAGCCACTGAGTACCTGCTGAAGACTGTTCAACAATGATTCTCTGAACAAACAGGCATAAAATCCTGTTCTAGAAAAAGATCTGTCAAGTTCCACTCACCCTACCCACTTTGTCCCCACTCTGCCCAGAGAGGAGAGATGGGAAGATCGAAGTGGAAAATGTTTGATTGTATTCATTTTATGCTTTAAGAAACAAAGAGTTGAACACAGAGTGAAAAATGTAAAGATCCACTTGTCCTTAGAGCTTTCTGAAAGCATTAACTTTGTTAGGTAGTCATGTCTTGTCTCTGAAACAAAGAGCCAGTCAGCTTAAGCAACCAGGCACAGAGAGGAAAAGAAGGCAAATGGAATACTTTGTGCATAAAAGGAAATGTTCTTGTTTCTTTTTTTAAAAAGTAAACAGACAATGCTCTCTACAGTGTACTGGAAAGTAAAAATAGTGACGCTGGTACTGGGCAGAGTAACAAGATGTATTTATTTTCTGCCCCAAACTCTTCAGGGTTGCTAAGTTATTCTCCCAAGTTAAGAGCCTGCTAAGGGAGAAAAGTTTCAACGACAAAATATGTGTGCACGCCACACGAACAAACAGGAAAAAGGGAAGATGCTACACGTTGGAAATGTAAACTGTGTGAGTGCTATCTGACAAGGGTGTAGAAAGTAAAAATGAGAAGACAGTAAAACAGAAAAAGAAGAAAAAAGTTATGTGTGACTGGAAACAAAACATAGCTTAAAATTAAGAATGCTTATGGTAAAACTTTCCCATCAATAATTACCTTATTTTTTAGGCTCTATCAAATTACTAGTGACTGACTCTGAGCCTGAAATTTTGCAGAGTCATAAATGATAATTAAGTACGCTTCTACCTTTATATGTCCCATGTATCAGTCTCCCAAAGAAAATATGAAACTAGGAACAGTGGAGGTTTAAATTTGTTCTCTAATTATTTTGCTACTCACAATTTTAAATACTGAAAACTCAAAACATATTAAATATGTAATTGTGTATAAACTGTGTATAGCTCCCAAATGATTTTTTAATGTCAAATTTTCTAAAGATAAAACTTATCGGTGATGTAAACCGAGACAATGAGGAGTCTTGAATCACCATAAGTGAAAGCAACATCTGTTATAGAGTGCTTCAGTCTTAATTTATAGTTAGTTACGACTTATCATGACATTTTACTAGTTTTGAATTAGAAGAGTCCTCAAAGAACATTTAACTTGGTGTCTCCTATTAGGTGGTCATTCACCCCCTGATCATCTGGGTGACAGTGAACTCACGAGCTACCTAACCTCCCAGCAGCCTCCTCCACTGTGGGCATCTCTGAGACACACACACTTCTTCATCATTTCCACCCTCTTGTCTTGGCTCCATTTTATGGAGTGCCACAGAATGAATGCAGTTCCTTTCATATTTTGTGTCATCCCCTTTTCCCAGTTCCCTGAAGTATTTTTGAATCCTCTCATCAGTGTAACTCAACTTCCGATCCACAGTGCAAATAATTCCCCCTCTCTCCACCTCTGCCGCCACCACTCCAGCCAACGCATCGCCGTCTGTCGGGGGAAGAGTGAGACAGCTTCCCGCTCGCACTCTCATTCCCTTTCAGTCTATGCCCCCAAAGAGGCCCCCAGCATGATCATTGTTAAAGATCACTAGGTCCTAGCCTGCTGAAAAAAATAACGGCCTCCAGTCCTGTCCTCGGTTCTCTAAGTACAAATTCAAAACCCTCAGCGCATGGGATTGAGCTGAGCTGGCCCTCCTGGCTTCCACAGCGCCGAGTCATTGGCTGTGTGTTCTCTCCCTTACTCAACAGGCTGCATCTCCTCTTGCTTTCAGTTCCTCAAATTAACAAGCTGTCTCCCTCAAGAAAATGTTCACAGATGCTGCCCCCTCTTGCTGACATGCTTGCTCTGCTGTTTCCTCTTTGAGAATCACTCTTTGTTCAGGTCTCACCTGTGTGTCTCTTCTTCGGAGAAATTTTTCCCCTTTACCATCCTTCGTCACGTTTATCATAATTTGCTATATATACTTAATTCTATAAATAGTAATATTATTAATAACAAAGCTAATCTTCATTGAAGGCTTACTACATGCTGGGTAGTAATTGCATCAGAAGCATGAACTTATTTAAGCTTCAAACCAAGTCCATGGAGAGAGTGGGGCTCAGGAAAGTTAAGTAACATACCCAAGGCCACACAGCGGGAGAGGAGAAGAGGAGGGATTAGAGTCCAGTGTGTTCTGGAACCTACTGCTGTCCTTACCTCTGCAGGCGACGTGGATCGCTGACTTTCCCACTATACTGTAAGCCTCAAGGGGTTCGGATGCCTGCAGCCTGGGAGTCTGCCAGAAGCGAGTTACGGCTCTGTTGGTTCAGCCTCACCACACTACAACAACGCCTCTGGACCTGTTCTTCCTGCTCGACCCTCCCCTGGTCCTTGGGGCATTCAAATACCCGTGAAAAGGAGGAAAGTAAATGAGTGAATAAGGTACTCCTGTCTTGACACCTCTGGAGGCTTCCTGAATTTTTAAGGCACTTTCCAGAAAACAAGGAAGAGAGAAAAGGGACAAATCGTGAAGAGATGAGCAGTTTAAGTACATTCGTCTGGATTCAATCAATAGCCGTGGAGCATGATCCAGTACATGAGGAATTCGGGTGATTTAGAGAGGAGTTTCAGCTCATTTCCCACAACATTAACAGTGGCCACTGCTAACACTGCTCCACTATTCACCATTTCCCCAGCCCTCTGCTAAGCGCTTGGTGTGCACTGCTTTGTCTGGTCGTCACAAGGGCCTGACGAGGTAGGAACTGCTATCAGCATGCCCGCTCTCCCAGCTGAGGAGACAGAGGTGGGGAAAGACTGGCCAGATAGCTTGGCCAGAGACTGCAGTCAGTGGGCTCAGCCCCAGCAGGGCCTCTTTTTCAGAGCCGGAGGCCCTTAGCTCTTTTGCTGCAAAACTGCCCTTGTGCGTGAAGACTTAGCACTGTAGGCAACCTTGGGCTGAACGAGCAAAGATTCGAGCTATAATCCTACAAACATGTGAGGAGAACCCGGCAGTGTAAAACAATGGGCTGGAAGGAGAAACCAAAGGGAAGGGGCATCGCCTCCTAAGAGGTCTTTGGAAGTGCTAGGATAGATGGCAAATCAAGCTTTAAGGGAACTGAGTAGGGGAAGAAGTTAATGGTAGATAAAGATTCTCCCTGGGGTGACTCTAGGATTTCTACAATTCAAAATAATGAGGATTTGGCACTGTTCGATGGGGCAGAGAAGCAATCTGGGGCCAACGTAAGTACGTAAGATGGTCCAGAAATAATCAGCCAGATAAACGAGCCATTTATTTGTACAACCAATATTTATGAAGGGATTACTTTGGGTCAGGGATTGCTCTGGACACTGAACAGTTATGAACTAAACTGACAAAGTCTCTGCCCTTGTGGAATTTACCTTCTGGTGGGGACCTGCACTGTGTATGTCTGAGGGAGGAGAGTTCCCAGAAGAGGGAGCAGTAAAGGCAAAGGCCCAGAGGCAGGGGGTAAAGGCTGGGAGCAAAGCTCCATGTGGCTAGAGAGCCGCAAGCAGGAGGGAAAGAGGGAAAAGGTGGGGTAAGAGGCCAGCAGTGCCCAAGCTCTGTGGGGCCAGGAGGGATGGGGCAGAACTTTGGGACTGCAGTGGAATAACAACTTTCATTAAACTCCTATCATATTGAGAGCTGGAGCTCTTTAGACTTTCTTTTTTTTTTTTTTTTTTTAAGATTTATTTATTTCTTTCTTCCCACCCCTCGTTGTTTGCACTTGCTGTGTCTGTTCGTCATCTTTGTTTCTTTAGGAGGCACCGGGAACCGATCCTGGGACCTCCGATGTGGGAGGGAGGTGCCTAATTGCTTGAGCCTCCTCCGTTCCGTGCTTTGCTCTGTGTCTCATTATGCTTTTCCTCCTGTGTCTCTTGTCGAGCCCATCTTGTTGTGCCATCTTGTTGTGTCAGCTCACCGCACCTGCCCGTCGCGTCAGCTTGCTGTCTTACTCAACTTCTTTAGGAGGCACGGGGAGCCTCTGCTCCCTGCTTTGTTGTGCTTTCACTATGTTTTCCTTCTTGTGTGTCTTGTTGCGTCATCTTGTTGTGTCAGCTTGCCGCGCTTGCCTGTTACGCCAGCTTGCTGTCTTCTTTATGAGGTACAAGGAACCGAACCACAGACCTCCCATGTGGTAGGTGGGAGCCCAATCACTTGAGCCACATCCGCCACCCACTTCTGACTTTCTTTGAAAAATTATTCTGAAACACAACATTACCAATTTAAAGATAGAAATGAAAAATTGCTTGCAAATGTAGCATCAAACGTAGTCCTTTTCGGCTTTCTGTGTTCTTGTCCAGCCTTTTTCCATATTCATGCATATTTTATGGTTTCAGCCATAGTTACAAACAGCTTTACATCCTGGTTGTTTTACTTAGCTTCATATCAAACGCTTTCTCCAAGTTGATGCAAAGCCTTCGAATAATCACTCTAGCAGTTACATAATATTTCAAGTAAACGTACTACTCCTCTTGGATACTTTGATTGCTTCCAAATTGTCACTATTACCAGTGACATACAAACATTCTTCTAGGTTTGAATTGTTTGGGGGCCTTTCTTCTCCTTGAATATTTATCCACAACCAGTAAATTTTTGTATATAGGAACTATTTCCTTGTGGTCCCTATTTATACAAAATTGTTAGATCACTTACCTGCTGATGGTATCTGTCACTTTTTCAGAGTAGCTACCTTCTGGTACTGGTTCATACACCGCCTCCACGATCTGCAAAACAGACAGACTGGAATGATGGAGGTAAATGAGCCATTTACATCTGTGACCGGCAACACTTGGCCACAGCATGAGCGTTCTTAATTAAGCAATATAAATTCAGGCACAAATGTTATTCAGGAACCAAAACATTCTACCTAATAAAAAATTAACATCAGCTAAACAGCTCCTGGGGAGTGGATGTGGCTCAAGCAGTTGAGCACCCGCCTCCCACATGGGAGGTCCCAGGTTCGGTTCCCAGTGCCACCTAAAGAAAAACAAAACAAACAATGGGCAGACAATAAGCAGACAACAAACAAAAACAATGAGCAAACAACAAGCAAAAAACAACAAACAGACAGCAAGCAAAAACAAAACACTAGCAGGGAGCAGATGTGGCTCAAGCAGTTGAGCACCCGCCTCCCACTTGGGAGGTCCTGGGTTCGGTTCCCGGTGCCTCCTAGAGGAAAAAAAAAAACAAAAAATAGACAAAAAGCAAATATATATTAATTAAACAGTTCTTGAACTTGGAATTGTAGTCTCCAAGCTGAGTTAGAAGTAACCTCAGAGTCATAATAAATGATATGTGGGATAACAGAATATGTGGGCTGGTAGGTAGCCCAAATTGCAATTAAAAATAAAAGCCCAAAGCTAATTCTATATATTTATTTTTAGAATTCTCTATGATAAACGAAGAAATTTGGAGAGGAAAATGTGCCACAGTACATGATCTATATTAGAAGAAAGGGGGGGAAATAAACTGGCTTGTGGCTTAGCAGAGGAATGCCTGCTTTTAATTGATGCTTTCATAAAGATCACAAATGTTCTGTTTAAGAATAAAAGGAACGGCACTCTTACTTTCGTGGCCAGGGACAGCATGTTGGTGCTGTAGAAGGGAGGGTTCAGCGTCGCCATCTGATAAAGGATGCAGCCTGCTGCCCAGACGTCAGCCTTCTCCCCATACGGCTCACTCTTCAGAACCTCGGGGCTGAATCAGAATAAGGACATTAATAGATTCTGAGGAGAGAAGAAGGCAGCCCAGAAACTTTCATGCAATTTTCAAGCTGTGGTCTAGAGATAGGGAAAAAAATTACTTGAAATTCTTGGTCATTCTTTCAGGTAAACATATTAAAAAGTATCTTTGAAATCACCCAGCCTCAGACGAATCAGGGAGCACAATCAAGCAATTTCAGATTAGGCATACTAAATATCATAAATCATATAAACATTGCCCATTTCTGTGTCCAAGGAAGCTATTTTTATTTCCAGAAACATCTCCCTGTGGTCGAGGGAGTTGTTGCTGATCCTGGTGTTTGCTCTTCTGGACTATTTTATACCCTCCCACCCTCGCCATGGGCCACGCTCACTTCCAGCCCCTGACCTTGGTTTTGACTGTGCCTGCGGGCTTTGGGTGATGGGATGTGGAAGTGAAAGCGTACCCCATTAGAGCCTCAGTCTTGACAGGTATTGAGTGCTTCCATCTGACCCTCTGGATGCTTCTTCTACCATGAGAGGCTGCCTCTCCAGCCTGGGCCTAGAATAAAACTTGAGGGGCAGATCTGCCCCCCCAGAAAACCCACAGGCCTGCAGTCAAAGAACCAGCCGAGCTGAGCCACAGATCTGAGTGTGAGAATAAATGCTCATATTTGAAGGCCACTGAGATTATGTGGTTATTTGTTAGGCAGCATTATGCCAAAAACTGACTTATACAGTCTCTCCACCCCACCCCCCTTGCTATTCAACTTTAGCTTATAAATTAAAGGAAAAATATGTTTACATATGTTCCAAGAGCTGACACCTTGTTCACCCCTTCTGAAATGGCATTTCCAAACTTAACCAGGATGCTGTCAGCCTGCAAAGGAAATCAAGCTGTGAGGGTTTATGGGTTTGTCATTTTATCTATTTTGTTTTGTTTTATTTTATATGGAAGGGAGTCTAGCTCCTTGGATATTTTACACACGTGCACACATACACAGACACGGCAAATTAAGTCATCTGGTCTTTCAATTCAATACCATATACTTAGCACTGTGCTTAGCCCTGTAAATGGATAGAGTGGAAATTAAAAGTTAGATTTGGCAGTTTAAAGGAACTGATAAATCAGTATCAAAAAAATCAGGGTAGGTATAAATCTGTATTGACTATTAAGAATAATAAAGCGGTTACTGAAGAGTATTACTGGCTTAAGATTTATATTGTGTATGGAAGAGAAAAGTTATGATTTCTAGGTCTCTCAGTTAAGTATTTTCATATTTACTGAGTATTTTTGAGTTCAGTAAAATGGGAACAGGGGGATTGGGGATGAAATGTCTAGCGCCTTTCTGGTTCTAAGGGTACTGAAAGTGTACTAGGATCAATGGCTCACGCTAAGAAATGCCTTAAAATGTCTTTTGCTCCCCACAGATAAATTTCTCATATTTTAATCTACTATGAACTCAGAAGACTTGCTTCATATTTTCAAAAATTCATAAAGCAGATTCTGTCAGCGCTCCACTCCTATGCCCTCAGATCCCACCTCCATTTCCTGTTCCCGGAGTGCTTTCACTCTTAACATCCAGCCTCTGCTCTTCTTTGGAGGATGGTTTTCAGGCCATTGGAACACATTTTGCCTTTTGGCACAGAGACCTGGAGATCCTGGGGATTTACTTCCCCACTCATAAACAATGGCTTACGGGTATGGAGGTAGAAAAACTCCAACATGCTGATCCTGATTGTTGACAACCCACACTGTGTCCAGCATCCTCCTCCAAAATCAAGCCAAACACACGCTGTGGGCCTCTGCTGGACACCGCCTGTGAACTTGGTCTACTTTCCTTTCCTACACCATATCCCTGCTCTCCTACAGGTGTTTCCTGGTAGCGTTGCCTAATAAATGACTTTCAGTCCTCATCTGAGGGTATTATTGTGGGAAACCCAATCAAAGACTTTTTTAATCTTTAGTTTAGACTTCTAGTCTGGATTTTAAACACATGAAATCAATACAATGTCAATAATTCATAATAACTACGGAGCTTGTTGCCAAAGGGCTTTGTTTTTTTATGACAGACTTATAGTCCAACAGAACAGAATCAAAAGTTCAGAAATAAACTCACACATTGATGGTCAATTGATTTTGACAAGGGTACCAAGTCCACTTAATGGGGAAAGAATAGTCTCTTCAACAAATGGTGCTGGGAAAACTGGATCTCCACATGCAAAGAATTAAACTGATCCCTACCTCACACCATATACAAAAATTAACTCCAAACTGATCAATGATCTAAATATAAGAGCTAAGACTATAAAACTCTTAGAAAAAAACATAGGGAAATATCTCCAGGAACTTGTATTTGGGAGTGGATTCTTAGATTTTTTTATGAAAAGCAAAGTAGATAAATGAAACTTCATCAAAATTAAAAGGTTTTGGGGAGGCGGCTGTGGCTCAATCGGTGGGGCTCCCGTTTGCCATGTGGGAGGCCCTGGGTTCGGTTCCTGGGGCCTCCTGGTGGGGGTGGGCCCACCCGCACGGCGTGGTTGGCTGGCCCAGCGAGCACAAGCAGCAAGGGGGGGATAGATGAATAAATAAAATCTTAAAAAAAAAAAAAAAAAAAAAAATTAAAAGGTTTTGTGCATCAAAGGACATTATCAAGAAAGTGAAAAGGCAACCCACAGTATGGGAGAAAATATTTGGAAACTATATATCCAATAAGGGTTTAATATCAAGAATATATTCAGAAATCCTACAACTCAACAACCAAAAGACAAACAACCTAATTAAAATATGGACAAAAGACTTAAATAGACATTTTGCCAAAGAAATAAAAGTGACAAATAAGCACACAAAGAGATGCTTAACATCATTAGCCATTAGGAAATGGAAATCAAAATCGTAACGAGATACCACTTCACACCCACTAGAATGGCTACTATTAAAAAATGGAAATTAACAGGTGCTGGCAATGATGTGGAGAAATTGGAAACCTCATACATTGTTGGTGGGAATGAAAAATGGTGAGAAAACAGGGAAAACGGGTTTGGCAATTCCTCAAAAAGTTAAACATAGAACTACCATGTGACTTGGCAACAGCACTCCTAAGTGTACACCCAAAAAGCTGAAAGCAAGGAGGCGCTTCAACACCAGTGTTCAGGGCAGCAAGGGCCGAAAGGTGGAAGCTACCCAGTGTCCGTCCACAGACCAATGGATAGACAAAATGTGGCACGGCCATACAACGGAATATTATTCAGCCATAAAATGGAATGAAGTTCTGATGCACGCTACACATGGATAAGCCTTGAAGACATCATATTGAGTGAAATAAGCCAGACACAAAAAGATATTGTATGATTTCACTGAGATGAAATGACTAGAAGATGAAAAGCCGTACAGACAAAAAAGTAGAGTACAGGTTAGCAATGCTGGGGAGGAGGGCGAACTGGGAATTAACATAATGTGTGCAGAGTCTCTTTCAGGTGATGGAAAAGTTTCAGAAATGGATGGTGGTGATGGTAGCATCACATTGTGACTGTGACAAATGCCACTGAATTGTTTGCTTGGGAGTAGTTGAGATGGGAAATTTTATGTTGCACGTGTACCACAATTAGAGAGAGAGAATGAATCAAGAACTAATGACAACTAAATACTATACATGATACACGATCCTGCAGCAGATGTAATAATGGAGTTCCCTGTATTATTTTTATTTGCACCTTTCTTGGATGTATGCAATTATTCCAAAATAATTTTGTTAAAAATGCTTTGAGGGTAGACAAATATATTCTTCTTTCCTACACCAGTAACAGTGTCATCTTTGCTAAAACTTTAATTATCATGCTCACTTTATCAGCACATATTTTTTTTTTTAAGATTTATTTATTTACTTTATCCATTTTAAACCCCCCTTCCCCATTTGCTGTTTTGTGTCCATTCGCTAGGCAATTCTCTGTTTCTGTTTCCCGCCATCTCTACTCATCCTCCTCCTCCAGTCTTCACCAGGATTCGATCCTGGAGACCTCCAACCTAGGAGAGAGGTGTTCTGCCACCTGCGCCACCTCGGTTCCTGGCTTTCAGGGCTTTCGGAGCATCTCGTCTTGTCTCTCTCCTGTTATGTCATCATCTTGCTGCATGCCTCCTGGGTCCTGATGGCTCACCGGCACACAGAGCCTGGCAGCCCATGCGCCGTCTATATATATTTTTTATTTTACCAGGAGGTCCCGGGGATTGAACCCAGGTCCCTCCATATGGCAGACGGACGCCCAGCCATTTGAGCCACATCCGCCCCCCAGCACATATTCTAAAATTGGAATGACAGCGAAGCTCAGCACTGCCCCTCCAATAGCATGACATGCAAATTCATGAAGCATTCCATATTTTTAGGTCTGTAAGATGAAAGGCAAAAGGAACTGTTCATAAGACTTTCAGTCTAGTTGATAGAGTTGTTTCCCATAGGGATGAAGGTTAACCACGCTGAAACCACTCTACATGTAGACTGGAACTGAACACTTGAGTGAACAGACAGCGATCGTAGGAGCCAGATTTCTCAGAGCTGGAGCGGAAGGTTATCGATAAGCAAGGGAAGGAGGATAAAATGACCCACTTGGTAACGGATTAGAGTTGGAGACACCAGTGTGAACCCATGAACTCACTCTTAGCTTAACGTCGATACAAACAGTTACATATGTAAATATTTATAGATATGTGTACATACACAGGTTACTATACACAGATTTCTTAGGTGATCACGGCTGACATCAACAGTGATAAATCATGTACTCTTGAAAAGATGGGAATGGTACTTTACCTCTGTGGTCTTCCTTCTAAAAATACATTACCCCAATCTAATCATGAGAAAAATATCAGGGCAATTCTAATTGAGGAAAAATCTAAAAAATACCTGACCAGTATTCCTCAATATTGTCATCAAAAACAAGGAAAGTCCAAGAAACTGTCACAATCAAAAAGAGCCTAAGGGCGGATAGCTCCGGAGTTTGGTGCCTTGCCAGTGGGTCCTACTTTGGAATTTGTGCTCCTGAGAGTGACAGAGTTGGACTCAAATAAGTCCTCCATGACCATGGTCCATCTGTCCCTGCTATTCAAACCTATATGTGGTGCTGGAGTTTGTAGATGTACTTCCAGAGACTGGAGTCTTTGTGCTGTCCATGTGCCAGCTGGGCCCGGAATCTCAGTGGAGCTGCAACTCCTACTCTACAGCTCAATGGACTCACCCAGGACACCTGGTGAGCAGATGATGATGGACAACGGCCATCCCAGGGAATGGAGAGAGTCTGCAGCTGCAGGCAGGATAATCCCATCCATCTTATCCATGGGATATAAGCCCACTCTCACTTGGAGGTGGAGTGGATAACACCATCCCAGACTCCTCAGGATTGGGGGAAGGCTATGGACTAGAGTGGACTTACTGGTATTCTGTTATAGACATACGGTGATTCAAGCAATGGAAGAAATTACAACATTGATGTGGAGCCAGTGGCCACTGGACACTCTGGGGGCAGAAGAGGGAAAAGCAGTTGTAATACAGGGGCTTTTTCAGGACTTGGGGGTTGTCCTGAGTGACATTGCGGTGACAGATATAGGCCATTTTACATCAGCATATACCATGCAGAACTGTGTGGGAGAGAGTGTGGTCTACGATGTGAACTGTAGTCCACGCTTAGTGGCAAAGCCCCAGGATGTGTTTATCCATTGCAGGTGATGAGCCACACTAATGAAGGATGTTTATGTGGGAGGTTGTGGGAGGAGTGGGAGGTGGGGCATATGGGAATCCCTACAATTTTTGTGTAACATTTATGTAATCTAAGTATTTTTTAAAAATAATAATAATAAAAAAAATTATTAAAAATATATAAAAAATTAAAATATTAAAAAAAAAGAGCCCAAGGAGACATGACTACTAAATATAATGTGGTATCCTGGAACAGAAAAAGGACATTTGAGGAAAACTGCGGGAATCTGAATAAAGTATGAACTTTAGGTAATAAAAATGTATCAATATTGGTTCATTTAGTGAGACAAATTTGCCACGCTAAATAAGATGCTAACAACAGAGAAAACTGTATGTGAGATATGTGGTATGCTCTGTACTATTTTCACAATAATTTTGTAAATCTAAAACAGCTCTAAAAGTAAAAGTTTATTTAAAAATTCTCTCTTCTATACTGATCATGGTAGATCCCTTCCGCCCTCTTGATTTTGAGTTGTTGCCATGTGGAGACGTCAAGGCAGGAACTGAATGTCCAGCTCTAAGTTCACAAGCCATCTGGGTTGGAGACAAGACACTGGGGAGTCGTCAGTATAGAGAGGTGGTGCAGGAGCTACAAGAGGAAGGCACAGGACGGATGACTTCCAATATTTAGGAGTCAGATGCCTGAAAGGGAAGGAGCCATCAGAGAAGTGGGAGAAAAGCCAGCTATAGTGAAGCGAGGAGAAGGGAGCCTTTCCAAAAGGGATACGTGGTTGGCTATGGCTGCCAAGAAGGGAAATGACTTAGGGTTCAGTACATGGAGCTCACTGGTGGTCTTGGCAAGAGCAGTCTCCGTGTGATGGTGGGCTGCAGGAGATAAGGAAGGAGATAAGGAAGGAGGCTTCTGCTTTGTATTGACAATGCTGCATTCCACCCAAGCCCTGTGATCCTGGAAAACAGCAATGGTGAAAGTAATCTCCCCACCCTTTTGTCTTCCAGGAAATGGCTTACTGCAAAGAAACACCCTCCCTACAGGAATAAGATAAGACTCACAGATATCCCCCTTAATTGTGCTTAATTATGACAAGGCCAGACAGACCCTCCAAATTCCTTTGCCTCATAAATGCTTAACTGAACTGTTCATGTTCACTGACCAATCTGGGCAAAACAGGTATTTCGTCTTGACCAAACTAAATTTTTTGTCTTTTCCAGACTGAATTTTACCCATCCTCAGTCTGAGCCAGCACACTCCTCTTTAACAGCCTGCCCTCAAAACCAGGCTAACCTCAGGGTAAATAATTCCCTGATCCACTGTCAGATCTCTGTCACCTCCACCCATTCACCCCCTTCCTCCCACCTCCCGGAGCCAGGTTCTTTCCAGCATCATGCATTCTGCTTAGCCCTTTTCTGTCTGACCTTTGAGGTGCTTGTGGATCTTCTGGTTAGAACACTATGAGCATTCTCTTTATTGCACTAGTACCCCTCCCTTTCTTGTAATAATCCTTTTAAAGAAAGGATTCTTTCACTGAGTTCAGATTCGTTTTTCATTTGACAGTTCAGATAACTCATTAGAGAAGCTCAGCTGTGAAGGAATATAGGGAGAGGGAACTAGCAGGGGTGGGGAGCAATGGAGACTTTGGTTTGTTTTCAGACAGAGAGTCTACATGTTTGAATGCCCATGTGAAGAATCCTGCAGGGAAGGAGAGGTAGAAGATTTAGGAGAAAGGGGGAGAACGAAAACACCTCCAAGCTCTGGGGAGTGGGGACAGGGAGTGGGACTGAGAGGAAGACACAGCCCCATCTTGAGAGGACAACGGGAGAGGGAGAAACAGTAGCTTCAGGGAACAGTCAGGTTTCCTCTAAAGCCAGGAGGTGAAGTTAAGTAACAGAGAAGAGGCTGAGAAGGGATTGCGGGCCTGAGGGAACCAATTCCAGAAAGGAAGGAATGGGTGGTTGCTTGCGGCCCTTGGAGAAGAGGCCCCTGGCACTGGGGTTAAAGCACTTCCATCCATGCTGATAGGAGTGTCCCACCAGGACCCCTTACCCCAGCCTCTTCTGCTCCAGGCCACCGAAGTGCAAGGCTGATGACTTCATCACTTCTAGAGAAGCAGACTGCGCTCTGCCCTTGCCCTTCCGATACAACCAGTATGAGTCTCACTCATTAAAAATCCAAACTAATAAATAATAGAAAGCCCCCGTGGCCCCCGAGTCCTGTGTTAAGTACAGTTCTTTTCCTCCTCTTTGTTGCCAAGCAAAGTCCCTGAGAGAGCGGAGCTGTGCGGAGGCTTTGCTGACTCGGCTGCCCTCTGCTCTTCAACCCCATGGCAGTCCTGCCTATGCTCCCTTCTGCCCCAGGGTGCCAGGGCTGCTACTCCCTGTACCACACAGGGTGCTGCCTCACAGAGCAGGAATTTGCTGTCTCGCGGTTTTGGAGGCACGAAGTCTGGACAGGACACGCTTTCTTCCAGGGTCCGTAGGGTTCTGGGGCTGGCTTTCCCCAGTCCTTGAGGTTCCCTGGCTTGCGTCTGGCCTCCATAACAAGGGGATTCTGTCTCCTTGGTCTCCTCTCGTGGCTTTCTCGGACTGCACTGCATTTCCTTTTCCAGTCACACAGATTAAGGCCACCCTGATTCTAATTTGGCCTCTTCCATTTGGAATCTTCCAAGATCCTAGTCACGTGAGTCCATGCCTTAACGAATAATAACATTTCTGAAGGTCCTGTTTACAAATGGGCTCACACACACAGCAATGCAGGTCAGGACTTGCACTTGCCTTTTGTGGGTGACGTGGCCCAGTCCCCAGTAGCACTGCGCCACTGAAATGGCTTTTCCTTGGAACATCAGTGGCTTACCGGTCACCTGGCTTGCTTTCGGCAACTTCCCTGCAGTTTTTGACATTGTCTACTAAGATTTACTTCTTGAAGCATTGTTCCCCCCCCCCATTCATTCAACAAATGCTAAGCACTTCCTAAGTACCAGGCACTGTTCCACTTGCTTGGGATACATGAGCAGACAAAGACACTCATGGAGCTTACCTTCTAGCAAGGGGGTGGGAAAGATATAAAACAAAACCCAATAAAATAATTTAGAAATAAATGATACACTATTTGAGAAGGTGATAAATGCTAGAGAACGTAGAAAACATTCCTGGAAAAGAGGTAGGGGACAGAGGTGGGGGGGACAGTTTGCAGTATCAGGAGAGGAGGTCTATTCCTCTCTCTCAGGTGATCTCTCAGCATCTCATGATGCTTCATTGGCTTCTTTCCTTTGTCCACATGTTAAGTGGTGCTTTTCTTTCTTCTCACTCTTCACTCCTTGGATAATTTCATTCGCACCCAAAGCTTCCATTAGAACCATATGCTGACAGTTCCCGGATATAATCTCCCCTCCACACAGCCCTTGGGGACTCGCAAGTGTAGCTCAGCCTGGAGTGGGGGCCGTCAGAGGTCACTGATCTCAGTTAGGGTTAAAATGTGGGGCTCTGTGAATGACTGACCCATTTTATAAATCGCAGCTGAGAAACTCACGCCACCAACCCTCTCTCTTGAATAACAAGGTATATTACAAGTCTCAGGTATATTACAAGGTATATCACAAGTCTCAGGTATAGAAAAGGGGCTGGGGCATGGCTACAGGACAAAGGCAGGAGCTGCTGCACCAGGGAGCTCCCTTGAATCCCAGGGTCTATTTTCTTCAAAACTCCCTGCAGGAACCATGACTGTCTTTGCCCCCACAGCCCCTCTGGAGGCAAGCATCTCTTTTTCCCTTCTCTTCCTTTGTTTCTGCTGCCATTTGCACTTCAAACCCAGTCACTTCAGGCAATCCTTTGGCTTTTAGCCCTGAGTGTATAGGCATGCACATGAGATTTTTCTCAATCAGAAAGACTCGGGGCTGACTCTTCTGCTTTCCATTAAACCTTTCTGATGTTAAGAGCCAATGTCGGTTTCAGATTTGTCTCTGATACCTGCCACCATTTTCACACACAGCTGGCCCACAGTTAAACCTAACCTTCCAAATGCTAGTACTTGCCACAGAGGATAAAATCATAATATTTAATGGTTGGGATTTCAAGAGACTTAGCTTGTGAATATTACTAGTGGGCAGAAAGAGATACTAGCGGCTGAAGCTGATTCATTTGTCCAAGGGTGTATGAAATTGGAGAAGAAATTAAAACTTTGAGAGAAACCGGAAATTAAAACTTTGAGAGAAACTGAAAAACTATCACTGAAATAGAATCTAATTGATGATACAATGACATAACATCTTGGAAGTGGTGTCTGGAGACATCACAGAAGAAAATATCCCCTTAAGTGTTAGAAAATACTCATAAAGGACTCTAGAGGAGTTTGGGACATAGTGAGGGCTGCATGTTTGGAGACAAGTTTCTTTTATTGAAGTAATTTACCCAATAATATTTGCTTCACTGAGTAAAGATAGAAAAGGGATTTTTGCATCTCACTGCAATGCATTAATTCTGTCTATTAAAAAGTACATTTAGTTTTCAGGTGCTGGCTATCAAACTTTCATCTCCCTAGACTGCCTTAAAAAAATAGAAAACTTGTTGTTAACTGAAAAAGAACCAAAATTGTACATTTTAAGACAATATAAACCATCTGGTTGGGGACCACATAATCCACTATTTACATACTCAAGGAGGCAAAAGCCCATCTGAATTCATGAAGATAAAAATCTGACCTGACGGGACATAATTAAATCTATATGCCAATAACTATTATTTATTTAGACTGAAAAGCAGTTGTGCTCTCTCCTGAGATGCTTCTCTGTAGAGCATTAAATGGTCTTTAGCAATAGCAGATGGATAAACATGTATGCGTATGTGCCTGCCGACATGTGCTAACGCATGGGTGCCAGAGATGGGTTAAATGTTGCTGAGAAATGCTTCAAAACACAATCACTGGAGTGGGATGGGTATTGATGAGAATTAATGGGGATAAGGGAATGTGGGAGAACTCAGTACACTTTCTGGAAAGAGTGAATGACATGATACTCAGGTACTCTGTGAGCTGGGCAGAATTCAGCCAAAAGGAACCTCGGCAGAATGGTGAGTGCTGTCTGAAGATCTAGTCACATCCTGATCTTTTTCTATGAAGACTTATTTACTAGAAGTATCCAAAGGCATTGTTAGAACATGGTCTGGGCCCACCAGAGCCGCAGAAGGTAAAGGGTGTCCTCACCGGCCCACTGTGCTCTCCACCACGGGAGGGTGAAGAGTCTGAGCTGGAGGAGAAACTTGGGGGACGTCACTGCAGCTGTCTGGGCAGGTAAGGCAGTGGCCAAGGAAATGAGAGGAGGAAGCCCACGGGGCTCCTGGATGGACCGGATGTGGGGATGGCCCCCTTACCCTCCAGGCTCAGTGTTGGGCTAGGGTGACGGGGTGGAAATCTGTGCTAGTAACATAAATACAGGGGGAGCAGGTGTGAGGAGGGAAGAAACTAGATGAATGGGAGGTTTACTAATCCATGCCAGCGAGATCTGCAATTGGAACTATCCGATGGACGGCATCATTCTGGATGCCGACAGGCTCTTAAAGCCTTATCCTCAGCGCTCCAGAGCCTCGTATCAAGAGAATGTTCTCGGCTCACATATGCCCTCTGCCTTTAAGCAAAGAGTTAAAAAAAAAAAAAAAAAAAAAAGAACTGCTGTCTAAACAGCTCTGTTTGTTCTAAACACAAACCTCCCACAAAAGGAAAAAGGGAATCAGAGGACACATTCAAGAATCATGGAATAATATATTATGCCACTGACGGAAACTGGCCAACACAGCTCCAGTAAAATCAGTGATGGAAAAATTCTTTTAAATATAAGCAGCATCTTAAAGTATAAGATACACGTGAATATATGAAATGTTAAATCCAGGCCCAATTGTTATAGCAATGAGCACATATTATCTAGAAACGTTTTAGTTAAATAACAAACAAAACTGGCCTATGAGTTAAATAAGCCAAAGAGCCTATCAAATCAGCCTTATTTGTCCCACAGGTAAAGGTGGGGCATGACTGGTTTCCAGATGCCAAACCCTTTCATCCGGTGACCTACCTCCTGCAGGTTGTGTTTAGGGAGATGCACTTTTGATTCAGACCTTAATTACCATTTCATGAACTAAAATGCTAAGTGACCCTGGTTGGAAGAGTAATTAACACACTTTTCCTGAATGAGTGATAGATGACTGCTAAAATTAAAATAGGGCCATGGGGAAGTGGATGTGGCTTAAGTGACTGGGCTCCCGTCTGCCACATGGGAGGTCCCTGCTTTGGTTCTCAGTGCCCGCTAGAAGGACAGCGAGCTGGTGCGATGCGCAGGTGTGGCAAGCTAAGGCAATAAGATGACGCAACAAGTGACATACCGAGGGAAACATAATGAGAGACACAACAAAGCAGGGGGCGGAGGTGGCTCAAATAATTAGGCGCCTCCCTCCCACATCAGAGGTCCCAGGTTTGGCTCCCGGTGCCTCCCAAAGAAACAAGGAAGACGAACAGACACAGCAAGTGCAAGTAACGAGGGGATGGGGAGAAGTAAATAAACAAAATAAATCTTTTTTAAAAAGGCCTATGTTTCATAGATTAATATAATACTTCTTAAGCTAGGGCAGCATTTTACATATAATAAACATAACGCTCAAGACAGTAAAAAGCAGAATAGTTTGACACTGTCTCATGCAAACCCAGTCCTAGTGTGGCTGTCAACCTGCTGTTAATTGAATTTTTGTTTTAGCTGAAAAATGAAGAGCCAAGTTATATTCAATTTTCTTCTCCCTAGTAGGATCAAAGGACATTGCCCGGATGGCACAAATGATTTCAGGTCATTTGCTTTTATAATGTAATTTGTTTAGAATCTGTTCATGATATGACATATGTGCAAGTGCCATGAAAAAATACTAAGTGCTATACAAATACAACGTGGCATTCGTGTTATAGAGAGGAATTTGTCTTTACTGTGACAATGAACGGGTGAGAAAAAATACAGGCAGCACGAACCACATGGTAGTCAGGACAGGACTGTCACATTCCTGAATTTTGAGGAGGTCTGAGTGGACATTCCAACAAATATTTGATCTTTGGCCTATTCGATCCAAATCAGTTAGGCCAAGGATTTTTACTACCCTAGGTGGGAAAAAGTTGGTAATAGACACAGCGATCTCAGGCTGTCCTTAGTTTCCAACAGGTCCAGTTTTAGAAAAGTATGTATGAGCTCAAGACACTGCTCTCACCCTGTCCCACCCATGTCAACCTCTGCCTGACCGCTGGCCCTTCATGCCAACCCCCTTCTAGTATGGTCACCAGTTTCATCTCCAAAGCAATTCCACCTTTTTCA
This sequence comes from Tolypeutes matacus, assembly GCA_026826555.1. Classification (NCBI taxonomy): domain Eukaryota; kingdom Metazoa; phylum Chordata; class Mammalia; order Cingulata; family Chlamyphoridae; genus Tolypeutes; species Tolypeutes matacus. Next base: position 11,206,407 of record JAKSZT010054202.1, read on the forward strand.
CCTACATATTGGCTGAAACATTCTCTTACCGAGTCATCCTCTACAGATGGCCTGGCACCAAAGTCTAAAAGCACCTGCATCCTGTATCTTTCCCTAGACAATCACTCTTTCATTTATTCAACAAATGTTTATTGAGCAGGCACTGTTGTAGGTATGGGAGATACAGCAATGAAAAAAAAAAAACACACAAAAATCCCTGGCCTCATGGAGTTTACTTTCCAGTAAAGGAGACAATTAACATGTAAATAAACAAATGAATAAAGTTCATTAAGTGCTATGAAAAACATAGTCTAGTTAAGAATAAAGTTTATGTCATGAATTGGCACTTAACGTTCCGTGGCCTCAAGCAACCCATTTGACCACTGGGGCCTCAATTTCCTTAATCTTTGTAACAAAGAGAGAAGATTCATATCCATCAAGTAAGGTTTAAAAACATCCTAATGATGGCTATATACACAGTTCTAAAACAAAGATCAAATTTGCTTTTCAGTATGACTTAAACACTGAGGACAGAGTCAACATTATGTTGAAAATTAGACTGCATTCTTACTCAAAAACAAATTTGTGACCATGTAAACAATTGCTGATGACATGCTACTTTTGTACAGCATTAAAGCCTATTTTTGTTTAAGATTTTTAAACAAAATAAAGTATTGTTATTAAAAGATGGCTAGCACATATTTCAAAGTCACTTTTTTTTTTTTTTTTAGGAGGTACTGGGGATTGAACCCAGGACCTCACACATGGGAAGCAGGCGCTCAACCACCAAGCTATACCCACTCCGCTCAAAGTCACTTTTAAGATTCTTTTTATTTTAGATTTCTTAGACATAATCACCACTGTATTTTCTCATAAAATGCTGGATGAATAGATTCTAAGTCTGCACTCTTGTGACAGCTGAAGAAGAAAGGAAATGCATTTTTCTTTCATCTTTGAAACAGAAGTTCCATCACACTGAATATACGAAAAACCTTTGGCTGCAGCCTTTGGCAGCTGTCTCATGACTGATTTCATTCTGTTTCGTTGATCCCTATAAGCAAACCATTTGCTAAGCCAACTCAAAGAAAGCTATCAATAAAAATCACATGTTCAGTATGATACGAAGCACAGTAGGGATGTTCCTTCACCCAAAATATCTTCACAGAAGCCCATGCCTGCTCTCTCAGAATCAGCAATGTATTCTTTTGTGTTAAACACTGTGGGTATTCTTGGGAAGTAAAGAAGTGGAAAAATGGGGATAAAGGATAAAAACATGGAGAATCCAGGACCAGAGTATGGGTGAGAATGACTGTCGGTTGACGATGAGCTAAAGGACAACGGCCACACACAACGCATCTTTACGGTAATTTTCCTAAAATTAGAGTATGGGATGAAAAAGAGTAGGGGCAACAAAGAAGGAAGAGATTTCAGAGAGCAAAGGAGAAGGAATGGGGAGGCAAAGACTAAACCACATTTTATTAAAACCTGTCCTTACTTTCTGAAACTCTGACATGACAAGAAACTGCTTTCCTTAGAACTTTCTTTGCTAGCATTCTGGTTTACCATAAGGTATTACTGCCTCTGCTAACCTGATAAAAAACTGAGGTTAAAAAACAAAGCAAGTGGGGGTCGGATGTGGCTCAACTGGTTGGGCGTCCGTCTCCCATATGGAGGGACCCGGGTTCGATCCCCGGGACCTCCCGGTAAAAAAAAAAACAAAAAAACAAAAAAAAACAAAAACAAAGCAAGTGTCCACTGCATGACTCCTAGGTTGCTGGTTAAACGTAAGGAATGAGAGTTCACTTTTACTACCATTTTACCTGCACTAAATTGAAAATTGTTCTCCTATAAGCAAGAAGCTAAATGGTCTCTCTCAACTTCCGTTTGATTATTCAAGTCATTAAAATACAAGGCAGGGAACTTTACTTTCTTTGGAAGTTATCATCCTCAAAACTTTCCATAGTCCTAACTCCCTAAACCACTGAAATCAATCTTAACCATCTCTGAACATATCTAAAAGTAATGCCTTCTTCTCTCTTTCAGTATAATAGCTACAGATTTCAAACCAGAAAGAATTAAAGCACCTTATTCGGCTCCAGTTTTATTGTGTTCCATTTAGGAATTGACTGTTATTTGTGTAGTCCGTGGGATGCCAGCTCTATATGGAGAGAAAAAAAATCAATTTAGAAACAACCTAGTGTGGCTGACTGGAATGACTTCTTGATACCCTGGGACCATGAAAAACTAGATTATCTTCTTTGTGCTTTTGTTTCCTGTCCTATATACAGGCGAATAACCTGTCCCAGTGGATTATAAGGGGAGCTAAATGAAATGCATTTTTAAAATATAAGGCAGAGAATACGATATTTACTCAGATAATTTCTATTCCTTCCCTTCCTCAGATCTTATCAATTTAAATGGAAGAAAGGGTGAAAGGTAAACAGAAAGGGTGAAATAAAGATTGTGCTTTGATTTGCTTACCACATTAACTGATTTTAGAGAGTGTCACTTTAATTCATCAAACCGACATTGAAAGCTAAGCTGTTTTAAATTGAAATCTAGGTTTCTTAAAAATTTTCCTCTCCTTTCTCAAATTTATGAAAAGCATAAACTAAGGAGCTTTGTGAAGGGGTTCATTTTCTGAGAAGGAAAAGAAACAGGTTCTGCTCAAAAGGATGGCCCTTCCAAGTCAATAAAAATGCAAAGAATTCTAGCTAGGGTCATTACAAAGTCAATGTAACAATGAGAAAAAATAAAAGCGACTGAGGGCCACAATAAAAATGAGAATTCACAATACTAATATAAGACAAAGGCAGTGCTCAAGACAAGCAGAGAAAAAAGTATTTACGACAATGACGGCCACTTGCTGTTGATGAGCATTACAATTCAAAATAAAGATTCAGGAATCTTAATATGCTTGCACTGAATTGCATAAAAATAAACAAAGCAGAAATCACTATAAATATAAAGAGCACTAATTTAAAAACATCACACCAAAGCAGTGGGAGACTTTTTACATGCCAATTTTTTATTTATGACATAAATAAAGATATAAAAGTCTGAATAATTTAATATAGATTGATAAACATATATTGAGCTCTGTGGCCCAAAAACAAAGAAAACATATTATCTTCAAGGAACTGATAAACCATGCATAAACTTGACCACATATACTGACTACTACACTTTGGTGACCTGCTAAGAAAGCACTTTTCCAGGATGCATGCCCTTATGTAGTTCCTTCATACATTGTCTCTGGCTTGGCCATGTGACTGGCTTTGGTCAATGGGACATTAGGAAATGGGATGCTAGCCCAGGTTTTATAAGCGTTTGTACCTGGAGGCTCTATTTTGGAACTCTTACTCTCGGGACACTCTCTCTCAGATTCCAACCACATACTGTAAGAAGCCCAAACTAGCCATGCGGAGAAAACGCATGGAAGGAATCCAAGAATTCAGCCAATGGTTCCAGATGAGCTCCCAGCCAACAGCTACCACCAACTGTCCTTCTTGGAAAGGATGCTTCCGGCCCTAGTTCAGCTGCCCCAGTTGATGCTAGATTAGAGCAAAGATAAACTGCCCTAACTTCAGCTGGCACTTGGCTCCAAGTTGTTAACCTACCTCTGAATATATAGATATGAGAATTTTATTTTCCCTTTGGCAAAAGACAATTAGCAAAGACAGGTGGCTATTCCAAAAACCAGGTGCATTTAGGATGAACTGTGTGTGATGAATGGTGCTGTCAAGTCCTCTTACTTGAAGCCCAGTTAGCTTGAGAACACTATGTGTGGATTGTACCTGTTTGGCTATATAAAAGAATGAGATTTCCTTCTGCCTTTGCAATGTCTTCAGCAGTTGTCTGGGATACACATCATATTCTGGTATAATGTTTATTTAATAACTTTTGCAGAGAGTTTTTCTAGGTTGTTAAGAGATTTTGGCTTAATTTCTATTTTCCCAAAACTCCATAAGACAAGAATATTGGCTTTTCACCACTTCTAGTCATTATAACAGAGATTCTATTCAGAGAAATTAAGATGGAAAAAGAAATAAAAGGCATCCAAATTGGATAGGAAGAAGTAAAACTATCTCTATTCACAAATGACATGATCGTGCATATAAAAAAAAATCCTAAGAAATCTACAAACTACAATTACAGCCAATACATGAGTTCAGCAAAGTTGCAGAACACAAGATCAATATACAAAAATCCATTATATCTCTATACATTAGCACTGAACAATCCAAAATGAAGTTAAGTAAACAATTCCATTTAAAATAGCATCAAAAAAAGAAACAAAAAGAAATGAAATACTTAGGAATAAATTTATCAAAAGAAATGCACAGGGAGTGGATGTGGCTCAAGCAGTTGAGTACCTACTTCCCACATGGGAGGTCCCGGATTTGGTCCCTGGTGCCTCCTGAAAAAAAAAAAAAAAAAAACAAAAACACACAACAAGCAAACAAACAAAAGAAAACAACTCAGGGGAGTCGCTGTGGCTCAGTGGTTGAGCACCGGCTTCCCACATACGAGGTCCCAGGTTCAGTCCCCAGCCTCCCTACGTCAAAAAAAAACAAGCACAATTTATAAACTGAAAACTACAAAACAACATTGAAAGAAGTTGATGAAGACCTAAATAAATGGAAAGACATCTCGTGTTCATGGATTAAGAGATGCAATATTCTTAAAATGGCTGGAATAGTTTCCTGTTTTTGCTGTAACAAATTACCACAAACTTAGTGGCTTAAAAAAACTTAAATTTATTGTTACAGTTCTGCAGGTCAGTAACCCGAATTGGTTCTCACTATGCTAAAACCAAGGTGAGAGTGGGGCTGTGTGCCTCTAAAAATTCTAGGCGACACTGTTTCTTCGCCTTTTACAGCTTCTAAAGACTGCCCACAGTCCGTGGCTTGCGGCCACTTTCCATCTTTCCAGCCAGCAATGGCCAGTCGAGTCTTTCACAGCACCTCACACTGACACTCACTCTTCTCCCTCCCTCTTCCACACTTAAGGACACTTGCCATTACATTGAGCACACCAAGATAATCCTGAACATTTTCTCCATTTTACGGTCGGCTGATTAGCAATCTCAGTTCCATCTGCTACCTGACTGCCTCTTTCTTCTGTAACATAATATAGTCACAGATTTCAGGGATTGGGATCTAAACATCATTAGGGAGTTATTTTTCTAACATTCACAATGGAAATATTTCCCAAGTGGCTCCAGTGGTTCAAAGCAGCTGGCTTTTTTTGCAGAAATTGATGTTGAAATTCACAGGGGATGCAGAATAGCCAAAACAACCTTGAAAAAGATGAACAAACTTGGAGGACTCATGCTTCCTGATCGAAACTTACTACAAAGCTACAGTAATCAAGACTGACATAAAGATAGATACACAGATCAATAGAATACAAACGTGAACCCAGAAATAAACACTTATATTTATGGTCAATTGATTTTTGACAATGGTGTCAAGACAATTCAATGGGGAAATGATAGCCCTCTCAACAAATGTTGCCGGGACAATTGGATATCCACTTACAAAAGAATGAATTTGGAATCCTACTACACACCATATACAAAAATTAATTCTGAATGGACCATAGACATAAATGTAACCATTAAAATTATAAAAATCTTAGAAGTAAACGTAGGAGCAAATCTTTGTGATCTCGAATTAGGCAGTGGTTTCTTAGACATGACACCTGAAGCACAAGGAACCAAAGGAAAAGTAGATTAATTGGACTTCATCAAAATTAAACTTTTATGGGAAGTGGATGTGACTCAAGCAGTTGGGTGTCCGCCTACCACATGGGTTCAGTTCCCAGTGTCTCCTAAAGAGGACGAGCAAGACAGCGAGCTGACACAATGGGCCGGTGCAGCGAGTTGATGCAACAAGATGACGCAATGAGGAGACACAATGAGGAAGCACAATGAAAGCCGCAGCAAGCAGGGAGTGGAGATGGCTCAAGCAATCGAGCACCTCCCTCCCACACGAGAAGTCCCGGGAGCAGTTCCCAGTGCCTCCTAAACAGAAGACGAGCAGACACAGCGAGCACAAACAACGGGGCAGGGGGATAAATAAATAAAATAAATCTTTAAAAAAATTAAAATTAAATTTGTGCCACAAAGGACACTATCAAGAAAATGAAATGGGAACCCACAGAATGGGAGAAAATATTTGTAAGCCATATATCTGGTAAGTGTCTAGAATAAGAAGCTCTTACAACCGAACAATATGCAAATAATTAAAAATGGGCAGGAAAGTTGTTCAACATCAACAGTCATTAAGGAAATGCAAATCTTAACACAATGAGATACTGCTTCACGCCCACTAGCATGGCTGTAATTAAAAAGATAGACAGTAGCAGGTGTTGGCGAGGATGGGGAGAAATTGGAACTCTCATGCATTACTGGTGGGAATGTAAAATGCCAGCCACTTTGGCAGTTCTTCAAAAACTTAGACATAGAGTTACCACAGTTAGGAGTCTGGCACCAGGCCAAAACCCTATGTATGCTCTTTCAGACCTGACCATAGGTAATTACAAGACTTTGTCTGAAGGGCCTCATGGGGGGGAAACTGGCCTCCCCATACCAGACCCGATGCACAGCCAGTGTGTGACAGTTTTCTGGAGAGAGTCGCCGTCAAGGGCTCAGCAGCCTGCACCCCAATGCTCCCCACCAACCTTGCCCATGTGTATATCTGCTTTCCTAGGACAGGCACCTCCATTCAGAGGCCTCCTGATAAGGGGTCCTGGCTCCCAGGTGCGGCCCCTGACAGTTCCTGACTGTGGCCTTGGCTAAGGCAGGGCTTGCAGCTGCTGGTGACCCTTCTGCCCACTGATAATGAAGTTATACACATAAAAGTGCAAAAAGGAACAGGAAGGACATACACCAACTCTGGGAAGGAAAGGGAAACAGAAGATGAGGGGCATTCCATTGAATGCATAACACTGTTTCTTTAAAAATTTCTTCTTAAGTAAACAAGAATGTATTGAAGGTATAAATGGACATTTGTTATACTTTTGAAAAGTTTCACAATTCAAAAGAATGAAAAAATATTTAAATATTTATTTATTTAGGATTCCATGTGATTTACATTTTTTTTTGATAATTTTATGTATTTTAAATTTTTTTCCAAGGAAGAGGAATTTTGTTTATAATGATAACAAACAATACATGCGTTTTTCAAAAAGGTACTGCTACTTGTAACTCTACTTAAGCAGAGAGCTAGAAATGTGTTTTTATTAAACTGTAATACATGGTTTTAAAAAAATGAACTAATATTAAAATCTCACTTTGGTGTAAAACTCTCCACAGGTATTTCTAATAGTCCAGTGCTGAGAAATACTTATTATTTTTCAAACGCAAGCCAAAATTTAAAAGCTGAAATTTACACATATCCAAATTATAAGTACTAGTCAAGGAACTGAAATGCAAATCATTACAGCTATAATAGTTATTCCTGTGGATTAAGTTCCTTTTGAAAACATGACCTTACATAAACCAGGATTATCTGAATGTTTTCATTCAAGCTATTGCTGTAAATTACTCTGTGGAGAGCCATTTCTAAGGATTAATAGATATTTTAGTGCTGGAACGTCTAACCAAATGGTTACAAAGATTTTCTAGAATTCTGTCTTCATATTAAACAAAGTGCAGAATCCCAAAATACAGAAGAAACAAAGGTGGATTGATTGAAGTAGAGAGCTGAGTGCGAGTCCTGACTTGCTCCATAAATTATCCCCTTCCTCCCACTTTTAACCTCCTTCTCCATCAATGACTCCTTGCCTCTGAAGACAAACATCCTCAAGTCCCCGTTTCTGCCCACCACCCCCATTCTCCCATTCCTGCACAGCACCTGTCATGTGCCTGCAGGCTTGGCTCAGCCCCTACCCCTCCCCTAAAACCACACTTAGTCATCATCGCCTACTGGCAATTCCAAGGGATATTCTTCAGACCTTTACATTCGACCATATTAATTCACTGTATGCCAACCTCTCTGCAGTACTGGATGCTGTTGACCTTGGAATAGCTTTGTGCTCCTCCACGGAAACTTCTCATGTCTTGTCTGACAATATTTTCTCCTGATTTTCCTTCTTTCTACCTAGACTCTGCCTGCGCCTTCTAAGGCTCCTCCCTTTGCCCCTTAAATGTGGGGGTACTCCAGGTCTTGCTCAGCGCTTGCCTGTCTCAGCCATCTCCACCCAAATGCTCAAGACCCTATACGTCTCCTCACCAGCCAGCAACTCTCTCCTGAGACAACAGAAACTTATTCAGGTTGCTTTGGGATGTAACAACCTTAATGTCTCAAAAGCAACTCACACTCAACGTACTCAAATTTAAATTAATCATACCCCCCTCTATGAAAATCCTATCCTGTCTTCCCTATCTCCTTAGTTGCTGAAGCAATGCATCTGGCAGTCATCCTCAACTCCCCTCCCTCCCTCTTACCCAATGCATGAATTTTCATAATCCTACCATTGAAATATTTCTCCCATCCATTCCCTCCTCTTTACTCTTCCATGCCAAAGTCCTCATCCTTCCCATCCAAGACTGATATCTCAGTTTTCTATTAACTGCTCTCCCTACCTCCAAACTCATCACCTCTGGGCCATTCTACCGGAAATCTCTCTCAAATGAGAATATGAACATGTCATACCATTATATCAACAGCACTTTTAGGATATGACCTCTGAATATGTTTCTAGAATCCACCTGCTGCCTCCCCCGGTCAGCCCCTGCAGTTCTGAGAAGCTTGTCACGATGTGTCCGCATGCCTTCATGCCCATCCATCCTCAGATGCCTCGCTCACTCCAATTCCTTCTTCCAGGCTCAACTTTGCATCTGTCACTCTCTCTTGGTAGTTGCTAACGACCACCCCACCTTCCAGCTGAATCGTTTGCTTCTCCTCTGCAAAGCCCAATAAAGGACATGCCATACTGTATGGAATCGTGGATTTTATTCTCTCTGTGTGCCTCATTAGATTGTAAGTTCTTTGACGGCAGAGGGTTTAGTCAAAAACTACTTGGTCAAAGGCACTCTAAGTAAGACAGATCTGATTTGAGCTCCGACATGGACTCATATGAGTAGCAACATCTGGGGCAAGTCGATTAACAAGTACATAATAATGTCTAGCTAGCTGTTATTATTCTAGTGGTCAAGAAGAAGCTGGTGAAAATGAGAAACTGATCACCAATGGATATTCCCAACCACTGGATTTCCATATATTGATAATTAGTTTGCTATTTTTAAAAGGTCTTTTCGCCTTTTTATTTCTATTTTATGTTTTAGTCAGTCAGGCAAGCCATGTATTGTGTGAATTACAGAAAAGCTTGAAATAATTTGAATATCTGAAAAATGGAGACTGGTTGAAAAAAATAAATGATAGTTTATTCAGATAATAGAATGCAATAGAGACGTTACAAACTGAAGCTATAGAAAAGCATTCATTGATATCAATGTGTGTATGTGTGTGTGTTTGAATAGAAAAGGATTTGAATTGGAGCACCAAACTGTTTTCTGAGTTTTTTCTCTCTGGGTTAGGATTACAGCTGTTCTTAATGGGATTTTTTTCTTTATTTTCTGCAATAAGACTATATTGCTTTAGTAATAAGGAAACGATAAAAGAAACTTTAACAAATGCTGACTTTTTCAAGATTTCAGGTTTTGTTTTCCCAGTATTTGTAGTTTTAAAAATTTTTAATCCACTTATAGGCTTTGATACTTGTTTGATTTGGCAATATTTTCAGATATTTCTGTTTGCAAGAGGATCATGGTACACGTATTATCGGTAACCTTTTCTTTTCACTTTAAAAATACATTGAGAATATGCGTCAATCTCAATGAATAGATTTCTAGAATACCATTTACCATTATTTACCTAGCCCACCAAACCAACTCTCCATTTTACTGCACAACAGTCACAGTTAGCTGAAAATGGATTAAAAAAATATATATATCAAATGCAGAGGGAAAATAAAGACAAAAAATAAAAGTAGAAGTGTTTATAGTTGCCAAAAAGAATGTAAAACTTCCTGAAAATTACCAATAGATTTTTTAAATCGGTGATGAGAAATATTTAGTATTTCATTATTTTGATCACATTGTCACAATGTACCCTTTCTATTGTACTAACATATATATTACAAAAATTTTGCCATTGTAACCATTTTCAAGCGTACAATTCATGGCATTAATTACATGCACAGTGGTGTGCTAATATTCAGCATCTTCTACCATCACAAGTTTATCATCACCCAAAACAGAAACTCTGTACCTATGTAATTCCCACTGTACCATATTGCATCCCTTCTCATTTTTTTCTGGATATATTTCTCATATATTTTCTTTGTGCTTATCACAAGGCCAGAATGTAACATCATAAATATATAACAATCATATTTCTTTAGATAATTTGACTTCAACAGCCTACACACATGCTGTTCTTATACCCCTCTGTCCCCCCACCTTTTTTGTACTTGTTACAAATTATGTCTTTGTACATTTTATGTCCAAAACCATACAGTTATTACTTTTTATGCATTTGTATTTTAGCAGCTATAAGAAGTGGAGAGTTATAAAATACACACACACACAATATAATAATAGTACTGGCATTTATAATTACCCAAATGGTTAACTTTCCTAGACGGCTTTATTTCTTTGTCATCTTGAACCACTATTTTTTTGCTTTTTAAATTTTTTTTTTCTTTCTGCTCCTCAGCCTGACTCATTCCAATCTTTGAGTTCACAGATTCTTTCTTCTGCCAGCTCCAATCTGCTGTTGAAACCCTCCTGGGAATTTTTCGTTTCAGTTATTGTGGTCTTCAACTCCAGTTGTTTGGTTCCTTTTTAAAATTTCTATCTCTTTATTGATATTCTCATATTGCTCATTTATTGTTTTCCTTATATCCTTTAAATTTTTTTTCTGTGTATTTTCCTTCATCTCCTTGAGCATACTGAAGACTTTTTAAGTCTTTGTCTGGAATTTCCCACTCTAGGCCTCTCCTTTGATGTTTTCTGAACTTTTATCCTCTTCTTTTGGATGGGCCATCATCTCCTGTTTCTCTGTTTGTCTTGTAATCTTTTATTGCACACTGTGCCTTTTAATATTCTAAAATGCTAACTCTGGGATTTATTCCCTGAGATGTCTCTTTCTTGAATTAGTATCCCGCCAGTGATCTGTTAGAGGTTTCCCTGAGTGTCAGGAGCTAACAGAATCAAGCAAACCTATGCACAACGCACCTTCCACAGTCTTCTCAGTTTGGCGTATTGTGCTGGCCGGTGCTCCCCTTCAGAGTTCAGTCCTGCTATCAGGAAGGCCATCCCAAGGTGAGGACAAATTGCAGGGGCTTCTCTGCCTTTTCTGGGCCTGTGACTTTTCCTGGGCTTGTGCTTGCTAGTGGCCTTAGGAGTTCCCCTGCTTACAGGAGCTTGAATGCCCTCTCTCCTCCCCAGGAAACAGACCATCTCCCTCTCCCAGTCGTCCCTCTGCAGGACCTAAAGCAGGTAAGCCTTTGCCCAGGCCACCTGACTCAATTCTTACTCTGATTTTGCTACCTCAAGCTGCTTTTGCCTGGAAAGCAAATTCTGGGAGAGGAGGCATGCAGGAGCTGAAGAGGAGATTCCCAAGTCAGTCTGTCCCACGAAGGGAGTGCTGGCCAGCTCCAAATTGTCCTGGGGAAGGGCTGAGTGTGCAGCCAGAGAGTGTGGTAGGAACTCCTCCCAAGTTCCCCAAAGCTGTGCTTTCTTGTCTCAGCATCTGCCCAGTAAACGCAGCCCTTCAACTGTTCTCCTCAGCTCTGAGGAAGCGTACCATCTTTAAGTCTCCCCAGCCACCCTTGTCCCGGGCAGGTTGGAAAAATGGCTGCCCTCAGAGCTGGACCCGAGTCATCAGAAATAACTAACTAAAAGCAGCCATTGGTGTTTGGACTGTATACAACCAGATCTTGGGAAACTGGGATTTTATGTCCCACTCTGGCACCAGGAAGCTGCTGCCTACCATGGGGTTGTGGGATGGGCAACTGTTGCTGCCACACAGAGAGAGAGTAATTCAGTGGTATTTACTGCAATTTACCGGCCTCTGCCTCACACTCTTCCCTAGGTGATGACCAGTGTTTTACTGGACTCTGGAGTTTCAATTCAGACAGTTCCTGCCAGTTTAATAGCTGTTCTGGTAGAACTTCCTACTCCCCATCTTCCCTCAGCCCTCTTCTAGCTGCAGGTTTTTCACAGGTATCCTTTATCATGTTGAAGTTTCCTTCTGTTCCTAGTTTTCTGAGTGTTTTTATAGAGAAAGAGTGCTGGTGGAAGCGGATGTGGCTCGAGCAGTTGGGTGCCTGCCTACCACACGGGAGATCCTGGGTTCAGCTTCTGGTGCCTCCTAAAGATGACGAGCAGACAGAGAGAGCACACAGGAAAAAAAAAAAAAAAAAAAACACAGAGAGCAGTGAGCGCAAACAATGGTGGGGGGGATAAATATATATATATTTTTTAATTTTAAAGTGCCATATATTTAAAAAAAAGAAAGATTGCTGGATTTTGCCAAATGCCTTTTCTGTGCCAATTGAAATGACTGTGTGTATGATTTTTTCCTGATTTCTAATTTTCTTATGTTGAACCACCCTTGCATTTCTGGGATAAATCCCACTTGGTCATGATGCATAACCCCTTTAATGCAGTGCTGGATTCAGTTTGCTAGTATTTTGTTGAGGATTTTTGCACACATGTTCATAAGGGATATTTGTCTGCAATTTTCTTTTCTTGTAGTGTTTTTATCTGACTCTGGTGTCAAAGTATGCTTCCCCCATAAATGAGTTATGAAGTGTTCCCTCATCTTCAATTTTTTTCAAAGAGTTGAGAAGGGTTGGGGTTAATTCTTCTTTGAATGTTTGGTCAACATCACCAGTGAAGGCATGTGGACCTAGGCTTTTTGTTGGGAACAAACAACTTACTTTTAATCAGATGCTTTCTTTCCAAATCACCTGGAGCCTAATGGATGTAGGGAAGTTCCAAGGTTCAGAGTACAGGTAATTATGGAGAAGGAAGAAGGGAGAAAGAAGATTTGAAAATCTTTCTGGGGAGAGGAGAGAAATTTAGATTTTTAATTTGCTTCATCAATCCTGAAGTAAATTAGCCCTCAGGGGGAGAAAATGTATATTTAAATTTAAAACGCAGCACTGAAATTACACTTTAAAATGGGGACTCATTTCCCACCTTATCAGGTGAATTCACATGACTTTTCTAAGAAACTGCAAGGGTTTGTATGAGATTTTTTTTCATTCAATATTTAGGAGTCTGAATTAAAATGTGAAGAGAAATATAAAGGAAGAGGAAAGAAATTTAGAAGAAAATGCTTTAAAAACCTTTCAGTATATGAAGAGTTTTTAAATGGTGGGTATATTGCTGGATTCCCTCTAGGTTCTTTGCTATGTTACAAAAAAGAATTTAAGCACACGCCAGTTTAGTTAGACCAGTAGTTTATTAAGAAAATAAGAGAAGAGAAATGGGAGAAAATAACAGATTATGGGTCCCAGGTGTACTTGTGGGCTGGTCCAGGCAGAGAGAGAAAAATAATTCCAGAGGAGTACCTTGGCAAGCTCATTAACTCTGTCATTTGCTAATTTGGGAAAGGGAGAAGAGTCAAGTCAAATATAATAGAAATGATTTATAGTATAGTGGCAATTTTAAAAATACAATAGCAAACTGAAAACCTAAAGAAGACAGCAAGATATTAATTTCCCACTTTTAACAACATACTATAGGTATGTAAGATGCTACCAATGGGGGAAACTGGGTGAAGGATAGGTAGGGGCTGCTCTATATTATTTTTACAACTTCTTGGGAGTCTATAAATATTTCCAAATAAAAAGTTTAAAAAAGAGAGAAGAGAAAAGGGACCAGAAGGAAAAAACATAGTAATCTATGGAAGTGGATGTGGCTCAAGCAGTTGAGCGCCTGCTTCCCACGAGAGGTCCCAGGTTCGGTTCCTGGTGCCTCCTTTAGCAAATCACCATCTCTCTGAACCTCAGTGTCTCTGTTGCGACAATGGGCATAAAACTCATTTCTCAGGTTAGGTCCAGAGCCCGCCAGGCCAGGCAGTTTAGAGGTGACCAGGGCAGGTGAAGCTTTGAGTGGGCATACATGACAATCCACCTTTCAGTTCGCCTGAGCGGCCCTGATCCTGGAGGCGGAGAGCCGGGACAGAACATGGCAAGCCCGGGAACCACGGGCCCTGAGGAGCCTCCTCTACACCGCCAGGAGCCAGGGAGTAGCGGTTGCTTCAGGTAGGGACCAGATGCTTCGAACTTGCACTAAATGCCAAAAGGAATTTCAAGTTATAATAGAAGGACTTCAATTATTATAAGAATACATTTTTTGTGTGTGGCTTTTGGCTTTTTGGCTATAGAAATACTCATAGGCCCGAAACAGGGAAAACAATTTAAAAATCGCCTTCCTTGGAGACTTTTTCCTCTTTATCTGTCAGAAAGATGGTGAAAAATGAAACAGATGAACACATGTTAGGTCTTGGCTCCAGGAAAGGATGTGGACTAGACGTTCTTTCTCAGGTTTCTCTAATCCTTCTGCTTTATGGGTGCTATTAAGAGGACCATAATGGGAACAAATTTACTGTAAATACAGTGAGGAGCCTGGGCAATTAAACAAATGGATTACATTCACCCGGTGATTACACTCCAGCCTTCAAATGATTATCAGGCACTGCCTACTTTGAGACACAAACACAAATTAAATTCAGATGCAACCGCCTTGAAATTCCTCATTTTATGGGAACTGCCATTTGCTGGTCTCTATGATGTTTTAAAAAATAATAATAACAGCTGGCACATAGGTTGACATCATGCATTTTGTATTTGTATTCAAGCCAAATATCACCAGCTTTTAAAATTCAAGTACATAACTAAATAAAGTAATTATGGTGATTTCACAAGGAAGAAGAACGCAAGCTCTCACAGTATATAATTACACAAATGCCTTTCTCTAAATATAAAGTCACATAAAATGTGTACTCTTCCTCCTGAAAAACAAACGGATGAAAAAAAGCATTCCGGCAACTCCCAAGGAAACATTTGATAGTCTTTGTACCACCTCGTAGGTGGTAGAGACCTTCCCAGAGAGAATATTCCGTATCTGGTTTACAGTTATTACTATGCTGTACCAGTCAGGGTTTTTTTGTTATTTCTGAATTCCAACCGTGTGGAACTTTGTCTGAGGACATCCTTTAACCTTATCGACGCTCTCTGCCAGCAGGTTGGCAGGCTGAGGTGCCGGGGAGCTGTGAACCTGGGCGTAGCTCTCAGCGAATGACTGACAGCAGCTACTGCCTGAGAACCCAGCTCTCTCCCACTCTGAGCTCTGTGTTTCATGCTGGATCCCAGGTTCCTCCTCAGGTTTGAACTTAGCTTGCCTGATACATCTTTTCCCTTCCCATTCTCATTTCCCCACTCCCTACATATGTGTTCCAGGATGACCCCCGGAATAAACCACTTGCACTTGAATACTTGTCTCAGAGTCTGCTTCCAGAAGAACCCAGCAAGCTTAGGCAAACAAAGAAATTTATCGGTAGGGCCCTGAAAGTGCAGGAAGAGCAAAGCGACAGCTGGGTCTGGGGTTTATGGGGAATGGAAACTACCAGACGTTGCCAGAGCTCTCTGATGCTTCCTGACCGTTGGCCTCTTTCTCTCACTGGCCTCCTCCAGGGCTAGAAACATGGGTGGCAGAGACTCCTTGGCCTCTGGCCTCCCAGCTGCAGCTCTTTTCTGGGCCCCAGCTCTAGGCATTCTTGACAAATAATTCTAGTCCTATTTTTTTTGGCAAGAAGGGTACGAGTATTAGGGAACAAGCGCCAAGTCTGGGCAAACTAAATATGGCCAGGGAGGCAAGAGCTCTAAAAAGATGAAACTTACTAAACCATTGAAAGCACGCCTTTGGAGTCCAGGGGGGGCTGGGGAGAAATATTTCCCTGCAGAATAGGGCTGTAGCTCCCAGCACAGCCATAGCTAATATTTACTGAATCCCTGAGCTACTACTGTCATCTCCCTCCCACTCTCCCTCATATCTGTATCTTATCTATCATCTATTTTTGTAATCCTAGTAACAACCCTTTGAGGTGGGTACTATTATCACCCCCCATTTCATTAAGGAAATTGAGACCGAGAAAAATTAAGTAACTTACCCAAAGTCAAACAGGAAGGCAGAGTCAGGATTAAACCCAGTTCCAAAGTCTGCACTACGTCGTACTGGTTTATAAGGCAAAGGAGAGCCACGCGGGCAAACCACTCACATCTCACTACTTCTCTCCCTGCTACTATTCTGGGGACACAGGTTACTAAGTTTATGGATCAAGTAGGTTTTGTTATAAAAAGTGGAAATGAGTTCTGAGGACATAAGGGGAGGAGGGGCTAGGGAGACTGCGAGGTAAATGCTCTACTGAGATAGGATAAGGCCCTCTTGGAATCCTAGAGAGCTAAAAACAAGATGAGCTAATATATGTAGTCTTCACCATTTCACTCCAAATATTTGGATCCTGGAAGTATGAAAATAAAGGTTTTTAAACAGTTGAGTTTGCCAACATGTATCAAAGTTATATACAGTTCACATTTTCAAATCTTTATCTTGACATTTTATTATAGGCCATAATATTATCACAGTTTGACAGTTTATTATTTTGTTTTTATGTGTATATATATTTTTTAAATCCTTCCCCCAAAGGGCAGCTTGAATTTAAAATTATTGGACTTCAAACTTAAATTGTTTCATTTTAGAGAAAACAATTTCTGGCACTTCAAAAGAAGGTTCCCTTTATTGGCATTGAGTTATTGCATCTCCTGGGATTGTTATGAAGACTCTGAAATGCCAACATTAAAAAATTAATGAATGACGGTGTAGAGTATCAGTATTAGCTAAGTAAGTTATGAAATGAAACTTAAAATCATGGGTTGAGGAAAAGGGATATAGGACTGGTAAGGTCATGTGGGATAACTCATTCAATAGAATGATACAAATAGCATGTAACGCTACAGAATAACCAAAATGCTTGATTCCTCCACCACTGATGTGGCAATTTGGCTTTCTGTACTTCTCCATTGCTTAAATCCTCTGACTTCCCCCACTCTCTCCTTTCTCTGTTTACCCTCAGCTCTTTATCTTGTGTCTTCTTCCCTTGTGACCTCCTGGTACCGTTTTGTCAGGCAGACTAGCTACCAAGCACGCACTCTCATCATGTCTGGAACCGAGGACGACAGAAATCACTTTGTATCATCCTTTTGTGGGACATCGAATATGACAAAACCACAGTAGAGAAGAGCATAGCGCTGGCTCCCACCTGTCTTCCCTCCCTCCCTCCCGCCCAGGCAGGCCTTTCTCTCCAGTTCTGCGACACTGACAGGCTCCTGCGCCACCCTTGCATCCTGCACTGCTCCTGGGCACCTGCAACAAGCAGCGGTGGGGGCTCCCTATAAGCACCAGAAGAATCTCTAATCCCTGATCCTTCTACTCTTGACTGATTTTTACTGACTGTGTTTGTATGTTTCCCCAAATTAAATTACTTTCTCCTGTGGGAAAGGACTAAGTCATCTGCTTCTCTCAATCGCTGGGTAACTACCTAAGTAACAGGTAGAGACTTGAACACAAATCTCTCTTTCCTTTCTTTCCCCCAGTTTCACTCTGCAGAGCTTCCGAAAAAAACAGCACTTTCATTATGCTACTGTCAGGCTGAGAGATACCCAGTGTGCTCTGCAATGCCTAAAGGAAAATTCCAGGTCTCCCACTATCCCAACATAAATCCCAAACCAGCCAAACTACAGCTCCTGCCCTCTTCTAAATACGCTGAGTCTATTCAGAATTGAACTGAAGGAAGATTTAATTTTCATAACTCTAAGAGACAGTCTGGAGATGTACCAGTGCTGGAGGCACAAAGAAATAAACCAGCTATTGTACAGAGGAAACAAAGATGCTATGCGTGGCACGGGGATGGGGCAGGAGGTGGGGGGGTCCATCTCTGTGAGGGCTCAGGCACTGGTGTGATGGCCAAACACTGGAGATACTTGGTGTGCCAGTGATCAGCTGGTTGCCTCTCGGCTCTGAATGTACCCTTCAGTGTATGTTCTGTGATAAACAATGGGAGTCCTTTAAGCATTTCTGCTTTGAAGTGAAAACCATGTTAAGCTTTCTCTATGGAGGGGAATGGAGGGTCACTGCAGAAGGAGGAGGCTTCCTGAAATTTTGGTACGGGCCAGGGGTACGTGTGGTATAGGTATGAGACTACCTAGCAGCATCTGTCCCAGCCACAGGCCCAGGATGTGGTCCTCTGCAACTCTGCAATCTCGGCCTGGTAATAACCTTTCTACTGCCCTTCTGACATGGAAACCAGAGTCCGTGAGCAGTCCAAACTCACTGAACGGCCCGTGCTGCCCCTGCTGGCACCCAGACTCTCACTGCATACCCACGCCAATGACTGCCGATTCCACTGGCTGCTCCCCGGCCTGCAGCTCCAGCCCAGCTCCAGGCCAGCCCCAGCCTGGCCCAACTAGAAAACCTCTCTGTCATCAGTGGGCTGAATCATACCTTCTCCAGAAACCCTTTCCAGGTGTGACCTTCCTCAGGTACTCGCCCTCAGCCCTGGAGGACCATAGAGAGTTTCCTTATATCTTCTAGATAATTCTTTTAGCACACCCAGTAATTCTTTATATTGAACTTCCCCTGTTGAATTTATTGTGTTCTTTCTATCTTCTGATTGGATCCAGACTGCAACACTTTGTTCTGAAGAGATTTGGGGTGGAAATGCCAAATGTTGGTGTTTAAAATGGATTATTTCTTTGTAGTACAGCTATTAACCCCTGTATTAGTCAGCCAAAGGGGTGCTGATGCAAAATACCAGAAATCCGTTGGCATTTATAAAGGGTCTTTATTTGGGGTAGAAGCTTACAGTTACCAGGCCATAAAGCATAAGTTACTTCCCTCACCAAAGTCTGTTGCCTCGTGTTGGAGCAAGATGGCTGCCGACGTCTGCAAGGGTTCAGCCTCCCTCTTCCGCTTAAGGCTCCGTGGTCTCAGCTTCTTCCAATATCAGCTGTAGCCTGGGATAAGTCTCATCTCTCCCTGCTTTCTCCAGGCTCAGCTGCTCTGTTCTCTCCTCAAGGTCAGCTGTAGACCCTCAGGCTCTCTCTCTTCCCAGGGCCTCTGCCATGTCTATGAAGCCATCTCTATTCCTCTGTGTTCTTCTCTTGTGTGTTTAGTTCCTGGGGCTCCATCTCAAAAACTCCAATTAACTCCTCTGCAGATTAGTTTTCTCTGTGCGACCCCACCCACCAAAGGGGCAGGGACTCAACATCCTACTGACGTGGCCCAATCAAAGCCTTAATCATTATTTAATCATTATTATTTAAATGATTATTTAATCATTATTAAATCTAATACAATCTAATATACCCAGAGGAACAGACCAGTTTACAAACATAATCCAATATCTATTTTTGGAATTCATAAATAATACCAAACTGCTACAACCCCTGAAGCCATTTAGGGGATTATACTTATCTTTTATTTAACTAGAGCACTATATTATGGTTTACTGAATATAGCCACAAGTTCTGTGCAGCTCCTTCCATTTTAGAAGTCTATTTTGCATCCCTTGAATTGGGCTGGCCTTTACTTGTTTTGACCAATAGAATGTAGCAGGAGTGATCTAACATGACTTCCAAGGTAGGCATAGGAGGCCTTGTAGCTCTGGTTTTTGCCCTCTGGAAGTTCTGTTTGGACAATGTCATGTAAATGAAAGGCCAAAGGGAGGAAATCCTAAGGGTCCCAGGTAAGCATCAATACCATTCAACAAATGGTGCTGGGAGAACTGGATGTCCATATCCAGAAGAAAGAGAGGGGACCCCTATCTCACAGCTTATATGAAGATTAACTCAAAATGAGTCAAGAACCTAAATAAAAAAAAAACTACAATCATGAAACTCCTAGAAGAAAATTAGGGAAACATTTTCAAGATTTTGTGGTAGGCAGTAGTTTCTTAAGCCTTATACCCAAAGCATGAGCAACAAAAGAAAAAAATAGATAAATGGGACCTCCTCAAAATAAACACTTTTGTTCTTCAAAAGACTTTGTCAGAAAGGTAAAAAGGCAGTCTACTCAATGGGAGAAAATACATGAAAACCACATATCCAATTAGAGTTTGATTTCCATGATATATAAAGAGATCATACAACTCAATAGTAGACAAGAAACTCAATTTAAAAATAGGCAAAAGACTTAAATAAGCATTTTTCCAAAGAGGAAATATAAATAGTTAAAAAGCACATGAAAAGATGTTCAACATCACTAGCTATTAGGAAAACGCAAATCAAAACTACAATTAGATATTTTTTCATATCTTATTAGAATGGCCACTATTAAAAGAACAGAAAACTATCAGTACTGGAGAGGATGTGAAGTGTGATGGTCAGGCTCACGTGTCAACTTGATTAGGTAATGGTAGTTTGGTCAAGCAAACATTGGCCTAATTGATACTAGCAGGACTTCCCAAGGACTTAAATCATTAGTAAGTTGATTGCATCTATAGTTGATTACATCTATAATCAACTGAGGAGATTGCCTTCAGCAATGAGAGACGTCTCAGTCAGTTGAAGGCCAGACAGCTCCTTCTGGGGAACTCATCAAGGACCTTCATTGGAGTCCTAACTTGCAACCTGTCCTAAAAAATTTGGACTTGTTGTGCACATTCACTTCATGTGAGATGATTTTATGAAATCTAATAATATTTACAGATAGTGACTGTCCGTTCTCTTTCCCTGGAGAATCCTGACTAACACATGGAGAAATAGGTGCACACTTTCACTGTTGGTGGGAATGTAAACTGGTGTAGCCTCTGTGGAAGACTGTTTGACGATTTCTCAGTAAGCTAAATATAGAACTTCTGTATGATCTGGTAATCCTGCTACTAGGAATATATACAGAAGAACTGAAAGCAGGGACTCAAACTGACATTTGCACACTAATGTTCACAGAGGCATTATTCACAATTGCCAAAAGCTAGAAACGACTCAAGTGTCCATTAACCAATGAATGGACAAACAAAATGTGGTAGTACATACATATGATGGAATACTATTCAGATGTAAAAAGAAATGAAGTTGGGATGCATATAACAACATAGATGAACCTTGAGGACATTATGTTCAGTGGAACAAGCCAGACACAAAAAGACAAATATTGTATGGTCTCACTAATATGAACTAAACACTATGAATAAACTCACGGAGTTAAAACCTAGAGTATATACCTCCTGAGGGCCTCCTTGTTGCTCAAATGTGGCCTCTCACTAAGCTGAACTCAGCATATAAATGCATTACCTTCCCCCAAGGGTGGGACATGATTCCCAGGGATGAGCTGCCCTGGCACCGAGAGATTACTACCAAGCACCAACTAGCAATGCAACTGGAAAAAGACCTTGACCAAAAGGGGGAAAAGGTAAAGACAAATGAGTTTATATGGATAAGAGACTTCAAAGTGAGTTGGGAGTTCATTCCAGAGGTTATGCTTACGCACATCTCAGCAGGATCTCACTGACTGCCAAAGTGAATATTGCCTCAAATAGCAGGGTTCTTGAGGGCTCTGGAGATAGCCAGACACTATAGGCAGGTCAGACACCTCAGGAGTTTGGTGCCCTGCCAGTGGGCCCTATTTTGAAATTTATGATCCCCAGTGTGACAGAGTTGAACTCAGTTGTGATTTCCCTACACACAGGTCTTCTGCCCCTTCTATTTGAACCTACAGTTAGTACTAGACTTGATAGGTGTATGTCAAAGAGACTGTTCTTTGGGCTGTCCATGTGCCAGCTGGGCCCTGAATCTCAACAGAGTTGCAACACCAGCTCTCCAGTTCATTAGACTCACCCAGGACAACTAACAAGGGGATGATGATGGACAACGACCATCCCAAGGAACAGAGAGAGTCTGCAACTGCAAGCAAGATAGTCCCATCCATCTGTATCCATCTGCCCCATGGAATCTAAGCCCCCTCTCAATTAGAGGTGGAGTGGGCATCACCATCCCAGAATCCTCAAGATTGGGGAATGAATGAAGGAAGAGTAGACTTACTGGTATTCTACTATAGACTTATTGTGATTCTAGCAATGGAAGAACTTATATCATTGATGTGGAGGCAGTGGCCACTGGAGTTCTGAGGGGAGGGAGAGGGAAAAACAGGTGTAATATGGGGGTATTTTCGGGACTTGGTAATTGTCCTCAATGACATTGCAAGGGTAGATACAGGCCATTTCATATCTTGCCATAACTTACAAAATTGTGTGGGAGAGAGTGTAAACTACATTGTAAACTATAATCCACGTTTAGTGGCAATGCTCCAAAATGTGTTCACCAATTATAAGAAACGTACCACACTAATTTAGGATGTTGTTAATGTGGGAAAATGTGGGACGGGTAGGGAGCACGGCATATGGGAATCTCTTATATTTTTTATGTAACATTTATGTAATCTAAGAATCTTTTTTAAAAAATTAGAAAGTATATTAAAAAATAAATATCTAGAGCATAGGTTACTAGGAGATAGAACAAAGGTTGAGAAGGGGAAACTGATGCTTAATGTTTGCAGAATTTTCAATAAGGTGATTGTGTTTGGAAATGGATAGAGATATGGTAAAACATTATACTGAGTAAAATTAACTGACTTATAGATGTGATCATGGGTGAAATGGGTAGTCTAGGGTTGTAACTGTCAATAGGAGGAAAGCTAGAGGATAAACTTGGGACTATATAACATAGTAAACTTGGTGGTAGATGAAGAATGTGGTTAATAGTACAAATACAAGAATGTTTTTCCATGAACCAGAAAAAGCATACGTCTCTATTACAAGGTGTTAAAAATAAGGTCATATATTGGAAAAGTACAACTAATGGAATTTATGGACAATAGTTAACAGTAATTCTGTAATATTTTTTTCATCAATTGCAATGAAAAGACTATTTTAATATTCTTTCCTCAATTGTAACAAATGTACCACACTGGTGCAAAATGTCAACAATAGGGACATATATGAGAACATTGTATTTTTTTGCGTGATTTTTCTGGAAACTGATACTTTTTCTAGTTAAAAACAAAAGAAAACATGGGACTATATAATACAGAGAACACTGTTGTGGATGATGATTCTGGCTAATAGTACAAATATAAGAATGTTCTTTCATTAACCAGAACAATTGTACATTATTATTACAAGATGTTAACAATAGGGTGGTATATGGGGAAAATACATCTAATGCCAACTATGGACTGTGGTTAAAAGTAATATTTTAATATTCTTTCATCAGCTGTAACAAAATTACACTCCAGTGCTAAATGTCAATAATAGGGGGCTATGGGATTTTTCCATTTGGAGTAATGAATATGTTCTGAAGTAGTCTATGGTGATGAATGCACAACTCTGTGATTATAGTGAGAGCCACTGATTGTACACTCTGGATGGATTGTATGGTGTATGAATATATTTCAATAAAACTACTTGATTTAAAAACAAATAAGGGAAGCGGCTGTGGCTCAATCAGTAGGGCTCCCGTTTACCATGTGGGAGGCCCCGGGTTCGGTTCCCGGGGCCTCCTGGTGGGGGCAGGCCTGCCCGCACGGCGTGGTTGGCTGACCCAGCGAGCACAGGCAGCAAGGGGGGGATAAATGAATAAATAAAATCTTTAAAAAAAAAAAAAAATAAAAACAAATAAGAGTCAAAACCAACTGCCCAACACTTGTGAGGCCATCCTGGACCCTCGGGCCGGCCAAAAATTCAGCTGGACGCATCCACATAAGAGAACCCAGGAGAATCCAAGAGAGGAATTGCCTGGAAAACCCACACAAACTACTGCTGTTTTAAGCAACTAAACTTTGGGATGATTTATTATACAGCAAAAGATAACCAAAATATGCATCTGCCCATCATCAACTAATTAGTCTGAATTCCTTAATTATTCAATAAGATAATTTGTGTTAAGTATCTGAGGATACTTCTTTTACTAAACCACCCCCACCCCCAGAAAAATGTTAAAATAAGGCATCTTACCATTATGTATTCTTTCTCATATCTCCTTCTAACAGGAAATATGGAATATTTCACATCGTAATTTGGGTATAAAATATTTAAAATGACAAACTAGACCAATAAATATATATAGAGAAAGAATTTCATTGTTTACACCCATGTTTACTTGTAAAAATAAAGATTATGAAAGGTAAGGTGAAGGAGATGTAGAAACTGAAGATAAGTGCTTTAGAATTAAGAGATGATAAAAAAAAATTTTTAAAGCGAGGGCTTTCAGTGACAAAATCAATCACCAGAGAAGTCCTTTTCTTGCTTTTTGTGTTGCTGGGGAGTTCAAAACAAATTAGACTCTGAAAAACCCATAAAGTACACGGTATTATGCATTTACACTCAGACTTTTAATCTTAGCTAAATCAAGTGTTTAACATTGCCAGAGACACACCAAATGAAAACTAGTATATATCCTAACTATATAATGGTGGTTTTTTTGTTTGTCTGTTTTTTAACCCAGGACCTCATACATGGGAAGCAGACGCTCAAACACTGAGCTACATCTGCTCCCAATTGGTTTTTTTTATCCATACTCTTCTTGTGGTTTCAGTAGATTCAAAAACATTATAATATCAAAATTATATCATGCTATAAATTATAAATGTTCTTAACATGGATTTTTTCTTCTTTCCTGGAAATGCCATTATTTTCCATTTTGAATTCAGAAAGTATCTATGGACATTATTAAGTCTGCTATAGTATTCAAAATCTATCTAAAATTTATGAAATGTATTGAATGATTAGAAAACAACTGTAAAAATTGGGGGAAATTTTAAGGCAAGAATTTTTAGTTGAATAAAGGTAAAAATTCAGTAAATAATAAATGAATTGATGAAGGCTACCCGGAATGTATGGTTTCTAAAGAACAAATCACAATACACTAGAAATAGACATCAGTCATAGCACAAGGTTTTAAATTCTTGATGTAGCAGTCGACCAACTACTCGTTATTCAAGAGGCAGGCAGCACGGCGTGGTGCTGGGAGCAGAAAGAAACTCTGGAATCAGGTTGTCTGGATTTGACAAGCGCCCACCACTTACTAGCTGTGTGACATTGGGCAAAATTACTTACCGTCCCTTAAGATTATTTAAGACAGTCACTTATCTTAAAGGAAGGTTTGAGGATTAAATGACTTAATATTTGTAGAGCATTTCGAAAAGTGCCTGCCACTTAGTAAACTCCATGTAAAAGGCCTGACAAATAAAAACACCAAAAAAAATATGTGGTTAGCAACATAACGTGGACATTTTGGAGGAGAGTACCACTAATATCTGCTCTTGGGCAGCTTATCTTTAGCAGCCTCTGTTTAAATTCTTGAGGCTACGTGGTCTATTCCATTGAGCTTTTAAGATGTAGTTAGGGTTTAATTTGTGCAATTAAAGCTTGAGTTCACTCAACATTTCCTCCTTCCTCACACAAGCAGGTAATGCAATAAAACCACCATGTCTGTGTGTGTGCGTGTGCACGTGTGTGTGTGTGTGTTTACAGTGCCGGGGTGAGGTGATATATTCAGATAAATCCTGCTGGCCTATAGAGAAGCCATAAACAGAAGCAATTTCAGGCAAAAGCATTCTCCTACAACACCTGCTCACGGTAGCACTGTAGAAATGTCTGTCCCTGTAGGTTTCCTGTCTCTTTGAATGCGAATAGCACCTTCCTTTCCTTCCATACTCTTCAGGGGCTCGGACCTGGCTGCCAGAAAAACGCTGGACCCTACCAGTAACAAAGCAGCCACCCAGGAAGAAATACACAGTATAATTAATTCTTCTCTATTGCAACTATTACGAAATGAATCCGATTTCTTAGGCACAATAAAATTTATACATTCACATGAGTACTATCCTTTCAACTTCATACTAACAGTGACTAACAATTATTAACATCTACTGAGAGTTACCACGTGCCAGCCAGGCTCTGTTCCAAGCACTCACCATGCATCCACTCATTCAATCTCACAACAGTCCTAGGAGGTGGGCACTATTATGATCCCTGGATAGCAGACGAGGAAACTGAGGCACAGGGGTAGCTTGATAATGTATAACTCTCAACAGCAGACCAAGGATTTAAACCCAGGCAGTCTGATTCCAGAACCAGCACTTTTAATAGTGACCCTATCATCCTGCTTGTCATTCCAAATATGCTCTCGTTTTCAATTTCCCTCAGGGAAATTCACAGGAAAGAGAACACTTGTCTCAATAATTTATAGTCATTTCACATTTTATTTTTTTAAATGTGATAACATCCTCTTGACCCATTATTCACTGTGCTAGTAACTGTGAAAGATATAAAAAATAAATAAAAATAAAAAAACGGGGAAAAATAAAACAGACCCTGCTGTCAAGGTACTTATTGTTTCAAGCTAAAAACTTTCACTTCAGGCTCCATCGGAACAAAAATAAGAAAAGTTTGGATACTTCTAAAGTTAGAACTTTGGAGCCTGATGAAAATGCACACTGGCTTTCAAACACGTTAAAACACATCCTCATTTACGTTCTGTTTCATTGTGCAACACAGTTGTTAGGATTCTGCCAGGTGCCAGGCACGACTCTGGGCCCTGGTAAGGCAGTGGTGAACCAGACAGACGATGGCCCTGTTTGCATGGAGCTTGTTTTAGTGGGAGAGACATGATAAAGCAACTAAAATACAGTAAGGTGGAGGCGAGACTGCAATAAGTCCAGTAAAGGAAGGTTGCTATTTTAGGCAGGTGATCAGGGAAAACCTCTCTGCAGAATTGACATTTAAGCAGAGACTAGAATGGAGCAAGGAAGGAAACTGCAGCTATTTGGAGGAATAGCTTTCCAGGTAGAAGCGTCTGGGTAGTTTTGAAGGAAGAGCAAGGCAACGAGTAGTAGGGGACAGAATATTTGTGGCAGTTGAACGGAATAACTTTCTTTATAGTACATCATTTCAGGTACTGTTCATAGCCATGCAAGTATTGGATCACTCATGTAAAAAAAAATTTCTTATAAGCCTATAAGGCATTCGACCCTGGGTTCAGTGCTAGGGATAGGGGAAGCAAAACCTTCATGGCATAGCACAAAAATAAATGAAAAATTCTACTGCGTGGAGGAAAAATGCATGGAGCTTGTAGATCAGGGGATACACGCCTCAGTCTGGAGGGTTTGCCTGAGGGGGGTACACTTGAAGGATGAGCAGGAGTTAATCGGGTAAAAAGTGGAAGATGAGTATTCCAGGCAGCGGGAGCTGCATGTGCAAAGGTCCTGTGGTCAGAGGGCTCACAGCAGGAACAGCCAGGAATTGCTAAAGCAAAGTCTGGTTTGACATAAGGCTGGTGCACACAGGATCTTGTAGCTATATTGAGGACTAAGTCTTTATCCAACGAGAGGCCATCGAAGCTTTTTAAACCATTTAAGAGTTCCAGCGTATTATAGCTTTCTTAAGAACTGAAGAGGCACAGTCAACAGTTGGGCACGCTCTGCTTTATTGCTATTTGCCCCAGTTTGCCTAGAGATGGGTTTATTTTGATCCATCCCATGAAAACTTTACTAGTTTTTCAATCCAATTACTAATGTCATAAGATGAATGGGATCATACTAAGTGATAGATACACAAAGAACTCCCATCCCAGGAGTAGTCAAAGTTTTCTATATTTACTATATCATATTTGTTCTTTACCCAGAAGTTCCAAGAAGACCTGTCCTAAAACATTCCCCACATCTTGACTCTAGAATCTGCTCTGAAAATGCAGTTGAGGCTGGAGGTATACAGTATTGGGCTCTGAAATCGAGATGAAAACAGAACTAAGGACCATTCCGGAGATTATTTTCCTTGAGAAAGACAACGAAGTCCTGCCTAATAATTAAATCAGAATGGATGAAGAAAAAGAACTTTTATTGACCTTCTGCTCTAGCACCATCTGTCCAGTGATGTGCCCGCAAGCTACTTATCTAATAACAGCTGAGATACAGAATGAAGAATGTTCTGTGGCATTTCCTACACGGGTTGATAAAGAATCTTTATTCCAACAAATAAGTTAACGTCTGAGGAAGCAAAGGCTAAGGAAAGAGCAAGACGACACGGGCACACCAAGCTCACGTGATTCTGGAAGAACCTGGAAGGCGGAAGCAGGGGCTCCCCGGGCAGCCGTGGCCAGCATTTACAACCTCAGAGAAGCTCAGGAGGGTCCCATGAAGGTCTCAGAAGAATTCTGAGGGAGGTACTAAGGGGATGGCTAAAGGGACAATTCAGGACAAGGCCTGAAGGTGTGGGACTCAGAGAGCAGTGACGGAGTGACACCTGCTTCAGCTTTGTCCAATTCACAAAGCCCAGAGGAATCCCCACAATGAGGGCATGGAAAATACAAATGGAACTGGAAAATTCTGACAACTTAATCGGCATACATCTTAATTTGGAGCTATGAGGACATGACAAATTACACGGACAGCATCAGGGCCCTGCCCAAGTCCCTCCTAGTCACTGTGACAAGTGCTCCAAGTTGTGACTGGAGGAAAAACACTCCAGCTTCCTCATCCCGCGTACGGGGCGAATCTAAAACCTCTCCCAGAGGAGTCCCCAGGACGGAGCCTGCTGTCCACAGCGTAACCTGCTCATGAACACACCTGTGCTGCCCCCCATCCCCTCCCCATCTCACTTCCCGGTTGCCCCACCAGGGCTCCCCAGGATCTCCTACCAAGTAATCGTGGTTTCGGGGTCTGCTTCTGAAGAATCCCAAACTAAGACAGTAACAGAACAGGATTTGAGAGTGATTTCGTTCAGTTCCATCTTCAGCTGAAAACATCGAAAACCAGGAAAATGGTTTGTGAACCGAAGTCCACGGTAAACCCACCACGCAAGGGGCCTTTTCAACAACTGGGGGAGAGGGGAGATGGGTAAAGTGAGCAGAAAGGAATTTTTAAAAAGCAATTGCAAAGAATAAAGGGTTTGATGTAAAGATGAATGATAATATTATAAAGTGTGCATGTTATTAAAACAATCATGATATAACTACATGAAATAACAAATATATTACTAGCTTCAGTTTTACCAACTCGAGTTAATTTTAAAAATTAAAGGAAAATGTGAATGTCTCAGTTAGGTTAATAAAGAAAAACAGTTGTCATATTTGTATTTATTTTTACACACTCTATAGATTCTCGCCCCCCGCCACACACACACACACACAAAGTGGATATATCATCTTAGCAATTCTAAACATAATTGACAGTCTTGGAAATAAGTCTGCTTTACACCAAGGACAACCCACTGAAATTCAAGTTTGTGTTTCAATGTTCTGTAACTTTGATTGACAGTCATATCTGTTCATGAATATGCAAATACTTAACACTTTTTAAAGCAAATTTTCATTATTTCTGAAGAATAGTAGAAAGTGAAACAAAAGAAAATTATTCTTCTAGAAGCAAGTGGTGGATGGGTTAGCCTTGTTAAGAAAGAGGTGTACAGATAACCTTGCAGTTTTCAAGGTACAGTATTCACCTGGCCACCAATCTCTTTGCATCTTCTCATAAAGCTATTTCTTTTTCTAAAAGGAGGTACCGGAAATCCAACCCCAGACCTCGTATGTGGGAAGCAGGCGCTCAACCACTTGAGCTACATCTGCTCCCAGGCTATTTTCAAGGCCAAAATGCAAGGAGTTTCTAATAAAAGAACTGAAGAGTCATCCTCTAAAAATGCTACCCTGAACCCTCATATTCCAGGACTTCCAAAAGCGGGGTTGTTGTTTCCAGACCATTTCTACCGTCCCTCGAGAAGATTCCTTTTCGGTTCTACCCCTGGGGCCTCAAATGCATGACAGACTGGATTTGAAAAGAAAATGGAAGTGTTTTGATCCCTTGACCTGTCGAATGAAATTTCAGAATATTTCTCTTTGTATAATGACCACTACTACCATTATCTGCTCACTAATTTCAACAGATTCACACAAACGTGATCAGCAAAAGAAGAGTCTCACTTCATAATAATGAATTGCAAAGGAACTTAAAGAATTATGAATGTCTCAACTCATCAAAATATAAACACTTATTTATCCAAGAAGCAACCCACTTGGAAAACTATGCCTAAGTATATATTTCATTACTCATTCATTCATGAAATAAACATTTATTTAGCACCTATTATTTGTCCAGAGCTTGAATAGGTAACAGGGCACAAAAACCCATTCCCTGCTCTTTTTTTTTTTTTTCTTTCTTTTTAAAGGACTTAAATGAGTTTTTATTAGAATGTTGTGATAATTACGTTTGAAGGGGGCCCTACAAAGTAAGGATTTTAAACTAAGTCAATAACTGCAGTCAGTAGGAAGCCAGGGCGGGGCTGGCCTGGGCAAGGGGGGTCCACCCGCGTGTCCAGGGGTGGGTGCCAGTGGGCACCGCACGGGGACAGTGCCAGCACCAAGTACCAGCAGCAGGGCTTCTACCCCTTCCTCAGGGAACCGTTTCTTAGAGAAGGAGGGAAAAACGAAACAGAAACTACAGCAGACCCGAGCCTTCAAAAACCATTTCTGGAGATTCTAGAGGGGGATTTAAACAAATCTGAAAAGAGCCATGACAGCACAAAAGATTTCCAAACTAGACACAAACTGAATCCTGGGGTCTCGGGGGGTTGGGGGTGGGGGCGGGAGGAGGGAGCCCCGGGACGCCTTTCCCTGCTCTTGAGTGTTCACATGTGCAAAGAGAAAAGAGTCATATATAAAAGTACATGCCACGCTGAGAAAGCATGTCTACAGGTTATCCACAGGCTCATTCAACGACAACTGTGCTGCTACTATGTGCCACGGATCATTTAAATTTATGTTATAAAGACAGTCCCCACGAGGGGCAGAATTCCTTAGAGGGAAGATAATTTGCTGCTGCTGTTGTTTTAAATACACATAATGATCCACAATTCTCTACCTGTATATTATCTGGGTAATTGAGGAAAACTTAGTGAAGACGCTTCCTATCCTAAAGTCTTCTTTCCATTGTTAATCAAGAAAAGAAACAGAAGCCCAGATCAGTTAAGTATGATGTTTGGGAGCCATAAAATAAATAACCGTCCTTACCAGGAATACAGGATGGTTCCAACGACAGATGTGAGTTTACTGTTTTCTTGTTTTTGCTTTGCCAGGCCAAAGTCAGCTGCAATTCACAAAACAAACCCCGGAATTAGCATTGCTCCTCAGCGCTGACATTCTACACAATTATTACAGCTTGTAAGAGAAAACTTGCCTTTGTTTTTCTTTTACTCTCTGTCAAAATGTCCCATGTGTCAACTTTCCACACCACTCTCAGCCTTAATTAATGACAGACATACATTACACCATATGCCATACATTAAGGTCTAAAAAAGTTAATCATTAAAAAAGCTATTTCAAATAAGCCTCACTGACTAAAACACAGGACACACACAGTACTTATTGAAATTGTGGTTCCACTTTTCAGATTATCCTTTATAATTTTCAAACAAATGGAATGCATCTTACAGTTTGGGCAAATGACACTCATTGCTTCATCTGGTCAAAAGAAAACTAATGTAAGCCTGAATAACAGATACGAAGAATAATACATAATGACCGAGCAGGGCTTGTGCCAGAAACACAAGGCTGATTCAATATTCAGAATCACTCAATGTAGTTCACCAGATCAACAAATTAAAGAAGGAAAACCATATAATAATTTCAAGAAACGTACAAAAAGCATATGAAAAATTCAACATCTATTCCTTTCAGCAAATTAGGAAGAGATGGGAATACTCTTAACTGATAATGGGTATCCACAAAAATCCTTCAGCTAAGAACCTACTTAATGTTGAAAGATTAAATGCTTTCTCCCAAAGATCAAAAACAGGGCACAATCCCAGGGAATGGAGAGAGTCTGCAGCTGCAGGCAGGATAATCCCATCCATCTTATCCATGGGATATAAGCCCCCTCTCACTTGGAGGTGGAGTGGACATCACCATCCCAGACTCCTCAGGATTGGGGGAAGAGTTATGGACTAGAGTGGACTTACTGGTATTCTATTATAGACATAATGTGATTCAAGCAATGGAAGAAATTACAACATTGATGTGGAGCCAGTGGCCACTGGATGCTTTCAGGGTAGGGAGAGGGAAAAGCAGTTGTAATACAGGGGCTTTTTCGGGACTTGGCAATTATCCTGAGTGACATTACAACAACAGATTTAGGCCATTTTACATCAGCATATACCATGCAGAACTGTGTGGGAGAGAGTGTGGTCTACAATGTGAACTGTGGTCCATGCTAAGTGGCAAAGCCCCAGGATGTGTTTATCCATTGCAGGTGATGTGCCACACTAATGAAGGATGTTTATGTGGCAGGTTGTGGGAGGTGTGGGAGGTGGGGAACATGGGAATCCCTGTAGGTTCTGTGTAATATTTAGGTAATCTAAGCACCTTTTAAAATATTGAAAAAAATAAAAACAGGGCACAGATGTCCACTCTCCCCATCACTATTCAACACTATAATGGAGGTCCAAGTAAGTGCAATAAGGAAGGAAAAAGCAATAAAAGGCAACCATATTGGAAAGGAAGAAACAATACTGTCTATTAGCAGATAATATGATTGTCTACAAGGAAAATAGGAGCTACAAAAAAGTTCCAACTTTTATAATAAGTGAGCTTAGAAAGCTTCAGGATACAAGACCAATACACAAATTAATGGTATTTCTAAAAACTAGCAATGAACAATTGTAACTCATGGTTTTTAACGTACCATTTACAATAGCATATACAAAAAAGAAATAGGTATAAATTTAACAAAATAGGTTCATGATATGTATGCTGAAAATTACAATACATTGATGAAAGATTTCAAAGAAGATATAAATAAATGGAAAGATATAACATGTTCATGGACTGGAAAATTCAATATTGTGAAGGTGAAAATTCTCCCCAAATTGTTCTACAGATCTAATGCAATTCTAAACAAAATCTAATACTTTTAAAAATTTCAACAAGTTGATTCTAAAATTTATATAGAAAAGTAAAGGAACCACAATACCCAAAATAAATGTGAGAAATAAGAATATAATTAAAGGACTCACATTCACATTTGTTGGGATTACATAATTCAACCTACCACAAAGTTTACACAAAATTTGTACACAGATATTTATACAGGTTTTAATCATAATCACCCAAAACTGGAAACAGCTCAACTCTCCTATAGTGGATGAATGGGTGAGCAAACTGTGGTACTTCATTCAATGGAGTACTACTCAGCAATAAAAAAGAACTACTGGTACAAATAACAGCAATATTGATGAATCTCAAATGCACTATGTTGATTGAAAGGAGCCAGACTGAAAAGTATACATAATTGTATTATCCCATTTAATGACATTCGAGAAAAGATAAAATTATAAGACCAGAAAACAGACCAGTGGCTGCCAGGAGTTGGAGAGGGTACAGCAAAAGGGAATCTTTTTGTTACACAACTATATGCATTTATCTAAATTCACAAAACTATATACCAAAAAGAGTGAATTTTACTGGACATAAATGGTTTAAAGGGATTTAAAAAGTGATCTGAATAAAGGGAAAGCTATATTTATTTTTAAATGATGTAGAAGAATATATTCAGTTAATCAAAATTGATTATAAAATAAAAATAAGAATATTGCCTTTTACTTTGATATTAAATATAATTACAAGAGAGGCAGCATGATCTACTGGAAAAATATAACAACACTGCACTAGGTCTATATCCCTGGCTTTACCCTACTTTGCTGAATTACTTTAGGTCTCTAGTAGCATATACCAGAGATTACAATAAAAAGATATCTCAGTTATTTTAACTCTGGAAAAGGCAATCAAAATGACTAGGACTCTGCATTTTTAGCCCCTGAGAATTTAAGGTATGAACTATGATTTGAAAGATTGCAGCTGAGGCAATCCTTTATCATTCACTGCAAATAAATTCCATGAAAGTCAATATTTCACAGAGGCACCAAATAAATCGTTTTGTTTCATACTTGCCCTTAAAAAATACTCTATATGAAACTTTTGTGACCTCAAGGCCATTTCTATTTGGGAAAAATAAAATATAATCTTTGAGGCAATCAAGATTTGCTTTCTTGCTTCTTATTTACCAAACTATTGCCCATACTGTCAAATTTATAGTTTTTTGTTTTGTTTTGTTTTTGCTTCTCTATACTTTTTCCCTAGGTAATATCACACAACCCATGGCTTTAATCACTGCCTATATGCCAATGACTCCAAAATGTTTATCTCTAGCTGCTTCTCCCGGAGCACTGACTTTAATATATCCACCTGGATGGTGTATCCATCTGGATAGTCCACTGGGAGGTCTCTAAGGCATTTCAAATGAACACGCTACAAAAGAAGCTCATGATCCCACCCCCAAGTATCTCCTTCTTGGTTCCCCACTTCAGAAAGTGGCTCCTCCATTGACCCACAGTACTCATCATGCCAAAGTCCTAGGTGCTTTGCTTAGTTCCAGTGCTAGTTACCAATTTATTGCCTCTTAGCTTTAAATCCACCTCTCATTTCCTTACATGGTGATGGCGTTTCTCCTCTGCCAGCAGGCAAGTTGTTGAAGCTTTGTCAACAGGTGGCACTATAGAGAAACTGCGGGGGAAAGGTGCTTCCCGGTTCTGCGGTGCATTCTACTCTTTCCTAGCTCCTGTGGCCCCAGGTAGTGCTCAGGACACCTGGTAGTGCTCCCCTCCTCGTGGGCAGCTTCCCAGAGAGTTCTGCTGGCACCCCATCCAGCTTCCCAACAAGTCTTGCAGGCACCCCAGCAGATGGCATCCTCCGAAGTTCCACCAGTGCCCCCGCTAGTTTCCCAGCAAGCTCAATGGCACTCCTGTGGACAGCAGCCCAGTGGCCTCACCGGCATCCCAGCTGGCTTCCCAGAGAGACTCACGGGTGCCCCGACAGGTAATACACCAGGAAGTTCTGCCAGCGCCCCAGTCAGCTTCACAACCCTCCACGGGTGGATTCCCAGTAAGTTCCACCAGGACTCTAGCCAGCATCCCACCTAGGCTCACAGGCGCGCTGGCCGGCGGCTTCCCAGTGGATTCCACTGACATCCCAGAGGGTGGCTTCCTGAAGAGTTTTGTCCGCACCCCAGTGGGCAGTTTTCTGCTTGCCAGCCTCAGCCCGGGACACGGCGGCGCCGTTCTCCTCTACCAAGGGGCTTACAGCCGCACCCTCTCCTACGAAGCCCAAATCTCCGCCTTGGAGAAGAGGGGAGCTCTCCCTAACTTACGCTTTCTTTGAGCACTCTGCCTCAGCCCTACACGTACTGGCTGCTTCCTAATATGCCCCATATCCTTTAGTGTTCTCGCTAACGCTTTCGTAGTTGATCCCACTCCTAGTTAATAATCCTTTACATTAGAATGCCCTGTTCGAATCACTCTGTGGGTTTGTCTTGACAATCACACCTGACTGATACAGTTCCTCACTTTCCTTCACCATAATCAGTCCTATTGTTTCTCACCCTCCCCCACCCCCATATATACATATCTTGAATTAGGCCACTTTTTGGGGGCCAGAAAGCCACTTATTGGAAGGCACAGGTCGGGTGAGGGCAGTGCTGGCAAAGCCGTGACGAGGGCAAGGCCCGGCACTTGTCCAAGGGGCCATGGTTGGGGATGTATCTCACCCCACAGCCATCCGGGATGAGGCGCTTCTCGTTCACCATGTCTTCGAATTCGTCGGCATTGAACTTGGTGAAGCCCCACTTCTTGGAGACGTGGGTTTCCTGGCGGCCAGGGAACTTGAACTTGGCCCTGCGCAGTGACTCAATCACATGCTCCTTGCTCTGAAGCCTGGTACGGATGGACATGATGACTTGGCCGATGTGGACCCGGGCCACCGTGCCCTGAGGCTTTCCAAAGGCACCTCGCATACCCGTCTGGAGCCTAGACTGGGGATGGCACGAGGTCACAGACAGGACCATCAACAGGCAAGGGCTGTTTCCAAGGTCCCTTAGGGCAACCTGTCCAAGCAATAGGCCGCGTATGCTCCCAAGGAGGCTGCTGTCCGCAGCTTCTGCACACCGGGCCCCCACGGGGAGTGGCGGACAGTCGGCTAAAATTAGGCCACTTTTTATCACCTCCGCATGTCTGCAAATTCTTTAATATTCTCCCCTTCAAGAAGTGGATCTTGGGGAGCGGATGTAGCTCAAGTGGTTGAGCGCCTGCTTCTCACGCATGAGGTCCTGGGTTTGAACCCCGGTACCTCCTAAAAACAAACAAATGAAAAAAAACAACTCTCATTGGGGAGTGGATGTAGCTCAGTGGTTGAGCACCTGCTTCCCATGTATGAGGTCCTGGGCTCAATCCTTAGTACCTCCTGAAAACAAAAGGGGATTTTCATTCCCCTTCTCTTGAGTGCAGGCTCATTAGAAGTCATAACTCACTTCTAATGAAGAGGCTACAGCAGAAGTGATGAGATGTTACTTCCAAGATTCGGTTATAAAAACACTCTGGCTTCCATCTTTGGTGTGCTTTTTTGCTCACACATTAATCCATTCATTGATTGCTGGACTCTTGGGTTCCTTCCATCTTTTGGTAATTGTGAATAATGCCGCTATGAGCATCGATGTGCAAATATCTGTTCAAGCCATTGTTTTCAATTCTTTTGTGTATATACCTAGTAGTGGGGTTGCCGGATCATATGGTAATTCTATACTTAACTTTTTGAGGAAACGCCAAACTGTTTCCCACAGTGACTGCACCATTTTACATTCCCACCAAAAATGTACAAATGTTCAGAGAGGGCTTCCTTTAACTTACTTTCTTAACTTTACCCCCCTCCTTCAACACTCTCCTATTCCACTTATTTAATTCTTAACATATTACATTATCTGAGTTTTCTTCCTCTTTCTTTCATTTTTATATTTGTTTTTGTGTTAAGTCTGTCATTCACAACCAGTATGCAAGATCCATGAGAACAAAAACTTTGTCTTGCTATAACTAAAGCCTGACAGATATATATCTTTTTTTTTTTTAATTTGGGTTGTTTTTTGTTTTTGTTTTTGTTTTGTTTTATTTTTATTTTTTCTAGATACATATCTTTTGATGTTGGTATATATGTATATATATGATATATATATATATATATCCTTTCAATCTAGTAGTACTACTGACAAACAAATATTAGAGGGCTAAGTTTTACGAAGTGTTATTAGGAATTATTCACAAGCGAGATGGCTTGCTATAACCTCTCCTTTCCTCTCTTACGTATTAGCGGGAAAAGTCCATAGTAATTAAAATTAAGCAATCAGTACATATTTTCGGAGGGCTTACTATGCTTTAGCACACATAAACCTTGACCAACTTACAACCTAAAATAATACTTTGTTTTGTACTTCTCATGCCACATAAAGTCCCTTCTCTTTTTATAAAGATGTCTTTGATTTTGAAAGGCAGATACCAAGGTGTGGAAGCCACAAAGATTCCATCACACCATTAACTTAGAGAACGGCAGAAATGGGGGCAAGAATTCAGTGCTGGTCTAACAGGGAACCCTTCCAGCACCCCACTTTCCACTGTCCCACAGCTTCCTTCCCCAGGGAGATCCTATCCTGGATGAAGCAGAGTGAAGGGATTTCTCTTTCTCGATAGCCTCATGATTTGCTTGAGTTTACTGATGGAATTATTATGGCAGGGAACTTCAAGATTAAAAAAAAAAAAAACTGCAACACCTGATGCAATAGTGCTTTCTGAAATTCTGGGGAGCTCCATACCTAAAGTACAAAGACACAAACTCCCTCTAGAACATCCACCAGGATGCTGGATTCGTGAAGACACTTACATCTCTTACTCCATGTGGGTTCTTCTAAAATCATTTTCTGCTGTGGGTTTTGCTTCTGGTTACCATTACTTGTAATTATGGAACTGAACACACAGCTGTAACATTAACTAATATTGCCAAGGCCCAGATTCTTTTAAGAGCAACAAGTCAATCTGTCTCTCTCTGCACGTACGAGCCCTCTCTCTGTCTCTACGGCTCTGTCTCTTTCTCAGACGTGCACACACACACACACATGCTGTGCCCGGCTCGGCTCTAATATCCAAAATCCTAGGTTGGCACTCAGGGCAATGCCCCTGGAGCTCCAATGCCTTCAGCAGACTCAGGAGGCTGGGCAGACTGCTCAGGCAATGGGATGTGTAGTGCCATGCTAACCTTGAAAACAGACACTCCCTTCTGCTCACCATAAGCTTAGAGAACACACTATGGGGAAAGTCACGGAAGGAACAACAGGTCTAGAATGCAGGAGGTTCTTCTGCCTATATTAAAAAGCCCTCGGGGAACTACATCACACCCCAACACACCCACAGGAAAACATACTACAATGGACTCGATTTTATTGCTCTTAGTCTTTGTTACTCTTATATGACCTTAAGAAGCCAACGTTAGACAATTATTATTTCCACTTTTCCCTAAAGTGGTGAAGATTTGGTGCTTCCGTAGTCTCTCACATGGTTCACTATCTCACCAGAGGAGTATAACAATTATCTGCCCCAGGGTTAGGAGCCTTCCCTGTTCTAACTTTCTTGAGATTATTGTTCTCATCTTTTCCTTGAAGCCATTCAAATCTTAGAATTGCAAAATGACCCAACGGCAGTGTGAAAATCTTAATTTTTTAAAGACTTTTAAAATTTCTTTAATTGCCTTCAACATTTCATTCCAAGACAAGATAAGGATTCCGTGGTGGACTTCACAGAAAATATTCTTACTTTCTTAGCAATTATGAAGACAATATGATGACAAAGAAATTCTGTGGCTACCCTTCCATGCAACGCAAGGGTGATTAAATATTCTGTAGTCTTTTAAGGGCACTCAAAGTTCAGCATCAGCTGTAACTCAGATCCTATATCTGCTAATGGGAAACAAACCAAGGAACAGCTTCAAAGCAAGGTAGAGCAAGAGACCTAAGGTCTCAAACAGAGTGATCATACACTTCCTTGACTGTGAGATTTTACAGGAATATGAAATAATATTCATTGAAGGACTTTGAGTTCCCTATCGGAAATGCAAATCTACATCATTTTTCTTATAAGGATACATATTTCTCAGCAGCAGTTGAGCCAACTAATTATAATGAAAAGCCTCTAGAGATTCTGGCAATACAAGACAGGTCTAATTTGATTTCTCAAACTCTGGCGGCACTCTAGGAAAGTAAAACCGTTCCTTCCATACACTTAGGTTCCACTGTTTGCTGAGATGACAATGGACCTGCTTGTACCTTTCCCCATGTGTACACCTGGTTTCCACCTTAATCCTCAACTCTTCTTACATTAAACACTCTTCCCAGGCAATCTTGGCCATCAGGTCAGGATCTCGAACCCACGTCTCTGCCCTAATCAGGAGTCCTTGTTTGTAACCGACTTCTGAATATTTCCACCTGGATGTTTGTTAGTTCATTGGCTCCTAAATGAATTCAACAATCAGTAGATATTGATTAAATGCTACCAGAGAAACAAAGTCAAAGAAAATTTGATTCCCTTGTCGTGGCACTAAACCAGTGTCATGACAACACCATGTCTCCAACGTGCTATGAGGGAGCCAGCCAAGTACACTAAGGGAAAATGTATCAGACATAGAAGTCGAATTCACCACCCAGAGGAATGGCGTCTGCACTGGGCAGTAGACTTTCGAAAAGGTACTCCAAGCAGAGGGAGCGGGTGTTGACAGACACAGAGGTGCAGGACGCCTGTGTGGTCTGTTCTGGAAAGAGCAATCTGTCCATAAGGCCAGAGCAAGGGACAGGGATGAGATCACAAAGAAAGGGCCTTGGGTGCCCTATGGACTCAAAAATTTATCTTAAAAGTAATAGGGAAGCCAATGAGGTTTATCCGAGGCACGATTATTGCTAATTGAAAACTTTTCCCAAGTGCCAACTGGCAACACAACTGGAAAAAGACCTTGAATAAAAGGGGGAAATGGTAAAGACAAATGAGTTCAAGTGGCTAAGAGACTTAAAAGAGAGTCGGGAGGTCATCCCAGAGGTAACTCTTACGCAAACCTCAGTAGGAGCTCATAGAACATCTAAGTGCCTATCACCCCACTCAGTGGGGTTCCTGAGAGCTCCGGAGACACCCTGGTCTTATATAAGGGGGGATAGCCCCAGAGACTGATGCCTTATCAGTGGGTTCTATTTTGTAATCTGTGCTCCTGAGAGTGACAGAATTAGACTCAAATAAGTCCTCCCTGCACATGGTTCACCAGTCCCTTCTATTCAAACCTACATGTGATGCTGGAGTTTCTTAGGTATACTTCCAGAGACTGGAGCCTCCCGCCTACCTATGTGCCAGGTGTGCATGAAATCTAGGTGGAGCTGCAACTCCTACCCTACAGCTCAATGGACTCATCCAAGTCACCTGGTGAGGAGACAACGATGGGAAATGGCCATCCCAGGGAATGGAGAGGGCCTGCATCTGCAGGCAGGATCATCCCACCCACCATATCCATGGGATATAAGCCCTCTCTCACTTGGAGTTGGAGTGGACATCACCATCCCAGTCGCCTCTGGATTGGGGGAAGAACTATGGACTAGAGTGGACTTGATGGTATTCTCTTGCTCACATATGGTGATTCTTGCAATGCAAGAAATTATAACAATGAGGTGGAGCCAGTAGCCACTTGACAGTTTTTGGGTAGGGAGGGGATGAGCAGTTGAAATACAGGGGCTTCTTTGGGAGTTGGAGGTTGTCCTGAGTACTGTTGTGGCAATGGATGTAGGCCATTTTAAATCAGCACACACCACTCAGAACTGAGTGGGAGAGAGTGTGGTCTACAGTGTGAACTGTGGTCTAT
>JAKSZT010054202.1:11247586-11575302 GCA_026826555.1 Tolypeutes matacus
AAAAAAAAAAAGACACAGTCCTTAAAATGGAAATGTATTCGGACATTAAAATAGATAGCAACTGTAAAACCCTGTACAATTAAATATGGTAATGCTTTCTGTTCTGCTGCCCCATGCTTACTACAAATCATTGCAAACTGACCTCAATCTTAAAACATTCAATTCACCTACATTGAGAAAAATGAGGAGAGGAAGGAAATGTTAGTCTCTAAAACTTTTTTCTTGTCCCATTTTCAATACTTTGTCCCGTACATCTTAAACATTATTTGACAATCTGTACTGCTTATCTGGAAGTAAATAAAC
Organism: Tolypeutes matacus; assembly: GCA_026826555.1. NCBI lineage: Eukaryota > Metazoa > Chordata > Mammalia > Cingulata > Chlamyphoridae > Tolypeutes > Tolypeutes matacus. The sequence continues at coordinate 11,247,890 of JAKSZT010054202.1, forward strand.
TTTCTAGCACAAGAAAAGAGGTAAAATATGACAAGGCTGCCACCTTGTGGTGACATGTGTTCACACACACACACCCACCCACCCACCCACACACACACACACACACACACAGCAGCCTGTTTTTACAGGCTCGATGAATCGATGCTATATTTCAACCTCCTAAAATATGGGAATCTTACACATTTAGTTTTGAATTACAACTGAGATTTTCATTTAAACCCAACCCCTCTTAAAAACGAGTCTCTAACGGCCATATTTGTATCAACAGTTATAGACACCAAAAATATGTATTTCAGCACTATTGTATTTAAAGTATATTTGTTTAAAGAGTGATATCAAATCTCTGTGGGTTATTTTTTAATCATAAAACTATGTATATTCATTGAAAATGATGGTAGCACATGAATGCTCTATCCATGCAATTTCTTTAGCAGAGAGAAACTGGACTAGAATAAGATTCTGTTCTGAGATTTCTCACTGCTTCTTTATTTGAAACCAAGAAAAGCCTGTCTCAATTAAAACTGACAAGAGGGGAACAGATGTGGCCCAAGTATCCCCTCTACCATATAGGAGGTCCAGGGCTCGATTCCTGGGGCCTCCTGGTGAAGGGCAGGCTGGCCTGCGTGGAGAGCTGGTGCAGCAAGATGACACAACAAAAAAAGACACAGAGGAGAGACAATAAGAGACGCGGCAGACCAGGGAGCTGAGGTGGTGGAAGAGATTGAGCGCCTCTCTCCCGCTCTGGAAGGTCCCAGGATTGGTTCCCGGTGCTGCCTAAAGAGAAGACAAGCAGACACAGAAGAACACACAGAGAGCAGACAGCGAGCGCAAAACAACAGGGGGAGTGGGGGGTAAATAAATAAAAAAATAAATCTTAAAAAAAAAAAAAAAACTAAACAGAGTTGGAAATTGAAAATAAAATTTTAACCTAATAACTCCCAGATACTGAAGCCACTTGGCCAATATAAATCAGATAAATATTAAGAAGAATTAGGTTTGCAGATTACCAATGAGGGGCAGGACAGAGAAAAACAGACGTTTTCTTATTCTTGTAAAACAAAATAACTTTTTCGAGAAAGGCACTTACACTTTGAGTGCAAGCATAAATATATATGTATTTTTTATTATTATTAAAGCTGGTCAACTTGAAAGCAGGATATTTTAAGTGTAATGTGTAGATTCCACGACGGGCTTTCCTGTCCATCGTGGGTTAAAAGGTGGATCGACCATAGGAGCTTCTCTCCTATTCCTCTCGAAATCTTGCTAAAATGAGGGGAATAAATTTTTCTCGGAAAAGTTACTAATCCATGAGAGCAATGAGAATGGGCTAGGAGACGACGGAGGACAGTGGATTTTGGTGGAGGAGGGAAACAGACGCAGCAGGACAACAGTTGCAATCCCCATGTCGAGAAGGGAAGGCCGCAGCAGAGCCCGCTCGCCCTGCTGAGCCCAGGGCGCGGGCCAAGGGAGCAGGACATGGACAGCTCAGAGCAGGGCACTGAGCTCGGGTACCCGGGTGCCCTCCCCAGCCACGGATGCCACAGCCAGTAAACTGAGGGCCTTCTGCTGCCAGCAGAGAAGCAGAGGTTTATCTTCCAAAGAAAAGGAACCATCAAGGCACTGAGTAGATTGGGGCTGGGATGCAGCACGAGGCTGAACTCAGGGAAACTCGGGGAAAATCTTTACTCTGGATGTGGTTCCGTGAGCTCCTTCCACTACTCTGCTTCCAGAATGTCGGCAGACAGGCGTATACTCCCTCAGGCAAGGCGTTAGAGAAAAGACTAGTTTCCGAAGGCAAAGCTCCGTGATGCTATAAGGAAGCCACCAGATGACAGCCTGTCTTCAGTGCACAATGCCAACAGCCATTTTAGTGCCTTTCTAGTAGGGATTAAGGCCAGCCCAGAACCCTCAGACTTTCGGGGAAAGCCTCCAACAGGAGAGAGAAAGTAAACTCAAAAGGGAAAAAAAAAAAAAATTCCAGAAAATGCAGAAACAATGCAGGGTGTGGAAGAAAAAAAAATGCATATCATTATGTCATTCTGGGGGAGGTAAGTATGCACATAATAAAAACAGGATTCTGTGAAAATAAAACAAAGATGGAATTTTTAGAAATTGAAACTGTGATCATTAAAACTAAAGATTCAAAGGAAGGACTAGAAAAAAGTTTAAGGAATAACTCTAAAGTTCCACAAAAAAAACAAGACAAAGAGTTAGAAAAATAGAAAAAGCATTATTTTTAAAATTTAGTGATCAATATAGTACATACAACATAGGGGACTAATAGGAATTCTAGACAGGGGAGCCAGAGAAAGGAGATGGGGAGAATAGCAGCAAAGAAATAATGCAGGGAAGTTCCCCAGAACTGAAGCTGTCAGTCTCCAGGTTGAAGAGCACACCTAGTTCCAGACACACTGAATGCAAAAAGACCCACCCAATGCAGGGGATAAAGGGAGCATCCTAAAAGTTTCCAGGGAAATAGAATAGCTCATGTGTCAAGCAATAGAAATCGGAATAGCTTTGGATTTCCTAACAGCAAAAACGAATACTAGGAGAGCGAAGGAAGGCCTTCAAAATTTGGGAGGACAATGAATTTCACCTGAGTACTACATCCAGCCAAACTGCCAGCCAAATATGAGGGTCCCATAAAAAGATTTTGTGACATGCAAGCATCCAAAAAATATAAGTACCAATGCACTTTTTCTTAGAAAAGTACTGGAAGATACACTTCAGCAAAACTAAGAAGTTAAAAAAGAAAGAGGTAGACAGGGGGTAAGAAGAGCAAGCTGAAGTCCAGGGTAACAGCTGTGCAGCAGAGCTCTCAGCTCCAGTCTAGCTTGCAGCTAAGCACCACAGGATGGGGGGACCAGGAACACAAACTCGGGAGCAGTCGTTGTTTGACCACGCGGAAATTGTACTGAGAGGACTTTTACAAACCTTTTGGGAAGATTTGGGAAGAAGTAGTAATAGGTACTTAGAAAACTAAAGGGAAAAAAAGCAGCCATAATTAAGTCCAAGAAAAACAAAAAGGCCAATGAAAAAAGAAAGTAATCAACAATGAACAATGTTTTCCTAGAGGCAGTAATGTAAACATTAAATATTGATTCATCCAAAATTGTGCTCTGACTATATTGTTAGGATGGTTGGTGGGGAAGAAAAGGAATCCTCAGCTGCAACAATGGAAAATCAGTAAGGCCTAAAATTGATAAACAAATGGTCATACAAGCATATTAGAACTGTGGAGGTAAATTCCAGAATAAAAAGCTAAAAATTATTAAAAGTAATTATTTCGGGAAGCGGCTGTGGCTCAATCAGTAGGGCTCCCATTTACCATATGGGAGGCCCCGGGTTCGGTTCCCGGGGCCTCCTGGTGAAGGCAAGCCTGCCTGCACGGCGTGGTTAGCTGACCCAGCGAGCACAAGCAGCAAGGGGGGGATAAATGAATAAATAAATAAAAATCTTTAAAAAAAAAAAAAATAATAATAATAATAATAAAAGTGATTATTTCAAGAGAAAAGAACCAGGGGTTGCAAAGTGGTAGGGCATGAAACTTCTTTTTCTCTGTAAAATTTTTAGTACTATTTTATTTTGTAAACTCTTTTGATGTGTGATATTGATTAAAGAAACCAAATAGGGAAGCGGATGTGGCTCAAGCGACTGGACTCCCTTCTACCATATAGGAGGTCCAGGGTTCGATTCCCAGGGCCTCCTGGTGAAAAGCAAGCTGGCCCATGTGGCGAGCTGGCCCCAGCGGAATGCTGGCCCGCGCAGGAGGGCTGGCCCGTGCGGAGAGCAGGTGCAGCAAGGTGACGCAACAAAAAGAGGCACAGAAGAGAGACAATAGGAGATGCAGCAGAGCAAGGAGCTGAGGTGGCACAAGAGATTGAGCGCCTCTCTCCCACTCCAGAAGGTCCCAGGATCAGTTCCCGGTGCCACCTAAAGAGAAGACAAGCAGACACAGAAGAACACACAGACAGCGGTCAGCAAGCACAAAAACAACGAGGGAATAGAGGGGAGAAATAAATAAATAAATCTTTAAAAAAAAAAAAAAAAAAGAAAACAAATAAAAATATAAAAATGAATTAAAATCAGAAAAGGAACCAGGCTACTACAACAACAGATTAAGTTCAGATTAAGTTCAGTGTATGTAAATACAACCAAAGGAGATGATCGCTGCTAATCTTAGTAATAAAATTAAATTCAGGATTGGGTATTCCTCAGAAAATAGGGCCTGGACAGCCACTATTCAGAAGCATTATTCAGCCCCTAGACAAATTTGTTTTGTATTTCTCTATGTGTGTATATATATATATTAGTTATTAAATTCAAACATACGTAATTTTTAATAACTCTTATTAACTTATAAACTGACTCATGACCATGTAAATACGTAGTAAAAATCCTTAAAGAAATACAAGTTTAATTAAAAGAGAGAGTAGAAAGCCTACAGTAAGCAAAATGACTAATCAAATGTTTGTCCACGATGCAGATTCACAATTATTTGGTCCTCTTTTCTATTCCACAAAGCTTTGGGTTAGAAACACGTCCAAGGCATCTGTATTGAAGGTTATCTACGGAGTGGCTGTTATTCCTTTTTTAAAACTAACGTAGGATGCTCTACTTATAAAAATCTGGACTGTAAAACTGATGGCTGTTACTGGAGTCAGTGTGTACACTTGGAATGGGCTTCACGGGGAATTAGATTAAGTAGGAGGTACAGCTTTCAGTGTCGCCGTACGTCTTTCACCTAAATGACATATGGGGCAGTGGTCTCCAAAGCTGGGTGCCCATGGCAATCCACTGGGAGACAGGAAAAAAGTAATAAAACCTCCATTTTTAATTTTTAACACATCCTTTGGTATTTTATTCCTGTATACTTTATGTACAATAGAACATTTGTACAAAGATATGTGTATAAAATTTATAAATAACCATACATATATTGGCAGTGTATTCTCAAAAAATTTTTTTACAGATGGGATGTCAGGATCAAAATACATCAGAAGCCACTGGTTTAAGGACATGCCCACCCCCTCTGGTAGTTGGTGAACCATTAATAGTCCATGAAAGTAACACAAATTATGAGTGAAGAAGGGATGGAAAGAGAGAGCGAGCGAGCGAGAGAGAAAGAGAGAGAGAGAGAGAGAGAATATATAAAATTTGCAGCCAAAAACTAATTTTAAATTAAACTTACAGTTGAGAATTAGACAACAGTGCAGGAAAATCATTTGTAAAATTTCAATCGCTATGAGGCTTACCTGCTACAGATGAAAATATTGTGATAAGAACAGTAAATTGTTGATGTACACCAACAGCTGGGATTTTATTTACCCCTTGACATGAACATTTGTCACCCAGAAGGCACAACAGTTTTAAGGTAAAACAATTAAAACAATGTGCTCACGTGGTGGTCATGAAGCTTTTATTGATGAGGTAGGTGTTTCACAGAAGGGAAAACCCGGAACCCACTGATTTGGAATATAAATACTCAAGCATCCTAAGACAGCTTTATTCTCTCATATGGGAAAAATATAACTCAGTCATTCAGAACTGCACGACTCACTGTCTAACACGGTAGCCACTAATCACATGTGGCTACTTGAGTTAATTAAAACTGAATAAAATTAAAAATCCAATTCCTCACTCATGCTGGCCACAGGTCAAGTGCCTGATGGCCACATGTGGCTCCCACATTGGACAGAGCAGATAGAGGCCACTTCCCGTCAGTACAGAAGGTTCTACTGGACAGAGCTCATCTAGAATAAGACTCAGAAATTCCTCAGTTAAAAATTTTAAGATTTTATACTTACTAACTGTTACTTTGTCCTTATCCCCCAACATAATGTTGTTTGGTGTCAGATCTCTATGGACAATCCTCTTTTCCTTGTGCAGGTACCGGAGAGCTAAGCACAGCTTGAAACAGCAAATTAAAAAAAAAAAAAAAAATTATTTCTCCGATATATGCATAAGCAATGATGACTAATACACATGGCTTTATGAAATCAGCTTGGAGCTTTACTGTTTTATAGGGAAAAAAATGATGGAGATTAAAAAAAAGCATACCTGTATGAATATTTTCCATAGTCTCTCTTCAGCAAAATGGTGTTGTTTTTCCTTCAAAGAACTGAAATGCTCTCCAAGAGGGGCTCCCTCTATGAGCTCCATAACAATATACAACCTGTCATCTGTATAAGAGCACACAAAAAGGCAACAGAAATATAAATTTAATACAGACACCCTGAAAGAACAAAATACAATCTGAGCTTCCCAAAGGGAGTACACAGCACAACACTAAGGGGCTCGAGGTGCGGCCAGCTCAGGCCTGGAGGTGTGGGGGGAGAGGGCCTTGGGGCAACTGGAGCCCGGGGACAATCTCTTCTGGCTCGAGCAACCTCCGAGCATAAATTCACTCTGGGGAATATTAGCATTTTCTATGTACACCAGGATGTGGAATGGTTGGGAGGTAGTGTCAACGAGAATAAGAAAATGATCCCAAGTTGTGGAGGATTCCCTGAAGAACGCGTAAACCAAGCTTTCTTTTCGCTAGTCTGAAATTTACCCCTAGATCAAGTTAGATGTTCAGAAAATTGCATTTTAAACTGCACTGTTTTGGAGTCTCATAGAATTACTTTACAGAATTGTTCACTGGAATCATGTCTTGGTCTTGAAATGACACAGCTGAACACCCCACGCCCCCATGATAGAAATTTCTGTTATGCCCCTCAAGAGCGGAGAAAGCTGGACTTCTCCTGGTTAATCTTATGACTATTAGGAACCTCATAACTGACTATGTTTGTCTCTTTTCCATGGATGCCAGGAAACCAATACATAACTATTAACAACAGCACGTGATACGTATCTTCTGTTACTTTTCGGACATAGATAAAATATTTTATGTTAAGTAAAATAAAATGGCCACCTGCATTGGGCATTGCTGGGAGGGACCCCTTTCTGAGAAAGGGTTTTCCAGAAGACAAAAACAATTGACCTGCAGAGGCTTTCCAGGATGACGGAACAATGGGACACACCCTGCAGGATTGCAGACAAGCAACATCTGGTGGTAAACCAGTTTTGGTCCAGGATGGCTTCTAAGGTCAGATTGGACATACCCCACTACCACTGCATATAAGACCCCCTCCTCCTCTGATATAAAATGGAAACTTAATGTCAGCCCGTCAGAACATTTCCTTGCTTGCTTCCGCATCTGCCCTGTATGAGCTTCACTCTTCCATTCCCTCGGCAGAGCTCCCTTCTACTTTTTGAATGGGATGCTACCTGATTCATGAATCACTCAAAATAGCTGTGAGATCCTAAAGTACATGAGAAGTTTTTAACAATGTGTATTTACACACACAATATTTACAAAAATGGAATCATACTGTACTTGTTCAGCAACTTGCACTTTTTTCATTCAATAACGTTGTATGTCAATATTCACTAATCTAAACCATTCCGTCTGTCGGTTGCATAGTATCACATAACACGTAATTATCATAATTTATTTAACCATCCTCCTACTTATAGACATTTATATAGTTTCCAATTTTTCATTATTCCAAAAAAATAATTTTGCATGCACTAATCTTACTTCTAGGATTTTTTTTTTTTTCCTTAGGTACGAGGAGCCAGGAATTGAACTCAGGATCTCATATGTGGGAAGCTGGAGCTCAACCACTGAGTCACACTGACTTTCCTGAGTTGGTTTTTCGTTTGTTTTTTGTTCTTGTTTTGTTTTGTTTTTTCAGGAGGCACCAGGAACCAAACCCAGGACCTCCCGTGTGAGAGGTGGGTGCTCAACCGTCTGAGCCACATCCGTGCCCCACTTCTAGATTTATTTTTAATGTTCTCTCATTTTATTCCTCTTTACAGCCATTTCCTAATTTATTTTTATCATATTTTATTTTTTCTTAAGTCATGTCAAATTTTGTGGGGGAGATATCAACCTGTGAAAATAGGTTTATTTTATTTTATTTTCTATCTGGTTGCGCCATCGCCTGTTCGGTGCGCTGCTTCCCAGCGCGAGGGGCCAGCGCCTCTCCACGCAGCGCAGGTCTGAGACGCCTCTTTTCTTTTTTTTTTTTTACCAGGAGGTCCCGGGGATCGGATTTGCATTTCCCTGATGGCTAATGATGTTGAGCATCTTTACACGTGCTCTCTCGGCATTTCGATATCTTCTTTGGAGAGATATCTGTACAAGCCTCTTACCCAGGTTTGTAATGCGGTTATTGGTGTTTTTGTCGTTATGTTGGAAGATTTCATTATAAATACTGGATATTAAACTAAGCCACATCTGTTCATAGAATCCACAAATGAATGAATGAATGAATGAATGAATGAATGGAACAAGTACCTGAGCTTGGCCCTACCCCTGCGTTTCTGACTCAGTATCCCATCATCCCTGCCTCGCCTGCCTGCGGAACCTGTCAAGACACCAACGCCATCTTGTGGCATCGACATGAACTTCAGCTAAAATAGATCTCAAATCCAATTTATTCTGGAGGTGGAAAAGGTCATCTGATTCAACAAAATGACTTCTTCTTTAAGAAAAAAAAAAAAAAAAATCCATCCCTTAGCTCTGTTTCCTCTTGATTCTATTTGGTGCTTATTTTGTATATGAAAATAGCAGTAATAACTATTTTGGTTTGTTCGTGTAGAGCCCTTCATATGGGGATCTAAGGATTTTATGACTATCTTTGGGTCATAATTATATCACTGTTTCACTGATCAAGGAAATGACGCATAAGACGGTGCATACGTATAAACATAAAACAAGTAAAGAAATCGATTAAACTTAATTTTGTGACACAGTAATACAAAAATATATAAGTAACTAAGATACTTCTCCTTAACTGGAAATAGCATGGAAATTCATACTTACTTTCCAGAAATGTTTTGTAGTAGCGTACAACATTGGGATGATAAAGCTGTAAGAAAAAGAAATAAACATTTACACTACTTCAAAGTACTAGAACATTTTTTCACATACTATTTAGTTGGGCTTCCTAATTGAAAGCAAGTAAGAGAAATACTTTAAAACTCAGCATTTCAAGATATCTAATTGAGATTTTTCAGAATTCTTTTTATTACTTAATACTTACAAACTAATGTGAAAATAGCAATCTCCTAACTAGCCTTATCAAACAGAATTAAAAATTTGTGCTCTATCACCTAATTTAAACTGAACTAGAGAACTACAGAACTAGAAGGAACCTTAGAATTTATTTAATACTCTCTGCCCTAACTCCACACACAGATTGCATAGAGGAAAAAACCAAAATAAAGCAATTTACAATGATTACATACATCCTTTGTTTTTCACCTCCCCACCACCTATGCCTTTATATACCCTGATTTGTGTTTATTTACCTAACCTTCCCGTGCTCTCCAAAATTATTAGTATGAAACTGAAATAATCTGAGTTGATTCTGTTTAAATCATCATAATAGTTTATTTCAGGATGTGGCAAGGAAATTCTACTTTTTAAAAAATAGGTCGTTTTCTATAAGAATACCAATTTTTTTTTTTTTTTGGCGGTTTATTTCTAGTTTGAGTTTCTAGGAAAACAGAAATCTGTTTCATTTCAGACAAGTCACCACTATACCTGTAAACGGCTTGTATTTCTTATATGGCCCTTCTTGGGGCCTTTTTGAGGGGGACGCTGCTAGCTGTTCACCAAAACCCACTCTCCCACTGCTCCGTCAGCATGGAGGTGTAGCTGGACGTGGCTCCCCAGCTAGGGAGCGCGTCGCTCGGCCTCCTTTGTGGCCAGGGCCTACCACTCAGCTCTCACCGGTGGAGTGTGAGTGGAAGCCACGTGCACTCCCACGGCCGAGTCTAAACACTGGGTGCTCTTCCTCCCCCACCGTGGACGGGAAGGTGCCTTGGGCAGTTTCAACTGCGCTGATGAAGACAGTTGCCCTAGAAGGTGGCAGAGCAATAAGAGAAAAGGAACCTGCTTTCCTGACTGAGTATATGGCACATGGAAGTCGACCTAAATGGCCCACTTGCTTTGGGACTGTTTCATGAGAGAGAAATAAACTTCGGTTTTCCTTAGCCTAGTATATTGTGAGGCCGCTTCCTTCGGTCCCTGTATTTTGAAGCCTCTTTGCTACAGCAGCATAATCTTAACCTTTACGAATAAACTCTCATTCTTACCCCATTTCTGTTGCTTGTTTCTGCTGTTACCTCCCCCTTTTAGGCCCCAATATTATTATCCTTCCCTTCGTTCAGTCCTCTATTGAGATTGCAGATGTACAATTGGGAGTTCCCTCAAAGTCCAGGTAGATGCCTCTTCTATATGGCCCCACACTAACACTTTCTTTTCTTATGAAATGTGCTAAAAGCAGATCGTCTACCTCATCAACTGGCAAGTGGCCAGCATGTTTTAAACAATATGGGACCAGATGAGCAACCAGGGACATATTTTGGACCTAGCTCACTGGCCAGGACTACAATGCAGATTCTGGTCCAAATGAAGACACTGGATCAGCTTAGGTCAAATGCCATGTTTTAGCCCTTGTGCTATATAATGAAACAGTACATCGTTGAAGCCTAAATTATCCTAAACATGAGCAAGTACTAACTTATTTTTAAATCTAATCTATTAATATATAAAAGGCAACTACGTTAGGAAGACACTGGGAGAGCACAAAGAACAATTTGAAAGCCTACAAAGAAGAGTAACAGACTTTATGGGAAAGAAAGACACAATGGATGAGATTAAAAATACATTAGAGGCACGTAAGAAAAGACTTGAATTGCTCGAAGACAGAATTCGTGATTTTGAAGACAGAAGATCTAACTGCACACCTGGAGAAACTATAAAAAGAACAGCAAACTAATCCCAACTCAATCCAGAGGAAAGAAATAGTAAAGACCTGAACAGAAATAAAGGAGATTGAGAACCAAAAAAAAAAAAAAAAAACCAATACAGACAACAAAACAAAACCAAAATTTGGCACTTTGAGAAGATCAACAAAACCGACAGACCCTTAGCTAGACTGACAAAGAAAAAAAGAGAGAAGACAAATAAATAAGATAAAAAATGAGAGGGGGGCCATTACCACTGACCCTGCAGAAATAAGAGAGATCATAAGAGGATACTATGAACAACTGTATGCCAAAAAACTAGACAATGTAGAGGAGATGGAGAAATTCCTAGAAACACACAAACCACCTACACTGACCCCAGAAGAAATAGAAGACCTCAAAAATCCAATCATAGGGAAGAGATCGAAATAGTCATCAAGAACCTCCCAAAGATGAAAAGCCCAGGACCAGAGGGCCTCAAAGGTGAACTTCACCAATCATTCAAAGATGATCTAATACCAATCTTGTTCAAGCTTTTCCAAAAAATTGAACAGAAAAGGATGCTAACAAGTACATTTCATGAAGCCAACATCACCCTAATACCAAAACCAGATAAAGATACTATTAAAAAAAAAAAAGAAAATTAAAAATAAATAAATAAATAAATAAAATAAAAGACAACTACAAAATAAGCTATTAATGTTAATATTTCCTGTAATTTTAAATTGGAGTAGAACTGCAGATTTCAGTGAATAAAAACCATCATAGTTATGGTGTTCTGTTTCCCGGCACAGATGATATGCAAATTTGACTAGTGGAAACAAAGAGCCATGAAGCTGCAGCTCTCACAGGAGTTATGAATGAGCAGTATTTGTAATGAATGTACAAATAAGGAAGGATGAAAATGAAACGAATGTGGTCTTGGATCATACAAGGAAATCCCATTTCTCTTCTGACATGTTTATACTTTCTCCTCAAACAAACCTTCAGAATGACAGTAATTGAGTCATGCCATTATGTCCGAATATTCTCCTCATGTCTCTTCACTCAGCCAATAAATAATAACCCATCTTGAAACTCCATAATAAGCATATTTGAGTTAACAGCTTGGTTCTACTTGACAAAAGTGAGGGAACGCTTAGTCATATTCTTATGCATGTAACTAAGTAACCAAATATTCTGCAATATAAGAGAAAGGATATGTTCTCAATGAAAAGAGAAGGATGACACTCTGTGCTGTAAAACCCAATCGCTTTGCACCCATGGCCCTGATAAAAACTCCAAAAAGCATTTCTATGACTCAATGATCATCAAGCCTTAGGAGAAAAGCTGGCCAAAAAAGAACTGCCTCAATGTCTTGTTTTTAGATCCAGTAATCATAAACATAGCACAAAGAACACCACTTTCTGTTGCTGACATTTATTTAAGGAGAACATTTTCGTAAACAAGAAAAGCATTTACCTGCTCTTTAATTATCGTTAATTCAGAAACAATGTTCTTTACACTGCTGTCTCGATCTTTTTTATCCTTCCCAAATGCTGGATTATGTAGATTGACTTCTTTCATTGCTAAAAGATTTTGACCACTACGCTTTCTAACCTAGAATAAGAAAGGCAGGGAGAAAAAAAAAAAAGAATGGAATGGGGGTAGAAGTGGAGGAAAGAGATGGATTAATGTCACGTGATTAATCGATTTATCTAATAAGTCACAGAATTCAAAATTCTAGCTGTATTTATACTAAGCTCAGCTCAAAAAGTTGGAGTCTCCTCGGCCAGTCTGCAATATTTAGCAGGATTTTACTGGGTAAATAAAGAAATACTGCTGTAAATTTAGAGAATGTGTCATACTTTGGGACAAGCCTTTCTTACTACCTTTAGTGAGAAACTAATGAAGACTTTTCTCTTCACAAGGTCAGTGGCCGATTTCTAGAACCAAGATTTAAGTCAACATCAGAGAAGCTAGTTAACGAACAAAATAATCATTCTAACTTTTACATCTATTTGTTCACTATTTTCAGTGACTAGGGCTCTGATCCAATTGAGTGTGGGTGTGGAAGTACAATATCCGGTTTGTTTGGGAACATCAGAAATGTTATTCCCCGAAGAGCAAAGTCACCTTGTACACACAGCCGAAAGCGCCACTTCCAAGATGGTCCAAAATCGCATAGTTGCCTATATATTTCGAAGGAGCTTTATTTTGATTAATGCTTTCGATATTTTCAGCGATTTGCTTCAGTTCATCCTCCTAATCAAAACATACAAAGGAAACAGGTTGCCCCATAAATTCCATCCTGACCGTGTATCAGCCTGCCAAAATATTTAAAACTCGGGCCTTACCACTAATAAATTCAGCTTTGACACCAGCTCTTCGTAAGCACTGATATCCCGAACATAATGTCCTATATCAATGAAGATCTCAAAGAGGTCGGTGGGGAAAAGTCTACAGAGAAAAACACACACACCGTACACTAAACTTAAGAGTTGGAAACTGTTGGTCGTTACTCCCTCTTTGGATCTAGCTCACTGACAGATTAATTGTACGAAACAAACGTGACTTCCGTGGGTTATCAACAAAGTGGGGGGAAATGATACCAGTTTATCTAACAAAAATACACTGTAGTGACAGTTTTGGAGGGATAAGAAAAAACTCATGGAGAGATTTATGCTTCATTTCCAAGGCACTGATCTCAAGGGTAAGTCCACTAAAAGGAATGGTTTAGGGCCCTTGAAATGAACGGTTAGAATGAAAAGTTTTACTTCCTTTTTCTTCCCCTAATTCAACACTGTATGGAAATAAAGTAATAACATAAAACGCTCCATTTTTTTCTGAATAAAAGATGCTATATTAACTCAAGGATTTATTGCTATTCTGCTTTATCAATAAAATCCCAGTAAGAAATTGGGCCTACGATTTTGGCTAACCATCCCAAGTTTTAAATGGTGCGCAGATCCCACATGTAGGTGACTAGCGTTTGCTTCCCAAAGGGTGATTTGTTCCATCATGCCCACCAGCGCAGACGCCTGGTCCACAAATACCCAGCCTCGTCCCCTTCAAATGAGCTCCTACCCTATCAAAGGAAATCCAAGAAAAATACTCTTTTTTTCCCTATCGATTAAAGGAAAATAATTAGAACAACTTTGGATTCTCTGAGTGAACAAAAACAAGCACAAATTTTGATGTCATCTGCTTAAAATGTTAATGTTTAAAAAATAAAAAAAAAACCCATAGCAGTCACACGTAATTAAGAAGAGTTATACTGATTTATGCTCTTTCATAATCATTTTTTAAAACTTTTATTAGTAAGACACTGTTAAGTCAGCTCAGTTATATCTGTGGATTCTTAGAAATCTGAAGGTACATGTTTTGCATTTTGCAAACGGATACATTCTTCTTTTCCTATTTGCAACTAAATCAGGCATGTGAATACCATTGAATCCAACGGTCACTTAGATTTCTTTAAGTCTGTACCTTTTAAAGAGTGGTCTGTTTCTTTCCATACTGAAGAGAAACCTCAGGGCTCTGAAAGCATAACACTAGAAAATAAAAAAGATAAGTGATTCTTAAATGGTATTTCAGCAAATTAAAATAATGTTAGGACATAATTAGTTAGGACATAATTATCAAGACGTAAACACCAAGTGGCTTCGTTGCAAATGGTTGGAATAAAGATTATAACTGAAAACAAAAAACATCATCACCTGTGGCAGTTCTTCTATTTTAAAAAGTGTTTGTTGTAGACCCCTAGGGACCTTGGCCTTGTTTCACTCAGTAATTATGTTAATTCCTTTCTAGAAAGCACAAAATGAGAACAGAGACAAGAAATAAAAGTCCTATACTGAGAAAACCATACGCCCAAAGATTTCCAGAAGCTCAACATTTATTTTGTTTCTAGCCTGCTCTTTTTGCCTCAATATTTACATGGTCTCTGTGAGAAAATAAACACTAAAAATGATGACATATAAAAATAGCCACAGGCACACTGGACTCGAACTTGACAAATTGGTCTCTTGGGTAAAGAGTCTTAAGCATTCCCCAAATAGAACAATCTATAATAACTCCCTAGAACACTCAGAAAGAGTCCTGTGATACTTTAACTAAGAAAAATAAACATCTGACATTTTGCAGTGCCAAGGAAAAGAAAAGAGAGCCACAAGCCTGCAGTTATACCGGTACAAAGGGCCACCTGTGGGGGGATCAGGATCTGCCGAAGTGGAATCTGGAATCATTTCATAAAATGAGTGACCTGGACACACAGAATCACAAATAAAATTGCCCAGGAAGGACAGGCAGGTAACAAAACTATGTGAAGGAGTCTGGCGAGAGAATGTGAGGAAGGGAGAGCGTGCAGGCACTTAGAAAGCCATTCCAGTTTGAATTTTTAAAACCCTCTACTGCTTTAATCAATTGCATCTGCAGGCTGGATTTGACTTCATCTGTCTTCCACTACAGGGCCAAGGCATCCGTGGTGAACTAAAGAAACCGAGACCCACACCTGGACGTTCTCATTGGTAGCTCTCCAAAAACCCCTCCCTGCCAGCACACAGGTGCCACCAGAGAGTCTCTGCAAGGTTTGATCACTATTCTAAGTGATAGCTCCTAAATCAGATTCGAGGCAAGGGTTGTTTCTTATTCTCCTTTCTGAGTGACTCCCCGCAAAAAGGTGAGATGCACCTACTGCAAGGGCTTACTTTAAATTTGATTTTTATCCTTCCTACATCATTGGGAACACTGGCTCCCCAATGCCCACTCCTCAGAAAAGCCTGTAGAATCCTGCATGACATGCTACCTCCTTCCCTTTAAGTCTTATCCCCCCAACCACACACCCCAGCCCCACTGAGCAGCCCACCCTTCCCTAAACAGCTCTAAGTAAGTGTTTGGGTTTCCTCGCTTTGCACATGCTATTCCCTCTGCAGGCAATGCCCTTCCACCCTGCAGCAGGTGCCACTGGTGGTTCCACCCACATTCCTTTACCCACTTGGCAAGCCCGTTTTCATCCATCAGGATTCATTTTACAGGCCTGCTTTTTAAAGGTGAAATGTCACTGGCTGTCGTTCATGCTTAATGATGGCATTTCATTTCCCCCAATTTTTTTTTCTGTTACGCAGCAATACATGTTTTTAAAAAAATAGAAATTCCTGATAATCAAAGAAACACATAAATAAACTCACCTCAAGCCCTGCACACAAAGAAACCACTATTAAGCCTTTTATATTGTTTTAATATCATCTGTTTCCACGTCAGCCTCACCAGATATTTTTACCTCAGTCACTACAGCGATTGGTACCAAACTGAAAATCCTAAATATCATAGATTATATTATCAGAATTTCCCCAGATTCCAATAACTTGATAATGAAGAACAGTGAGAACATTCTTCTTACCTGTAACAGGTTCGTTTTTGCTGCATTCTTTTGTTTATTTGGTAAAATTAATTTTGCTATTGTATATACACCATTTTCCTGGAAGAAAAAGGAATCATTTAATCAGTGACAATACCACAGAGATACATAAGCATAAAGAATTAAAAAGTCTCACAAATTAATATTAAAAAAGAAATGTTAGTACAATTTTGGAACTTTAAATAAGTATTAAAATACAATACTAAAAATGACAGCATAATACATTTAAACACCAAAGACTATAATCACAAACAAATTTTCAACTTTTGTTAGAGTCAAGATTATAAATAAAAATTAAAAAATAATAATAAATAAATATCATAAAAAAAAGATTATAAATAATAAAGCATAAAAATTTAAAGCGACTTAAATACTTTAAAAACCAACGGGTGGGAGATAAAAAGGACAGAATAAAGGACTCCAAGTAAATACCTTTATCCTTTGCATTTTAAATACCTAACTGTGGGATAAAATTTCTCCCTATAATTTATAGTTTTGATAATTAAAGGCTACATATAGAACAATCATTTTTTTAAAAAAGGATAAGAAAAGAAATACTATAGGAAACAATAAGAGATTTAAAAAAAAAAGAAAATTAAAGTTATCCATGAAAACACAGTTAACATCCTTCTAGACTTACTCTCAGGCAGGAATGAACAAAAAAATTTCACGTCAATTTACTGCTTGCTGGGGCTTGAATTATGCCCACAGGCGTGTTCGGGTCTCAACCCCTAGCCCTGTGGGTGGGAACCCATTTGTAAAGAGGAGCTTTGCAGATGTTACTAGCTGCAGTGTGCCCGAAATGAATGGAGGGGGGCCTGAATCCGATACAGCTGAAGTCCATAGGAAATTGCACTCAGAGGGAGAAGCAAGAAGCTGGAAGTCAACAGAACCCAGGAGAGAAAGAAGAGGCCGCTGCCAAGCGCATTGCCACGTGATAGAAAAGCCAAGGAGCCCAAAAGATTGCCAGCCAGCCAGAAGATACTGACCCTGAAACTGAGCGCTAACCAATTCCTGTTGTTAAGGCAGGGGTTACCAGAGTGGTATTTGTTGTAGCAGCTAGGAAACAAATAGACTTCTTGGTACCGGAAAATAGGGTACTGCTGTAACTATTTCCTAAAAATGTGGAAATGCCTTTGGAATTGGATAATGGGCAGAGGCTAGAATTGTGAGGCACTTGATTGAAAAATCCTAGGCTGCTCTGAAGAAACTATCGACAGAAACACGGATGTTAAAGGTACTTCTGTTGAGGACTTAGAAGGAAATGATGAATGTGTTACTGGAAACTGGAAGAAAGGTGATCTTTGTTATAAAGAGAACTTGGCAAAATTGCGTTCTGATGTGAGATGGAAGCAGAACTTCAAAACAACGAACTTGAATATAGCAGAGGAGATTTCCAAGCTAAGTGTGGAAGTTATAGCCTGGTTTCTCCTTGCAGTTAATAGTGAAATGAGAGGGGAAAGAGGTCAAGTAAGTATTGGACTGTTAAGCACAATGAAACCAGCAACTGGTGATGGGGAAAATTATCAGCCTATCCATACAGCTTGCTCTGAGACTAGGACCAGAAGTGGCTTTATCAGGGACCTCCCTGAGCTTTCAGGAAGTGAGTCCCCAGAGGACCCTTTTCTAACGAGGGCGTGGCTGAAAAATGGATCCAATCAGCCGTTTCGGTAGAAGTCAAGATTGGAAATGCAATTACGTAGAAAGGATCTTTGCAAAGTTCTATTGTCTAATGGTTTGGACCCCCCTGGAACTGCACACAAAGCCAACAAGGTTTCTGCAAAATCAGTAGGAGCAGAAACACTGCCAGCCTGGACTGAAAGGGATAGAAATGGGACAAACTGAAGGAAAAATCGCTTCAAGGACAGAACTATAGAAGCAAAGGTCTAGATCGAAAAGACCTACTCAGGCCAAGAGAGCAGGCCCACCCATGTGTGTGGAAAGGGCAGGTCCTCCGTGCTTGGAGGGAGAAGGCCATCTGCCCTGGAGCTCGGGGCAGTGCTGCCACCTGATGCTCGGAGGGGGCCGGCCTGTTTCCCAGCGCTGGCAGAGAACCTGGCTGCCATGCCTATGCTCAGAGGGCGCAGCCTTCGCCCCAGTGATCCGGGGGAGCAGGGCCTCTGTACAAGCACTTGGAAAGGGGGCGACTGCCGCTCCAGCAGACGCAGAGAAAAGACCTCATTCTAGAGCTGACTCCCAGCCCTGGAAATCTATACACCTAACTGTATACACAGTGGATTGATTGAGGAATTTTGCCTTGTGTAATAAATATTTTGTTTCACCAAACAAAATATATAGTCAGGAACCAGGTCAGCGCTTTCTAGGCCACGTGAGCTGAAGGAGGACTGAGAATAATATAAAATAGAATTCTATAAATTCACTAAGGCATATTGGAATATTTCAGGATCACACGATGGGATGCCCACAACACTTGTTGTGGGAGGCAGACCGCACCATCAGGGGGGCTAACGGGGGCCCGGCGTGGAGGAGGGGCTCTGCCTCCTCCGGCAGGGGCGCTCTCACCTGTACCACCTGGTGGGCGTTGCTGTCGTTGAGCACCAGCTCAGTGAGGGCAGCACAGCAGGCTGGAAGGAAAACAATCCGATGCACATTGCACGTCATCGCTGTAACTGCTCTTTGAGTCTTAATTCAGTATTCTAAATCCACAGGGGATTTCGTCATCAAAGCCCCTCCTCAAAAAACACTAGTTTTCCTTCTGGCACAGCTTTGGAAGGAGGGAAACTGACCTTTAGCGATGTCTTACTCTACCCCTCGTGTGACTCGAGTGCAGGTGCCCCCCACGGCAGCCTTTTATTGAGCACTGACTATGTACAGGGGAACACAGGTTCGTGGTAAACCCCCGGTGCCCAACACGTACCCGGCACTTATCAGGTGCTCAATAAATACGCCAACGGTTGAATAAATGAGCGAATGCTTTGAATATATTTTCCAAATGAACTCTTATAATCATACCATGCATTATGATGATCAGTTTTACTGTAAGAAAACTGAGGTTCAGAGAGGACAACAGACGGGGTCACACAACTAGGAAGTGGAAGGGACAGGTGTCTGACCTCGGTCTGCCACACGTTCGACCCCACGCCCTTCGCACGCCTCCTCATAGCCATCGTGGCAGCCTCTAGCAGCATTTGGTGCCAAAATGCACATGGTCCTGCCAACTGTGTGCTGGAACCTACAGCACAGAGCACCTATAACGGATAATACCTCTCTTTTTTTGGAGCCCTTACTGTGCACAGCGCCCTGTGCTAAGGACTTGACAAACATCCTCGCATAAATCTCCCAATAACCCTCTCGCAGTGATGCCCTGATCATCATCATCATCTTGCACGAGCAAAACCGAGGCTTGGACACTTTAAGGAAATTGTCCCAGGCCACATGGCCTTCAAAGCAGGGGGAGCCAAAAACTCAGATCCCGCTCCTAACCCTTTAGGTTTTTAATTTTTACGTATTTTTCCTTTTCTTAAGTTGAGGTATAAAATATATACAGGAAGCTATATAAGTGAACATAACTTAAGTGTACAGCTCAGGATGGCATTACAGATCTGTATACCCTATAATCACCACCACCCAGATCAAGATACGGGACATTTCTAGCCCCCAAAGGCTCCCTGGTTCCCCCTATAGACCCACACATAAGGGACCACTCCCCTGACTTCCATCAACACTGATCTCACCCACTCTCTGAGACAGTCCTAGAAATAATTATGAGCACTGAGATGCAGCCAGTTTAGACTTCTTGGAGGGCCCCTAGATGGAGAAAGAGGCCGTGCACCGTCAGCAGAGCCAGCGACCCAACCTCGGTGAAGAAACGGCTTCTCCATTCTCCAGGAGGAACTAGCAGGGAGCAAAGACACTGCCCTTTTCCTGCCCCCTTACTCCCTCCCTCACCCGCGGCTTTCCCTCTGAGGGTCTCCTGCCCTCCTACTGCCCCCGCCCGCCCTCGCTGTGCCCCTCCTGTGGGCTGCCGCAGGCACCCACTTGGCCGGCACAGCGCCATAATTCCTGGAGACCAGGTGCCCATGAGCAGGACACAAACTGCCCGACTGTACGAGGCGGCCCTGCCAAAAAGTGTGTGCGTCCAGGGCTACTCCGGCTGCCTTGTGCAAAGAGCACACGTCTTTCTCTATCTTCTTTTCAAGCTCACTAGGTGTCAAGAAGGCATTTCCTTGCATCTGGATAGGTATATTCATTGTAGATCCTCCCTTGAGCACCCCAGGATCTAGAAAATAATAGGAAGCCAGTTCTGGCCACAGATCCAGCTGCATTCTCTAACCCAGCTTTACCAGCAATAGAGTTGATATTCTGCTCCTTTTACGACTGACTTCTGTGTTTATTTCTAAGTGAGTTCAGAACATGGAGGGGAGAGCATTACTCTGCAAGTCCAACATGGGTACCAAGAACTTTCTGGCACCCACCTGGATTTAACTTTACATTTTAACTTTATAAACTGCTTGTAAATGATATGATCATACTAATTTATAACACTAATAATATAATACCACAAATTACATAGCATCAAATAATGAAACTTGATAATATAACATAAATACCAGCTTGAAGGGAAAAAGTATTTTCTTGTATTTCCCGAGGGCTTAAATCTTCTGACAAATGAAGCTGCTGGATCCGACCCGCTGCATTTGCACTAGACAGGCTTCCGAGGGAAGAACGGTCAGAAACAAAATTCCTATCTCTGAAAAAGAAAAGTGAATGAACAGACCGGTCTATCAGTTTTCCTTAATGGTCAGGGCTTTCTGTATCTTGTTTAAGAGATCTTTTCCTCTCCCAAGCCGTGGTGTTTTTTCCCTGTTATCTGTATTGTTTCACTTTTCAATCCTCTGAGAATTGATTTTTGTCTGTGGTGTGAGGCAGGGATCAAGTTTCATTTTTTTCCCCCTCATATTACTGAACTGACCCAGCACCATTTATTGAAAAATCTGTCCTTTCCTCACTGCTCCACTTGCCCACCTTTCTCAAGAATTGAGTAGTCATGTTATATGCGTAGGGTTTTTTTTTCTATTATTATTGTGGTGACATATATACAACACAAAATTTCCCATTTTAACCCACTTCATGGTTACAGTTCAGTGATGTTACATTCCAGTATTGTGCTACCATCACCACTCCATTACCAAAACATTTCCAACACTCCAAACAGAAACTAACTCTGTATTGTGTGGGTTTGTTTTTGAACTCTATTCAATTCATTCCACTGTTGATCATTCTGAGTTTTCTTTTTCCCTGAAATTCCCATCTTTCTTAATTTCAGGAAAGTTCTCTTGTATTATATCATTGAACGTTTTTTAAATTCCTTTTGTTTGTTCTCTACCTCAGGGTATCAATTTTCAACATGCTCAAAACCCATCTTCTGTGAGGTATAGCTTTCATTTTCTAATTGCTTTAATTTCTTTGTCTTTTTCCTCTGCATTAGATGTAATTTTTTCAAGCTTGCCCTCCATTTTCTAAATTCTATTTTCTTTCTTGTACATTAGCTATCAGTTCTGTTATTCATATTCAGTCCTTGCTTTCTTTTCTTATCTCTATAGTCTCCCTTCTCCCTTTCTTGTTGCCCCATCATCTCTTCTTTCATTTCATTTAATAAATTTCATATTCCTTTAATGCCTTTGATAAAGCAAAGCATTAATTTTTTGGTTTACTCAGTGCAATGTCTTCCACAATAGATCCGTCATCTGTCTATTGTCTGCTTTGTTCCCTTTTGTTTTGTGTGGGTACCTTTTTTTTTTTTTTTTTTTTTTTTAATGACAGCAGCTCTACCTGGAATTCTCTGTAACCAAATATAATGTGGATGGATTCTCCTTGCTTTCCTTCTCTTGTTATCTGGGTCCAGTTATCTGGGAATGGGGAAAGGTAATGGAGCTGGGCCTAGGGATCATCACAACTGGTGGTTTTTATCTGTCAACATAATTATGTTGACTCAATTAAGTTGAATTCTAGGGATCACTCCACCCAGTCAAGAGTGTATAGCCTTTCAGGAACTGCCTTTGGGTTTGGGATTGCAGGTGAATGGGCATGCACAGGTTTCCTGGAAACCGCCCAGACAACACTGCCTGTTCATATTCACGCTGCCAGACAACCTGGCAACCTCCACCCCCAGTGCCAGCTCCAAGCAACCCAGGGGCAGGCACAAGCTCTGAGAGGAGACTGTTTACCCAGCTGGGACAAGAAATTCTCCCAGGGCACTGAGACGTGTTTCACATAAAATAAGAGTTGACATATATCATATTCCCAGGGAAACATTTTCTAACACTGCACCAGAGACATGAACAGGGCAAAATGATTCTGTAGACTTGAAAGAACTCTTTTTTAAAAATCAAGAAGAGTTATGACTTGAGCAAAAGAGATAAACTGAGGTTGGGGAGTGGCTGTAGCTCAGTTGGTTGAGTGCCTGCTACTTTATAATAACTCAGTTCTATGGGGAATAGGCAGGTTTTGCCTTTGAAGTATTGCTTGACTGTTACAGAATTTCATTTTTTAAAATGGCAGCTCTCCAAGAGGGCAACCCAAAGCTATTGTAATAGATATGACTGGCCAACAAACCACCACCACCGCCGCCTACAAATCCAAGGGGGAAAAAAAAAGCCTTGGCAATTGAGCTTTTAAATTATTGTGACTGAGGAGCTAGCTTATTATGTCACAGTACTAATGAAAGATTTATAATTCTTACTTTAAAGTATTTGAGATTTTTGTGACATTCATAAAACAACTAGATTGTTAACAGTATATAATTTTTTCATTTCTTTAGGCAATGACAGATGTTATTAACAAGGCAATTGTTTCTATCTCTAAGGTGTGTTCTTCTATGCTTTGGAATGTTTCCTCAAAAAAAAAAAAAAAAATGAACTTGGTAACACACAATTCTACAATATCCCTAGAGACATAACAAGTACAAAGCCTGAGTAATATTGACTTGATAATATCTAGTCACATTAAAATTAATAAGTCACTTGAGTGGTTTTACTAGAATGAGCTTTACTTACATATTACAGAGCATACATTTTATGCCTTTCGAGCAGATATATTGCTTTTCAACTCTGATTCAGCCCCCACAGGGCTGAATTCTGCTTTATAACATTAGGTAATAGTGCCCTCCCGTGAATGGTGACAAAAGATGTTATATTCAATGCCTCAATATATCCGATACAGAAAACATCGTAGTTACAATAAAACATGTTTCAAGAGAAATTTCAATTTGAAACTATATTAACAAACCATTCCTTCCCCATGCTCATGGCTTTGAATGTCGTTGGAATTCTCCTTTTAAAAGAGAGATAATAATGTCCATTTTAGAGGACCATAATGAAGACTAGAGAGAAAAGTACGTGCAACCGGCCTAGGATCAGGAACATGACAATCATCTGCCTGATGATATTTTCTCTTAGTTTACCCAAGGGCTTCACATCTGTTCCTTTACTATAGGTTTTGCCTTCTCTTTATCCAGACTATACTCTCAAACTTACATACACAAACATGTACACACAGAAACGTACCACACAAACATTTCAGAAAAATAATAAGTATTGGTTACAGGACACAAATTCTGACTTCAGAAAAGGGTGGCAAGACAAATGCTTTCTTTGGATTTCTGGATTTCCATTCAACCCACGTTTGCAGACGGGTGGCTTAATGCATTGCCTGGCTCTGTGCTGGAGATTGGTTATGCAAAGAAAAAAACGATCAGAGTGCTCAAGGAATTTAAAAGACAAAGGTCCCGATACTGATTAAGAGCATGTGTTGTGGCTCTGGAAACCAGGAACGACCAAGGAAACCCCAGAGCGGGAAAGAGCAGGTTGAGCATGTACCCAACCCGTCATCTTGTAGCAAAGTCCCCAGCTGATAATGGTTAGGGAGAGGTGGACAGAAGCCTGCTGTGACTCACCCTTGTAAAATGTGAAGAAGCTGCTTGATGCCTCCCCAAATGCGAATTTCCACACTGGTCTCGGGGTCCTCACAAACCTGAACTAGAATCCAGACGACGCTCCAGAGCAGTTTCAGGTGGTCGGAGTGGAGGAGACTGAGGAGCACAGGTAT
The DNA here is from genome assembly GCA_026826555.1 of Tolypeutes matacus. Taxonomy (NCBI): domain Eukaryota; kingdom Metazoa; phylum Chordata; class Mammalia; order Cingulata; family Chlamyphoridae; genus Tolypeutes; species Tolypeutes matacus. The sequence continues at coordinate 11,272,161 of JAKSZT010054202.1, forward strand.
GCCCTCATAGAGCTTCAACTGCTCCTTCACCTGGGGCTCGGCACAAAGGAGGCGCAGTAACTCTGCAGTTAGTCTGAAAGGGGAAGGGGAGGGTGGAGATCAGAGACCCAGCACTCACGGGCTGTTGACTTTACATTTAGACTAGAGCTGTCATCACCGCACGGACCATGCCTCTACAACCTTTCCAAAGGTTGTAGAAACCTTTTACAAACGTCTTCTGTAAAAGAACAGACTGTAAATATTTTCAGCTTTGCTGGCCACACAGTCTCTGTTGCAACTGCTCAGCTCTGCTGAGATAACACAAAAGCAGCCAGAGGCAACATAAAAGAATTGCAATGACTGTGTTCCAATAAAACTTTATTTACAAAAACAAGCAGTGGGCCAAATTTACCTTGCAGGTCATAATTTGCTGACTGCTGTCCTAAGTCATATCCTCATTGGTCTGGCCTAAGAAACCTATTAACCAGCAATTAGGTATTAAACACGTATAGTGTGCACTCTATCATGCTCAGGATAAAAGAAATATAAAGTCCTTATTCTAGTCCCCAGAAACTTAGCCCATGGTTGCGAAAACAAAACATTCATCAAAATGGCAAAGACATTACCTGTGTTACAGAAATAAGTGCTAAGTGCTCAGCGAGTATTTGGAGAGTAAAATAAAAATAATTATGGTACAAGGCATATGGTTCAGCTGAGCTCTGAAAAATTATGACAATAGAGTTTCATGGAAATCACCCTTAGGCCTCCAGTCTCCACACCCTAAATACAGTCCCTGGATGGTGTCATCCATTCCTGTGGCTTCAAACACTGCCTCTACCCTGACACCACCACCTCGTTCCCGGCATTGTTCCTAATCTCCAGAATGTCTAGCTATGTGGATGGTCCACAGGTATTCATCCCACTGTGCCTAAAATCAAAGGAATCTTCCTCCTCCCCAAACCCGCTCTTCCTCTGACGTCCCTCATCTTGACTCATGGCACCACAATCTTTTCAATTTTCCAAGCCAGAACACTGGGAAACATCCTGGACCCTTCCTTTTCTTGCTCCAACTTGCCGCTGCCAATCCAGAGTTCTTAGGGTCCACCACGTCCCGGGGAGCTGCTGAGATGGATTCTCCTGGAACGCGTGCAGCCAGCTAAACCCACTGCTGCTCCCGTTCCTGTGACCCCAGGTCATACTCCCGATGGAAGCCCCTCTGTCATCTGCCTCCGCAATGCCCTCCTTCTCACACCGTTTCCTAATTCCTCTCTGCTGCACCCACTTTCCATGGCTCCTCTCCCTCCCAAACTTTTCTGCCCTGCTGTTCTGAGCCCATGTTCTTTGGTAAACTGGTCTTCACGTCCTCAAAGTTTCTACACCAAGTATTTCCTCCTTGCCTTCAGCGGCTCTCTTTGTGTAGATATATTCCACCACCTCACCCCTTCCCTCAGCCCCCACCCCAGACACACATTGTCATCACAGTGATCTTTCCAAAGAGTCGAACTGATCATGTTTAAAACCTTTTTGAGAGTTCCCATAACACTCACGGTGAAGTCTGCACTCCTTATTTACCGCACAGAGCCCATCATGACCTGACTACAGGTGCCTTGCTGCCTTTTCTACAAGACGTGGAAGATAACAGGGCTATGCTGTGGATCAAACGAGTTAACACACATGAGTAAGAGATTGTCTTCTTCCCCTATCAGCAATCCTACCTTTTGGAAAGCAAGTCATATTCATGTAAAATCATCAGCAGGTTTTCTACAATATTAAGTTCACTTATCTTCTCCCTACATTCTGGACTACAAATTGAAAAAAGATTAGGGACTACCAAAAACATATTTTACCTTATCCACTTATATCTTAGCTCTCATATTAACTTAGTAAGAGAGATAAAATGTGATACATCCCATGGTACGTGATATACCACATCACGTTCCAACATCCCATGATACCATATGTCATAAATTTAAATTCACTTAGTACTAGTATGATGATGACATGATTCCATTTCTCCAAAAGGAACCATAGATTATTTACACACACAAATGATCCATTTGCTGGCATAAAAATATATTTAAAGCTCTTTTATTTAAAATAATCATGACATGTGTGGAGCACAGGGTTAGTTAAGAATTTTTTTTCAAAGACCAAAAAAGTTTGAAAATGTTTGCATGTTATAAATAAATACACAGGTAAAAATAAAGAGAGGAGATCAGGGAGATTCAGTTGCCAGAGAAATATGCTGCTAATTTTTAAAATAGCAATAAGTAAGGTTTGGATGAAAAGAGTAGGTAAATATTTCCAAACAGGAAGAAAAAGACAACTTTAAGCTGGAATTTGCCTTCCCAACTTTAAAATGATGCTGTTTTCCATCCAGGATTCTCTTCAGAATGTCAACATGTTATTCCATGCATACTTTTCACAAAATTTTAACCGACTAGGTGACAAAGTGACTGAAGAAACTTTGCATCCTTCCCACCCAAATTGCCAGAGCAGCAGATCTTGGAAGTGATAGTAAAATAAAATATTAAAATGGAAAACTCACCTTTCAGCTAAACTAGCCAAAGCCAGGAGGGCACCCAACAGCACATTAGTGTCTCGGGCACCCAGTAAATTTACTAATGTCTGAAAAATAAAGTAAGATAAATTGTATTTATTTATTTATTTTTATTTACTGTTTACTACTGTAATTATTAATAAATTGATTAGATATGCCTTTAATCATGTCATTACTATGAGTCTCTTGAATGGGATAATGTCTCCTTCTAAAGTTAACAGAGACTTAATTTTAAAGGAGTTTTGTTAGACATTCTGAATACCCAGTTGTTTACAGGGGGCAGGCGGCAATCCCCTGCTCACTTCTGAAATCCTGAGTAGCTCTTTGAGGCATTCCTTGCCCAGAAGATGAAGCAACAGAGACCAAGCTACATGACCAGCCCAGTTCTCACCTTTGCCTATATTTTCACGTGCCCCACGGGCTCCGTTCTGCACCTACTGACCCGACCCCAAGGAGGGAAGGCGACTAAGGGCATTTATAAGAATACTGCTAGTGAGCAGTCATCGGGAGCTCACTATGAGCCAGGCACTGCGCTAGGCACTTTCCAAATTACAGAACTATTTTTCACCAGAAAGCTAAGCAACACTCGTAAATGCTGCTAAACACGCCGTTATTCTCTCAGATTTCTAACTGAAGTTAAAGGACATCTACTGATGCTCCCAGGCGTCCTCCTCAATAACAAGACTTAGCTGGACATTTTCTCTATCTTCCCAGTTGCCTTCCCTGAACCCCCATTTATATGAACTCACTTATCTTCTCTCTACAGTTTCAGAACTCAAGCCGTCAAGCACATACCCAAACATGCCAGCTGAGAACTCCCACCTGTGGAAAAACTGCTGGGGTGACCTTTTGGCTCCCATTATGTAGACTTTTTCCCTTTATGATTGTATTTTTTTTTTTTAATTTTAAAGAAAGCTATCATTTTCTTTGTCTCTCTGCTCCCTTCTTCTTCTCTCTTTCTTTCTCCTCTCCGTCTTCTAACATAATGTTTCCCAAACTTCAGTCACTGGCATATCATTTTCACAGTATTTGCCATGTCCAGTTAACATCTTAAAGCTAACTCAAAAACTTTCTTCAATCTTAAGCAGTAATGCCGGTGAGTGAAATATATAACTATTGAAATGGCAAGTGTCAATCTGCATACCACCTAGAATTGTCCCACATGCCAGGAGCGGCATGTGTTAAAATACTTTGGGCCACCTTGCTTTATTAGGTGTCAGGAAGTGACTTCCCGAGAATCTGAAATCTCAAGAACTTATTGAAACTTGGCTCTAGACTGCCACCATCAAAACACTCCTGCTAATATGGATTTAGCTTGTTTTGATTAGAACTGAAGTCGCCCACCTTGAATGTACAATTGGCCCATATGTCAGTAACACTGTACCATCTTACTGTGAGGCTGAACCATAAGAAATGCCCGTGTTGAACCGTTTTTTACCTACCAACAAAGGCAATTTCACATGGTTCACACTAATAGAATCCCACATGGCATAATGCGCACACACACACACACACCACTCAGGGTGTCAATTTATACATAGGCACGGCTTTGCAAGCAACATTTAAATTAGGCAGTAAACTTAGTTGGTATTAAACGGCATATAGGAAAAGGGATTCTTTACTCCTCGTTCCCATATTTGCTTCTTAGGGTGATAAAGAATATAAAAGGATGGCTCAGAGTCACAATCGTAGGCCAGGTAGCATGTCTGGGGTCTACAAACGGCACGTGGCTTGAGCACAGAGCCCACGGAGCTGGGCATGTGAGCCACTGTCATGCAGGGCTGAAGCATTCACTCTCCCACGGCCCACTCACCTTGTGGGCTCCACTTGTGGTAACCCATTCTCTTTGGTCTTTCACAGCAGCAAGTTTTTGAAAAATATCTGTAAAGGGAGAAAAATAACTCAAAGAGAGAGCTGTAGCTTAAATGAAACAGTACTCACTGAACCTCATGTCTGAGATATCGATGGGCAAGCAGAAAAAGGACAAAGGAGAACACAGAAAACACAAAAGGATCAAAGGAGGGAGGAGGCAGTGGGGTTATTTTTTAACCCATGAACTATCTATCCCCTGAAGAATAGCTAAGATTTTCTTCATAATATTACTGTAATAAGGAAATATGGGGAGACCAAAAAGACAAACTTTCCTTCCCCTTAAAGAGGAACAAATTGCTTAACATCATCACAAGCTCAGAAAGAGGTCTGGCCGACAGCTCAAGAGTCTGGCGCCCTCCCAGTGGGCCTCACCTTGGAACTTATGCTCCCCAGTGTGACAGAGTTGGACTCATTTGTAGTTTCCCTATACATGGCTCTTCTGCCCCTTCTATTTAAACCTATAGTTAGTAGTATACTTGATAGTTGTACGTCCAAGAGGTTTGAATCTTTGGGTTGTCCATGTACCAGCTGGGCCCGGAATCTCAATGGAGTTGTAACACCTACTCTCCAGTTCATTGGACTCACCCAGGACAACTAACAAGGAGAAGATGATGGACAACGCCCATCCCAAGGAACAGAGTGTCTGTAACTGCAAGCAAGATAGTCCCATCCATCTGCTCCATGGGATCTAAGCCCCCTCTCAATTAGAGGCAGAGTGGGCATCACTATCCCAGAATACTCAAGACTAGGGAATGAACAATGGACTAAAGTAGACTTACTATTGTTCTACTATAGACTTATTGTTATTCTAGCAATGGAAGAACTTTTATCATTGATGTGGAGACAGTGGCCACTGGAGGTTCTGAGGGGAGGGAGAGGGAAATATATATTTTGTCATAACTTACATAATGCACGGGACAGAGTCTAAACTATAATGTAAACCATAATCCACAGTTAGTGGCAATGCTTCAATATGTGTTCATCAATTGTAACAAATGTACCACACTAATGAAGGATGTTGTTAATGCGGGAAAGTGGGGGGGGGGAGTGGAGTATATGGGAATCCCCTCTATTTTTTATGTAATATTTATGTAATTTAAAGTTTCTTTTAAATAAATCAATAAAAATGAGGCCTGGCTTTCAAAGATCTTCCCTTTAAAGATTTCAGCTTATAGAGGGGTCAGAGAAGTCCAGCAAAAGTTTCGAGGAGACTTCCTGGTGCCTAATACTTGCCAGGGACTATCTTCCCCCTGTAAGTGAGAAGCAGGGTGCTACCCCCGCCTAACAAATACGGGGGAACCAATCTCTTCACACCTCCAGCGGCAGGAGGTCTACAGCTCATCAAAACTGCAGTAGATGGGAAGGCAGGGCCGGTAGAGCTTCCAAAGAGACCACTGGAGAGACAAGGGAATAAATCTACCAGCCACGTAGATAGTGATAGATCTATCACTATCGTCGTCATCGAGGACGAATGTTCCAGATTCTATGAGGTAGTTATTATTACTAACCCTAAGTTATAGATGAAAATTGAAGAGTCTCTGACATTTTTACAGAAATCAAAGGCAGCGAAAATATTTTTTACCAAAATGTGAGTTTATGGAAGTCTCTCTCCCATCACATAAACTTGTGCTCCACAAAGATCTCCTTAAGCATGAAATTCTGCTTTCCACGGTCAGGGCTGTGATCTAAAAGTCTTCCCCGTGGGGGCGCCTTGCCACCGGGGGTAAAAACAACCGGCAGAATCTCAACACCGGGATACCGTATGGGCACGTTCAGAAATATTCGCAAATACTCAAAGTGTCCCTCTCTGCCCGCTGCGGACACATCGCCGCCCCTTCTGGCGAGCCCGGGGAGGGGGCTGCGTGCGCCCACGGCAGTGCTTACACGTCATGTTGACCAGCTTGTCCACGCCGAGCTGCTCCTCTCCGTAGCCCAGGTACTCGTTGGCCACAACCTCCATGTACTGCAGGGGGATCAAACCAGCGGGCGCGTCACAGCAGCCGGGGACAGACAGAGGCGTGTGCTTTTTAAAGTGAGCTGCAGGTGGCACAACACACTCACCAGACGCTACGCAGCACTCCTTCCAGAGCTCTGGCACAAGGCCGAGGGGCTTCTGGCTTCTTTGCCTTCGCTGCAGGCACTGAAGCTGGGACAGGAGCCGGGCAACGATGGTATAAACTCTCAGAAAAGTGCCAGAACGACTTGTGATTGGGTAAGTGTGTGGCTTAATTTAGCATTCAGATATAAGACATTTATATGGTGTCCAACATAGAATTTTCCATTCTTCAATGTATCCTTTAGTAGAGTGTTTACACCATGGTGCACGTATTTTATTGACCTTCTATTTTGTGGTTTTTGCGATATTCTAAGTTATATAGTAAAAGAACAGTAAAAAAAATAATAATAATAGAATAAGAATGGAGTAATCTGATAATTCCTCACTAAAGAGAGGTGATTCTAATCAGAAATGGGCTCAGAGAAACACACATAAGTTCTGATTTATAATGGAAGGGAAAGTGGATAAGGAGATCCAGTTTACTTGAATTCCCTTTACAATACAATTTTATGGAAGACTATTAATGAGGCAAACCTCCAGCAAATTTTACAATTGTATGTTAAAAACAAAATTAGACATGTTGTATCAGTTCCCCAAGGATGAGGATATAATTCAAAAAACAGATTGAACATAAAATTCTCATGTTACTTAATTTCCCATTAATAATTCAGAATTTGCTTGCATGGCCACACAGTTATTTTGAAAATCGTTCTCTCTATATGCACTGCAGGTTTACGAGACCAGGCTGTTTCAATTCAATGACATGTCCCCCAAATTTTGTTTTAGTGTGTTGATACCCCCGAATCTTCAATTGGCTTAGCATATTTATTCACCTGCTTACTTTCTCTCAGGAGCTGCCAAAGCAGAAAAATAAGTGAAGTCAAGATCATTCCTCATGCTGTCATTTATTTTTTAATATTTTCGTGAGCATGGTCATTCTTTCATTTTATATTTAAAAAGTTAGGAAAATCTTCATAACCAAAATTTTCCCTCATCATATGGTACGCACAGTTCTGAGGCCTTGGGCCCGCCAGCCAATGCCTGTTTCTTTTTGTACTAACTAAAGACATTTAGTGACTCTCCTTGGTAGGCAGCGTAGTGTAAGAAAGTCATCTTCTGCTCTGCACCTCTTTGACCTATTTAACCCACTTAACCTTTGCCCAGAGCGAGGCCAAAGGAAAAGACAAGAACAAACAATGCAAAAGGAATCTTACCTGAGCTAGGTTTTCAATCCCACCCAAGCTGTGGAGTATTTCCTAATAAAATAAAAACAAGAGAACATATATAAAAGACGAGGGAGGAGGGGGGCCATACTTTACATGTGATTTCTTTTCTAAGTTAAGAGATTTATAACTATTTCTTGAACAGCCACATTCCAACAGAAATATGGAAAACCTTAATGTTAAGTCATTCACACTACCTTTAAGCTGGACTATTAATAAATAGGAAAGTTGGGCTGAATTTAAGAGAATATATATGCGCTCAGAACTGTAGTCTGCCTCTGCATTCTTTTTAGCCCTCGTATGTCACCACAAAATGTTTGTTGGAGCCAAGAAGAGCCGTGAGATATCGTTGCATTCAACCCCTTCATGATACAGAAGAAAAGAATTAAGGTCCAGAAAGGTAAACCATTTCTTCCTGAGTGAGGGAACCTGGACAAGAGTCCAGCACCAACAGGCCTTTGCTACCCAAAGTGTGGTCTGTGGACCAGCAGAGCTAGTATCACCTGGGAGGAGATTAGAAACTCAGAGCCTTCCGCCCAGCCTCAGACCTGCAGCATCCCACTCTGAATTCCAAAAGGTCCCCATGTGAGTCAGAGCACAGAAAAATTTGAAAAGCACTGCCTTAGAAGGCTACACGGTCTTCTCCTTAAAATTATTCGTCTAATAATCTTAATATCCATTCCCTAAACAAATGTAAGGATAATCAGTGCAAAAGGTCTCTTGACACAGGACTTTAAATCCAATTCTCAATAAGGAGACATTTTATTACACCACTGAAGCTGTAGCAATGAAGGAAGAGAAGGGAGTGGAGGTTGGGGTTGTGAAAAAGACTAGCCTGGAACTCTACTAAATAGTACGTGCTTTCAAGTCATCTGCACTGACATTTACCTGCAGGCAAATGTGCTTTCAGGTGGCCCCCACCTGCTTAATGAAAGCTGTACTGACCTCTCCCTCCTTACCTAACATGCACACGGGGAAATTATTTGAAATATAAACATTGGCCATCATTCCAATTCTGGGTAATGCACAGAGGGAGAATACATGTATGAGAGACAACAGTCTAGCTCCACCACGAAGCCAACTGAGTGGGAAGCTGGGCAAAAGGCACAGGTCCCCAAGGCCTCCTGGATCAAGGTTTCCTGATTTTGTGAGAAGTGAATTTGTAAACACTGAACATACCCATGTTTAAATTTAAAATAGCCCTGTGACTCCCTAATCATTTCAACATTGCTATTCATTTTAGAAGTTCTATCATTAAAGAACAGAGTCAACAAGAATATATAATAATTATAAATATATATGCAGCAAACAGCAGAGCCTCAAAATATATGATGCGAATATTGATAGATTTGAAAGGAGAAATAGGCAGTCCAATATTAGTAGTAGGAGACTAACACACCACTTTCAATAATGGATAGTATATGTAGATAGAAGATCAATAAGGAAATAGAAGACTTTAATGATACTATAAACCAAATAGACCTAACAGACATACGTAGAGCACCTAACCCAAGAGCAGCAGAACGCATTCTTCTTTAGTGTTTATGGCTCATTCTCTAGTGTAGACCATATCTTCCGTCACAAGACAAGACTCAGTAAATTCAAAAACTATGGAAATCATACACCGATCTTTTCTAGCCACATGGAATGAAGCTAGAAATCAATAGCAGAGGGAGAGATGGAAAATTAAAAAATACATGCAAATTAAATAAATTAAATAAATTAAAAATTCTAACATATGGGCAATTTTTTAAAAAACACTATTAAATAATTAATGGGTTAAAGAGAAAATCAGTAGCAAAATCAGGAAATATCTTGAGGTGAATGAAAATGAAAACACAAAATACCAAAAGTTAGGGGATGGGCTAAACATTCGCTATATTAGAAACCATGCATGTGTCCCCAGACCTCGTTTTCCTCCCTAGGTCTGGTTTTTAGAATGCTGGTGATAAACTAAGCCTGATTTATTATATGTCCATCCTGTATGGGAAAAGACTGTAACTCTAGGTATCTCTGCTCAACCTTAAGAGATATAGCAGGGGGCTATATCTGGTTGGCGTCCATCTCCCATATGGAGGGACCTGGGTTCGATCCCCGGGACCTCCTGGTAAAAATTTTAAAAATATATAGAAGGTGCGTGGGCCGCCAGGCCCTGTGCGCGGGCGCACCACCAGTTCCCGCGAGCCACACAGCAAGATGATGACATAATAGGAGAGTGACACAAGGGAGAGGCAAGATGAGACGCACCGAAAACCCAGCAACTAAGGTTGCGCGGGTAGGATGCCTCTCTCCTACATCAGAGATTCCAAGGATTGAATCCCAGTGAAGACAGGCGGAGAAGGATGAGAAGAGAGGGCAGAAAATGGACACAGAGTTGCCCAGCGAATGGACACAGAAACAGCAAAAACGGAGGGGAGGGGGAAGGGGTGTAAAAATGGATAAAAGTAAATAAATAAATAAATCCTTAAAAAAAAAAAAAAGAAAAAAAAAAGTTAGGGGATGCGGCAAAGATAGTACAGATAGGGAAATTTATAGCTCTAAATGCTTACATTAAAAAGAAGAAAGATATCAATTCAGAGACCTAAGCTCAAAACTGGAGGAACTGGAAAAAGAAAAGCAAACTAAACCCAAAGCAAGGAGAAGGAAGGCAATAACAAAGATTAGAGTGGAGATAGAGGAAATGGAGAATAATAATAATAATGAATAGAGAAAACTGACAAAACCAAAAGTTGGTTCTTTGAGAAGATCAATAAAATTGACAAAACTTTAGCAAGACTAATGAAGAAAAATAAAAGGAAAGAACACAACTAAAACCACAAATGAAAAGGAGGGCATTACTATTAACCTCACAGAAATTAAAAGAATTATAAGAGAGGACAATGAACAATTGTATGCCAAGAAATCAGATAACCTAGATGAAAATGGACAAATTCCTGGAAACGCACAAACTACCTACACTGACTTAACAAGAAATAGAAGATCTTAACAAACCATTAACTAGTAAATGACTGAATCAGTAATCAAAAAGAAAAAAAAAAACTCCCAATGAAGAAAAGCCTAGGAATAGATGGTTTCACAGGGAAATTTTACCAAGCATTCCAAGAAGAATTAACACTAATCCTGCTCAAACTCTTCCAAAAAAATGGAAGAGGAGGGAACACATTGTCATTCATTCTACACAGCAAACATCAACCTCATACCAAAGCCAGATAAAGATACCACAAGAAAAAAGATTGACAAACCAATATCTCCTATGAATATAGATGCAAAAATCCTGAACAAAATACTAGCAAATTGAATCCAACAACACATTAGAAGAATTATATACCATGATCCAATGTGATTTATCCCAGGCATGCAAGGGTGGGTCAACATAAGAAAATAAGTTAATGTAATATACCACATTAACAGACTGAAGGGATAAAGAACACATGGTCATCTCAATGGAGGCAGAAGAGGCATTTGACAAAATCCAGCATACTTCTTGATAAAAATGCTTAGAAAACTAGAAATAAAAGGAAACTTCCTCAACATGATAAAAGGCACATATGAAAAATCCACACCTAACATCATACTTAATGGTGAAACACCAAAAGCTTTCCCTCTAAGATCAGGAATGAGACAAGGATGCCACTGTCACCACTGTTATTCAACATTGTACTGGAAGTTCTTTCCCCAGTAACTAAGCAATTAGGCAAGAAAAAGAAATAAAAGGTGTGGAAATTGGGAAGGAAGAAGTAAAATTTTCCCTATTTGCAGATTATATGATTCTATATACAGAAAATCCTGAAAAAATGAATTCACCTCTAGTGGTGGGATACAAGTTCAACATCTAAAATTCAGTAGTGTTTCTATGCACAAGCAATAAAAAAAAGTAGAAAAAGAAACCAAGAAAAAAAATTCCATTTACAATAGCAACTAAAAGAATCAAATATCTATCTAGAATAAATCTAACCAAGGATGTAAAGGACATGTATACAGAAAACTACACAGGAAGCGGCTGTGGCTCAATCAGTGGGGCTCCCGTTTACCATATGGGAGGCCCCGGGTTCAGTTCCTGGGGCCTCCTGGTGAAGGCAGGCCCGCCCGCACGGCGTGGTTGGCTGGCCCGGCGAGCACAAGCAGCAAGGGGGGATAAATGAATAAATAAATAAAATCTTAAAAAAAAAAAAAAAAAAAGAAAACTACAACACACTGCTAAAACAATCAAAGAGCACCTAAATAAATGTAAGGACATTTTGTGTACATGGATTGGAAGATGAAAAATTGTTAAGATCTTAATTCTATCCAAAGAAATTTATGGAGTCAATGCAATACCAATCAAAATTCCTACATCCTTCTTAGAAGAAATGGAAAAGCCAATCATCAATTTATATGAAAGGGTAAGGGACCCCAAATAGCCAGTCATCTAGAAAAAGAAGGAAGTTGGAGGAACTCACATTTTGCAATCTTAACACTTATTACAAAGCCACAGTAATCAAAACAGCATGGTACTTGCATAAAGGCAGGCATATAGACCAATGGAATTGAATTGAGAGCTCAGAAATCAACCCTCACATTTATGGCCAACTGCTTTTCAACAAGGGGGCAAATAGAAAATAAAATGGAAAAGAACAGCCCTTTCAACAAATAGAGCTGGTAAAACTAGATCATTTGCAAAAGAATTCCTAAAAAAGAATCAAAGACCTAAACATAAGAGCCAGAACTATAAAACTCCTAGAAGAAAATGAAGGACCTTGGTTTCTTAGACTTTACACCTAAAGCACAAGCAAGAAAATAATAGATGAATGGGGCCTCATCAAAATTAAAAACTTTTGTGCCTCAAAGGACTTTACTATGTAAGTAAAATGACAACCTACACAATGGGAGAAAATATTTGGAAGGCACATTTCTGATAAAGGTTAATTTCCAGAATATATAAAGAAGTCAAAGAAGTCCTCTATATATTCTGGATATAAAAAGGATTTTAAAACAAAAAGACACGAACCAAATTAAAAAATGGGCAAAAGATTTGAATAGACATTTCTCCCAAGAAAATATACAGATGGCCAAAAGGCACATGAAAAGATGTTCAACATCATTAACCATTAGGGAAAATGCAAATCAAAACCATCTCACATCCACTAGAATGTTAAAAAAAAAAAAAAAACAGGAAAATTGGAGAGGATGTGGAGAAATAGGAACACTCGTTCTTTGTTGGTGGGAATGTAAAATGGTGCAGTCACTGTGGAAGACAGTTTGGTGGTTCCTCAAAAAGTTAAGTATAGAATTACCGTATGACCCGGCAACCCACTTCTAGGTATATACCCAAAAGAATTGAAAGTGGGGACTTGAACAGTTATTTGCACACCACTGATCTCGGTGGCATTTTTCACAATTGCTAAAAGACAGAATAACACAACTGTCCATCAATCAATGAATGGATAAGCAAAATGTGATATAGACACACAATGGACTATTACTCCATTGTAAAAAGGAATGAAGCTCTGATACATACAACAACACAGATGAACCTTGAAGATATCATGTTGAGTGAAATAAGCCTGACTCAAAAGGAGCTTACTGTATGATGTCACTGATATGAAATAATAATTAGAATAAGCAACTTCATCGGATCAGAACCAAGAACATAGGTTAATTTCATACTTAAATTGTACAGAGCTTCTAACTGAGGAGGCAGAAAAGTATTGGTACTGGATGGTGGTGATGGTAATACAATGTTGTGAATGTAATTAACATCACTGAATTAATGTTTGAATGTGGTTAAAAGAGGAAATTTTAGGTTGTACATATGTTACTAGAATAAAAATATTTTTAAAAATTCATGGGACTGTAAACACAAACAGTGAACCCTGAGGAAACCATGGACCATAGTTACCACACTAATGCAAGGTTAATAATAGGGCAGTATTGGGAAACCCTATATTTTATGCATGATTTTTCTGTAGATCTACAACTTCTCTAATAAAAGGAGAACATAGGAAAAAAGGGACATAGGAATATTGTATATAGTATCCCTACATAGGATATTTGATATATGTAAAAATAGCATTTTAAAACCACTTATATTTATTCAACAAATATTTTTTTCATTTCCTGCTATGTAAAAACCCTGGGTCAGGCTCTGAAAAGGGCATAAATATGGCGAGGTCCTACTTCACTGAGATTTAGGCAATAATAAGTTACTTATAAAAATAACTAGAATTTAAGACAGAATGTGTTAAGTGTTGAAAGGCAGTTGTACACGGTGTGCTTTGGTGGCTCAGAGCAGGGAGATTTAACTTCCTGCTGGGAGGACTGAGGAAATCTTCATGAGAGTAGTGGCCTCTGAACAAGGATACAAAGAATGGATATATTTGCTGAGTAGAGCTAGGGAACTGGGGAAAATAGAGGAGATTCCAAGCAAAGATAACAGTAGGGACAAAGTTATATGGACGTTTAGAAAGAACACTGAGCTGTTCCATAACTCTCAAGAGAGGCAGTTCCATAACTCCATGAAGGGCATTATCGGAATATGGTCCAAAAAGTAGGGTAGGATCAAACCGTGAGCTGAGAAGAGAAGATGAATTTGGACTTTGTCATGCAGACCATGAGACCCAATGAAGATGTGTGAACAAGGGACCGGTCAGAACCCTCTGTAAAGAATACCAATTGGGAGTCCAACTGGGAGTCAGTGGTGGTGGGAATGAGAATGGAGAGGCAGAGATGGTCTTTGAAGGGGTATGAGCAAGTGAACATTGGAAGAAAGGGAGAGAAGTGGAAGATATCACCATATTTGGGTCTGGGTGACTGGGAAATGGAGATAGACACAGGGAAGCTGAGGAGGAACATGGAAGAAAGTACAACAGGCCATGGGAAATAGGGTGAGAGCAAAAGATTGAAATCTGGGAGCCATTTATACAAAGGAGACTCATTGAAGTTTGCGAGTGGGAAGACTCTAAGGAAAAGAATAATTTTTAAATGATACTTATTTTTTTCTCTAGTCATGATCATATTTTTTTAAGTGTTCACCATGACAAGAAAACAAGAAATATAGTTATCCAATATTCAACATTAACAATATGTGATTAAGGCAGTGTTTCCCAAACTATGTTCTAGAAACAGTCATTTTATTCTGTGCAGTGGGTGGTATTAGGCATTCTATTAAAAAAAAAAAGAGAGAAAGAAAAAGTCTTTAGTCAAATCAGCTTGGGAAATGCATAAACAGAGTTTAATGAATTTATCGTGGGACTCCTCAGAGCCTTGGGTATGCTGCCGTGCACTGCAGGTCTTCAAGAGGAGAGCCAGCGTGTAGCTTTTCGTAAACATCATTAGCCAAAGTACATTTCTTTCCACAGAATCCTTACTGCTGTTGTAGAATACAGTTTGAGAAACGCTGCCATGAAGTAGAGGAAGGGGAAAGAGACTGCATCATTCTCAGAGAATTCCATCACTAGGAGTTTGAGAACTTTACCTTCGTTTATGAAATAAACTCTTTCCCCTATGCTCCTATGAACACTGGACCAAGGTCAGGGGATTGTCCACAGACTCGTGGTCTTCCTTGCATTTCTTTTGGTTACACTGATGGAGCTGCACTGACCTAAGGGTATAAACTGGAGGAAACCATGACCAAAAGGTATGCGTACGCCTGGGCTTAACAGGTCTGGCTATGGATCTAAAGAGCAAACAGAGCCACCAGCTTCCATTAGAGCAGTGTCTCCTGCGTATCCTCTCCCCGACCCAGGCTGGAGGGTCAGAGACTGGGTTCCGGGCCTGGAGAAAGTCCCCTAATCAAATGAACTTCAATCCACTCTGGAAAGGTACACAGTGCCCGTGCTCTGCCTGCTACCTGGGTTTGTCCTTTTCTTGTTCTCTCCAAAGGATCTAATATATAATACTGGGGGAAAGTATATTTTTAAAAATGGAGTGCTCTGTCCCAACATAGGTGTTATCAGTCCACCACTACATTTACCTCTACCTAAAATGTCCACCTGGATCCTCATCCTAAGTCTGCCTAGCAACTAAATCAGTGCTGAGCCCACCTAATATTAAATTACTAACATGGCCATTTTAATCCTGTAATCAAAATTTGTCAGTGGTTGCACACTGCTGATTCCTTGGTCGTTCCATGAAGGCCCCTCTGTGGGCTGGCCGTTACTCATCTTTCCAGGTGGACTAATAACTACTCTTAGAGAAGCTCAGTGTATAAACTCAGATCTGTGCAGGGGGTGACTCAAAGGGAAATACAGGAGATGTTCCCAGCGTTTCCTACTTTAGAGTTTGGACGAAAGGTGATGCCATTAAAAGAAGTAAGAGTTAGTCTGTCTGCCACAGTAAATATTGCCTCAAATAGCGGAGCTCCTGAGGGCTCTGGAGACATCCAGACACTAGAGGCAGGGCAGACAGCTCAGGAGTTTGGCGCCCTGCCAGTGGGCTCTACTTTGGAATTTATGCTCCCCAGTGTGACAGAGCTGGACTCAGTTGTGGTTTCCCCACACATGGCTCTTCTGCCCCTTCTATTTAAACCTGTAGTTAGTACTAGAGTTGACAGGTGTATGTCCAAGAGATTTAAATCTTTGGGCTTTCCACATGTCAGTCAGGCCCTGAATCTCAACAGATTTTCAACACTGGAGAGTACTCCAGTTCATTGGACTCACCCAGGACAACTGACAAAGAGATGATGATGGACAACGACCATCTCAAGGAACTGAGAGTCTTCAATTTCAAGCAGGATAGTCCCATCCATCTGCCCCATGGGATCTAAGCTCCTCTCAAGTAGAAGCAGAGAGGGCATCACCATCCCAGAATCCTTAGGATTGGGGAATGAACTATGGACTAGAGTGGACTTACTGTTATTCTACTATAGACTTACTGTGATTCTAGCAATGGAAGAATTTTTATCATTGATGTGGAGGCAGTGGCCACCGGAGGTTCTGGGGGGGGGAGGGGCATTTTTAGGACATTGGAATTGACCTGAATGATGTTGCCATGACAGATACAGGCCATTATATATCTTGTCATAACTTACAAAATTGTGTAGGAGATAGTGTAAACTATAATCCACACATAGTGGCAATGCTTCAGTATGTGTTCATCAATTGTAATAAATGTACCACACAAATGAAGGATGTTCTTTATGTGGGAAAGTGGAAGGGGGGGCATATGGGAATCCCCTGCATTTTTAATGTAACATTCATGTAATTTAAACATGTTTTAAGAAATAAAAAATATATATATATATTTTTTTAAAGTTGGTCTGTGACGAACATGAGAGCCACTGAGTATATACTTTGGATGGCTTGTGCAAGGCAGGGGACTGTATAACACGGCAAATCCCGTAGTGAATGATGGACTGTGGTTAACAGTCCAAATATGAGAACATTCTCTCATGGATTGTAACAAATATACAATATTAACACATGATGCTAACGATTGGGTGCTTTGTGGGAAAAATACACCAAATATAAGCTATGGATAACAGAGCAGTAACATTATGACGATGTTCTTCCAGCATTTGTAACAAATGGGTCACAACAGTGGAAAGTGGTGGTGGTGGGGCGATATAGAGGAATCCTGTATGGTTTGCATGATTGTTTTATTAACTCACAATTTCTCAAATTAAAAAAAAAAAAAAAAGAATATAATATATAACCTGTTTTTTAAAAAAAAGGATTAAGAGTTGGCTCTGAAGGTTTGAGGGCAGGAAGGAGAATTGAAGAGCTCCATTTTCAAAATAATTGAGTGTAATGTGCTACAACAGAAGTTCTCAAATTTTTTGGTCTCGGAACCCCTTAATACTCTTAAAAATTACTGAGAACCCCAAGGAACAAGGGCTGCAGCCTTGCACACTGTGGCCTATTTAAATGGCTTCCAGAGAGAACCCTGTGCACAGAATTAAGAGGTAAGATAAAGACTTGAAGGGGTAGCCTGGTGAATAAAAAGGGCATTTTTATGGGAAAAGAAACAGAAAGGGAGCCACTGACAACAGGAGAAAGAGCACAGGAGAGAGTAAGCTATGGCAAGGAGGAATATTTATTTTGAAATCAGAAGGAAAGTTTCATGATAATCCAAATAAGTCAAACAACAAACAACAGAGAAAATAAGAGCGGTCTCACTAGGATGGCTTCCGTCTTCCCCGTCAAACAGGAGATGGTAGAATTTGGTGAGAATGACAGAGGCAGGAGGGGATTTGGGTGTGAGAAGAGAAGATGGGGTGAAATGGCCTCTGTGGACCCTGGAAAACTGATTCAACCAGGGAGGAAAGGCATGTGTAGCAATGGCAAAGGCGTGCTGAGATCCACCAGCACAAGTGTGTACTGCACCCCAGCACGGCTCCGTCACTTCACCCAACGATTCTTGGCAACACAAGATGTTAAACAACTGCCTGAGCACATGCTTTACTATGTACCAAGAGTGTCAGGGACGAGAGATTCAGATCTTAAAAGAATCCCCTTCTATGGAAAGACTGGCAATCATGGGGAGACTTTAATATATGTTTTTGGTCACCAAGTCCTGTAAACAGAGTAAGCGGTCACTGAACTCTTTCCTCCAAAGAGCAGTAAAATCAGCGCTGTTGCAATCCACCTAGAACTAGATGAACATTGGCAGTACTTTAGATCGGGAGATCAGCAAGCAGAGTATGACATTGCCTTCAATTTTAAGAACAAACAGAACATCTCTAAGAACATTTTGCTGCATTCTAGAAGCCAAAGAAAACAGGGTCTCCAGCTTTTAAGAAAATCCATCTAGTAAGGGCTCCATGAATGCTTTTATTACTATTACATAGGTAATGTCTTCATCCAAACTGAGACATGCTGCAGAGTAAAAGACAGTGCTACTGATAATTAAGTAGGAACAATGAGCATATACTGGGCCTGATTCATTTTTTTTTTTAAATGGAACATATGGTCTACCCTTATTGTATATGACCCACACAGAATCGTCAGTTCAGAAACACATGGGACACACAGGGTGATGCCTGAAGCACAAACTCAAGGGCCATAGTCAGTTAAACTCTAACACTATTACACAAGGCCAGCTGTGAACACAGTCTGAGGAAGGGGATGATTCTTCCAAAGGACAAAGGTGGAGTGACCTTGAATCCAAGAAGGTCACATAAGTGCAGTCTCTGTAGATCAGATGGCACTGAAACAATTGTTTTTCTTTTTAAGTGTAAAGTTTAAAGAAGAATGCTATTAGGATAATGAAAGAAAACACCTTCTGGCCCAAACAAGGACTCATCAATAAAACTGACTCCAAAATAAAAGATCTTTTGAATGTTCTGAGCTTCTTTGTAGCATGTTAGAACAGGGCATAAAAGGGAGCTGCTTCTCAGAAAAACAATAAGAATCTGTGAAAGTTACTGAAAAAGTAGAGTATGTATGATTACTGGGAACACTGCTTAGGTGTGTGATATTGGCAAGGAGAAACAATAATGATCAATAAGCAACCTTGAAGCGTTAGGCTAGTGGCTCTCAGAATGTGGTCCCCTGACTAGTAGAATCAGCACCACCTGAGAACTTACTAGAAATGCACATTTTCATGCCCTGGCACAAATGTACTGAATCAGAATCTGCACGGTGGATGCAGCTACAGATGTTATGGATGCACGCATCAGCCATCTACCAGCCGGGACTAGAAGGAATGGCCTTCGAGATCCTGGTGAAGCGTTAGGTAAGCTTTTCTTTGGAGTGTCACTGCTAAAGCACTAAATCCTTGCTAATCGAAGTGTGATCCATGGGCCATGGCATGGGCATCCCCTGAGAGCCTGTTGGAAACGTAAAATCTTGGGCTCAAGTGTACCCACTGAATCAGACTCTGCATTTACATGATCCCCCAGTGATTCCTGCACACAGTAAAGTCTGATAGGCACCAAGCTAGAGGCAGTATATTTAACTAACGAGTGGGAATAGGGCGACATTCTCCTCTTCTGTGCCCTTATCTGAGACAAGTGGGAGGCCCCTAACTCGGGAAGAGATGGACTCAGGGGCAGCTACCGATGACCCTGCAGCCACATGACAAGGCTCCTACTTGTCACGGCTGACTGTGACCTGTGAGCTGCTTAGCTGTGAACATCTTCAAGGTTTGGCCCAGTGCACACTCTTTTAACTGTTAATGTTGAAATGCCATGCTGTAATGAAAACGTGGACCCAAAATTCAAGCCACAAAATCCCATGGGTCCCTACTATATCACATCTCTCTTATCTTTTCAAATAGCCAATTGAGATATTTTCCAAATCTGGAGGCTACTGAGTTGTGAGAGAGGAAAAATTGTAAACATAGCCTGCTTCAAAGAAAAGTCCACCAGTTTCTTATTCCATCTTTATAATTAGTAAAAAAAAAAAAAATTATTTTTCCCACCAACCTGATAACACGGATCCCTCATTAGTAGTCTTAGACAAATTAACACTCTCAGAAAATGGATGGATGGGGCGCGATTAACCCACTCTCTGAAAGAAGAAAACAAAAGAGAACATGTTCATGTTTGGAAGCCAAGAGTATGACAAGTCATGAACAACGCGAGCCTGTGAAGGACAAGGAGGTCCACGTTAAGGAACAAGCACTTAGTTCATTTCAAACTTCATCTACGATAAGGGCTGTTACTTGGGCACTTGAACACAACCCATTTTTATGCAAAACACAAATAAACCATCATTTTCACCATGAAGCAGAGGCCCCCAAACCTATTTGATTCACAGCGCCCTTTGTGACCTGGTAATTTTCTTCACAGTATCTCGAGGCCCCGAGGAGTGGTTCCATTATTAAGGGGTTTAGGCCCAACTTAAAAGAATGTATACCCTAAAAACGTTTTGTACCCATTTGCAAAAATAACACACATACATTGAAAGTTAAATATTACATTCTTAAATAATCACAGTTACTTATTAATGGGCTATGTGCACCGCTGCAAGTAAACCTCTCAGTCGGAATCAGGTCAGACACCACCACCCTCATTTCCTAGTCCACCCTAACTTTTATACGGGGCTTCCTTGTTATCTTAATAACTACTGAAAAGATTTGCCGTCGTCTGGAAAAGGTAGTGCAATCTAACGCTGAAATGGTAAATGACGTTGGGTAGTCTGCACTGTGCCTGAGGGATGTTGAGTACCACGTTTTTCCCTTGAAAACTTAAAATATCCCACAATGCCCCTGGGAGTTCACAGCAGGACCCTGAGACCTCGGTGCAGTTTGGGAAACACAATGATAAGAGTTTTCTGAGGTGAGATTCTCCAGAAGCAGACCCTGACATGAGGACTGGTGTGAACGATTAAGGACCTGCTCTCGGGAGACACAGCGAGAGAGCGGGGGATGCCAGGCAAGGGGGCAATCTGAGGCAAGTCGCAGTCGCAGACTGATCCTGCAGGGGAGCCCTGTGCTGCAAGTTATGCCTCAGAATTGTCCCCCACTGAGACAAGGGGACTGGGCTGTCGTACTCCCCAAACCGCTGGCGCTTGCTGAGGGCTGCAGGATGAGTCTGAGGGGATCAATGCCCAGGCCCACTCCTCTCTGCGTCTGTAGGCAAAGCAGACTCAAGGAGCCAGACCCAAGGAGCGAAGGCGCTATTGGACGTGAAAACCCCAAATCAAAAGGGTGGGGGGATCTGTGCGTTCTGGGCAAAGCACTGCCACTATCCAACAGTTCTATATTTAACAATAAAACAACGTGCAGAGGTTCCTCAGAATCCTTTGAAACTAAAGGAACAGCCACTTGAGGGGAAACTGAAGGTGTACTTATTACCTTCACCCAAAGGTAACTAATGAAACTGTCCTGTTTGCGGGGGCGGGTGAAGGGAGAGAGGAAGAAACTGGGTTTCTGCTTCAAACATTCAATACATTTAATATCCAAAATACCCTCAGCAGGTTTCTGAGGAAACATTTAACTTAAAATATCACTTCACTGCCATGGAAGGATGCAAGTGTCTACTCAAGTGCAATCCAAGAGGCTTTTAAATTATGCGTCTTTACGAAAGACTTATTGACGGCTCTTTAAAATAAGGACAATCGCAGCTGTGACGTTGAAGGAACCAGACCACATGGCCAGGTTCAGAAGAGGTCACAGCGCCTTGCGGCCAGCAGCTCCTCAAACATGTATTGATTGTGGGTTCTCTCACTTTAAGCATTATAAAGTATTATAATACTTTAAGTATTATAAAGGTCAGAATGCAGGAATCCCTACCAAAGGATCAAGCAGTCAACACAGAACCCATGCCCCTACCTGCCTCCTGTAACCTCTCTGGTTAGCGCGGAAGGCATGCTCTTTGCTGATGCTCATTGTCCCTTCCCAGCCCTGCTGGGTCACTTTGAGCAGTTGGGCATTGTCCAGTCAGAGCTCGTAGTAAGTGCAGTACAAACGTTTAAGCCTCTCAGTCTGCTCCCGATATTGCTACGTAGGCCGTAGAGCGTGTGAGATGCAAGGCGCCTTTCGCATCAGGTGGCGAGGACGTTTGTAACCGAGGAGGCCGAGGAACAGAGTCTGGACTGAGGCGAGAAGTCACAGCTTCCTGAAACTCAGCTTCAGAGTTGGCATGTCTAAAACCAAATTGGTGGAAGCCCCCACAAGTCTGCCCCTTCCAGTCTTCCAGTTGACCAGACCAAAAACGTTGGAGTCTTTCTGGCCGCCTCTATTTCCCTCACATACTTCAGCAAATCCCATCTCCTCTACCTGTAAAGTATCTCCAGAATCTGACAACTTCTTATTACCTCCTGTACTACCGCCTTGGGTCAAGCCACCATCACCTTCAGCTTGAGCTACTGCAAAGACCTCTTCTCTGGTATCCTTGCTTCCATGTTTGCCCCCAACTTTTGCTCTTGCCCCACCTGCTGGGGTGATTCTTCACAAACCCAAGTCAAATCATGTCACTCCTCGGACTAAACCATCCACTAGCTCCCCCTTCATCGTGGCTCACCACACCCCCCAGGATCTGCCTCCCCAGTACACCTCTCGCCTCACCTCCTACCACCGCTTCGTGGCTCATTCCCTTCGGTCACACTGGCCGCTCCGCTGTGCCTGTCCTCCTTCCCCACTGACCCTCCCACCATGTGAGCCGGTACCGAAGGTGCTTCCCATCTCGGCTTTCGTGGCTTTCAACACTGGAATCTCCCAGAGAACTGTAAAGATGCTCCCCTGACGGGACATGAGGCCAATAACAAGCGAGGATTCTAACCAAAGTGTGGAAACCACCAACACCACACAGAGAGGTGAAGACGGGAGGCTGAGCGCCAGCACGCCCCGGAGCTCGCTACTGTGCGCCCAGCCCGGCCCGGCGTCACCCACGCGAGGTGATCTGGGTCCACGCAACGCTTGTCTCCACACTGCCCTCCAATCTAGTTCAAAAATGGTGCTTGGCAGAGCGCGGGCCCACACGGAGAGCTGGTGCAGCAAGATGACCAACAAAAAGAGACATAGGGGAGAGACGATAAGAGATGCAGCAGACCAGGGAGCTGAGATGGTGCAAGAGATTGAGCGCCTCTCTCCACTCTGGAAGGTCCCAGGATCAGTTCCCGGTGCTGCCTAAAGAGAAGACAAGCAGACACAGAAGGACACACAGAGAGCAGACAGTTGAGAGCAAAACAGCTGGCGAGGGAGGCGGGGAGAGGATAAATAAATAAAGCTTTAGAAAAAAAATGGTGCATGGTACAAATGTGAATAAAAGCTTGAAATAAAAAGTGTCTGCTATTACATGTGTGCCTAAGAAAAACTGAGGGAGATAACCAGAGTTATTCCGTACTAGAATTCACGTCGTTCTGCCCACACTTTCCACCTCCCAAAGCTGAGCTTATCGTGCACCCGGCGGAGTTCCAACACTCCACGCACCTGCCGCAGTCAAGTGAAGCGTGGCTTGTCTCAAGCTGATCCTTGGCCTCTGATGGTAGCATTCAGCTTTGTCTCCTCTCTAGTCCTGAGAAGCACAGCTTGTCCTTGTACCGGGTTAGTGTCCCCCCAAATTTCATGTGGCTTTATAGGGTCTTTATAGATGTAATTCGTTAGTGTCGTACTGGATTAGGTTGGGCCCGAAATGCAGTGACCCGTGTCCTTAAAAGAAGGCCACGTGAAAATGGACAGAACGCCCTGTGACGATGGAGGCAGAGGCTGAAGTGACGTGTCTACGGGCCAAGGCGCACCGAGAATTGCTAGCAACCACGAGGAGCTAGCAGAAGAGCTAGTTGGCTTCTCCCTCAGAACCTCCAGAAGGAACCAAAGCTGTAGTCACCGTGATTTTGGACTCCGAGCCCCCGGGACCGTGAGAACTTCTGTCTGCAGGTTTAAGCCATGCAGCTTGTGCAATTTCGCTATAGCAGCCCCAGGAAACTAAGCACATGCTCCAGTCCCAACCCCCATCCTGTGGCTGTGGCCCCTTTTGTAACTGGGACCTTTGAAGACAAGGTAAGGTTAAGGTGAGGTCAAACTAAGGCCAGGTGGGCCATAACCCATCTGGCTGGAGTCCTTATAGAGGAAACTCGGACAGTTAGGAAAAAAAAAACAGACTGCCACGTGGCAGGGCAGAGATGGAGCCACCGCCAGAATGCTACACATTACTGGAAAGAACACAGCCTGCTGATATTTTATATTGGACTTCTAGCGTCCACAGTGTGAGTCAATAAATTCCTGCTGTTGAGCCAATCCGTTTGTGGTATTCGTCACAGCAGACCTTGCAAACTAAGACAGACCCAAACTGTCTGCATATGTCAACCCTGAATGAACAAGACCCACCCCCACCCCCCAGAGCCAGGACGAACATCAGTGGGGACTGCCACTAGAGATCGCACCCCTGCCTCATTTACACGGCACCTCAAGCCATCCACCATTCCTTCCTTCTCCTAAGACTTATGGAAGGAGCTCTATATTCCCTGGGATGTCTGAGTGCTCCTTCTAGATTAGAGGCTCCAGCAGAGACCTGGCTCCTTAGCTGAGAATTTCTCTTCCCGCCATCACCAAGACACCTGGCTGGAGCCGCCTGCCCCAGCAGACAGCAACCCCACGACCCACCCAGCCCAGGCATCTTGTCAGTGGCTCCTTTGCCATGGGGAAAAACTCGGCTTTTCTTTCTGAAAATAAATTATCCAAGGCCCCACTGGTAAGTTGCACTGCTGTTTGTCCTGACTCGCTCATACATGTGCTACTTTGGGAAAAACTTCAAATACATTTTGAATTTGAAACCACCACCTATGGAAACACATTAAGGATGGAGTTATGCTAAGGTCCACACCACAGAGGAAATATCTTTCATCGTGACGAGTAGGGAGATGGCATATGACTAGTATCCTGTTGCTCAGGTTGGCTAAAGATAGCATATAGGATAAACCACAGCGCAAAGAGCTCCAAAGAGCTGAGAGAAGCAATGATCAAGTTGCAACAGCTGCAGGCAACTTAACGAGGTTTAATGCTGATTGCTTTTCATTATATAAAAGCAAAGCCATAGGACATTTTAACAGATGATTGAAGCTACAAATATGTGTGCACTTGGTATTTTTCCTGTTGGCTCTATGTAATATTCAGGAGGAAAGTCCATGCCCTTGCCAATGTCAAAATAAATATCAAAGGGAAGAGGGAAGGGAATAGAAGGGGAGGGGAAGGGAAGGGAAGAGGAAAGGGAAGAGAGAAGGGAAGGGAAGGGAGAAAGATTGATTCCAGAATGGATTTTCTAACTTTTAAAGGAAGGTGAATAAATGAAGAATTGAAAAAAAGTCTCAGTTGAAAGCTCTGTTCCAAGCAAATGGTATTTTGTTTTGTTTTATTTTGCAATTGTGGGACTGAGGCCCAAAGCTATTAATAGTTGTATGGGATTCTGACCTCTGCTATTGTCAATGTAAATAGAATTCCTGGTGTCTGAGTCCTCCGGCTCCTCCTCTCCGTGCACTGACTCCTGAAGAAGCAGTTGCTCCTTCCTTGGCTCCCAGCCCTTAAACACTCCACAAGGACGTGGGATGTGGGACGGAGCTCTGGTATTCAAGGGGAATTGCGTGTTCTGTAAGATGATATATATACATCTGTTTGCCAAGAGTTGGGGCCTTAGAAACACACAATGTAGCAAGACCAAAGAAGTCCGGTGAGTAACAGTGGACAGACTGTAAAGACCAGGACCTTGTTTTACTGATGGAACAACTCCAGCCTGCACGTTAGGGACAGAGCTGGGTGCCTGACACCCAGTCCAGCACCCGGCTAGCCCTCCCCCGCCCACCTCCCATGTCCTGGGCACGGGAATGACTAAAGGGAAAGTGACTCTTCAGATACTTCTCATATGGGAGCAGGAGAGCTCAGCAGAGTGGCATGGGGGTCCTTTGAGGCAGCTCTGAAAAATCTGTGTGCATGCAAAGATAGTGTTTCCCTGGAGGATATGGCTCAAATAGCAGCCACACAGCGGTGAATTCATGAGCGGGCAAATATTTATCCCCTCTTATGACTGAACTTCTGCCACTGCTTTCAGGTACTATTAATACATGGCAGCAGGATCAGCTCCCACTGCCTCTTTCTGTGACCATCTGCCATATGGCTTTCGACATCAGACGCTACTGTCTGCCATGGACATAAAAAGGGAAGGAAAAATGGCACTGGAGAAAAGAAAAAGTATTTGAGAAAAGAAAGCATATCACGTAGGAAACCAGTATGTGGTGTGAGAGTTCAACGTGAAAAACAGGCACGACGCTGTGACGTATAATGAAGCTGCAAGTGAAGCCAGGGCCTCAAATGGCTCAGGGGTTACTTAATCCATGAGCTGATGCAAACCCCAAAAGTTACCAGCAAGATCTTCACTGGTAACAAGCTTCTCTCTCAGGCTCTCATTTAGGAAAAAGCAGTATCTGCAAAATAAGATGATTCCAATCAAACAAAGCACAACCAAAAAACTGCCACCCCGTGACTCAAATTCTAAAGTAGAGGAATTCAAGCCTGTTTCAAACTAAATATTGCCTTAAATTCCTATGATGAGGCCCATTTTTTCTTGCAGAGTTTAAGAAGGAAAATTCGCATAAAAATAGCCATGTATAATTCTTGTGTGAAGAAGTGCATTACAATGACTATTTAATGGATCGTTACTGACTTAATGGGTGTTCGTTCTCTCTACGTGCCCTACTAACCCTAGCACAAAATCCATGCTCAATCCCAAGTCCGCCCAATGGATCAGGCTTGTTCCTAAAATCAGAAGGCTACTGAGTAGAAAGCATTGTCCTCCAGGTCTTCCTTCTACATGGGTGATGAGCGTTTCGGAGGCAGAATGCTGTCAGATATTTACTCTTCACTGCTACGTGCCAGCCACTGCTAAGCCCAGAGCTAGAGCAGGGGAGCAAACCACGTCCTTGCTCCCACAAAGCAGACATTCTAAAGGGAGAAGGCCAAGAGTAAACACAAACAAACAAAACTGGCCATCGGCTTCTGACCAGGGAAGAACCACCAAGGTTACGGGTTTAGTGAGGAGTGGGGATGCCATTTTAGGACTGTCAAAGAAGGGTTTTCTGGTAAGACGGCATCTGAGCAAACAGAGGAAGTAAGCCATATGGAGGTCAAGGACACCAAAGCAGAAGAGTGAGGTACTCGTCCCTGAGGCAGGGATGAGGTGGTGTTTTCAAAGAACAGCAAGGAAGACGATGGGACTGGAGCCGAATGAACAAAGACAAGCAGTGGGAATTGAGGAGGCTTAGCAGGAGCCAGATCTTTAAGGGCTGGGAGCTGTGATGGGGACAGATTGTAAGGAACCAAGGATCAAAGCAGGGAGCCTCGTTAGCCCGTGGCAATGGTCCACGCTAAAGATGACAGCAGCTTGGACTAGGTTACTAGATGGGGGACACAAGCTGAGGGGAGTGACAACAATCAAATGGACTGTTCTGGGCATAAGTTAAAGACGTCCAAAGAAGAAAGAGTCCACCACTCAATACCTTAAACAAAAGATGAGTTTACAGCAAGGGAGAGCTGAACTAATAAGGCACAGTCTCTCGGAGCAGGGCTGGGTGAGCTTTCACAAGTGGGAGCACTTGGGGATTGCTTGATTTTTAACTGTGGAAATGCGGCTCCTGGAACGTGCCTGTTGCTTATTGGTTAGCTTTCAGAAGCATGTGTACTGATGAGAACTTGTCATTTATTGAGTTGGCCATGTTTAAACTGGTTCTGGTGGTAACTCCTAACTATGGCTAAAGAATATGCAGTCCTTTTTCCAGGGAGGCTGAGAACATTTTATATGCCTATTAAACATCCAAGTAGATAAATTTCACAAGAAGCAGGAATAAGTGGTAGAAAAGAGAGAAAAACATTACTAAATTGATACCATGCCTTGGCACAAAAGTGGGTGGGAAAGCATTTTCTAATTGTCCTTGATAATTAGAATAAAGAACCAGGGAGTCAGTGAGGTGTAGGGGAAAGAGTACCAGACAATATTTGCCTCAGGGCTCAGGTACATCCCTAACTTCTCTCCTCTTGCATATAACAAATAAGGTTGGACTGGATTTTCTTCAGGGTCCACTCCCCCGCTATAATTTGATAATGTTTTCTACTGAAAAATGTGTGTATTCTGTGTATACAGTCACATACCCACATACATATACATCTTTATAATATTTCAAGAGAAATTTAAAATGTAGGAGCTAGAAAATAACCAGAATGCATGATACAAGCACCAAGTTAGGCGATGGAAAGGAGAAGAATCATTATTTGCTTGAGAGCTGCATGACATCCTGGGTCCTTAAAGTTTATTTTTAGATTTATGGTTGTGAAGCCTAGAGTAAAAAGGAGACAAAAATGCAAGATCCTAAGGACTCTCAGCCAATGATCCAGCACTTTAAAAAATTCTGCTCTGTATAAAGGCAGGACACAATTTTTATGTGCATAATAATCTCTCAAATAAGTGAAGGGAAAAAAACATAGAATTGTGAAAATAAAAAAAATAGAAGGAAATATAGCAAGAGGTAATGTAACTATTTCCAATAGTGCTATAAAGGGTAGATTTCAGGTTTTTAAAGATAATTTCCTGTATTTTTCAAAAGGTTTATGTTAATCAAAATAATTTCAGGCAAAGAAATTCTACTTTATGAAGACTCTCAGCCACAGGCTCTCAAGTAAAACCAGCACGCACAGTTTGAATTGAGACAAAAGGCCCACGCCCTGGGCTCCAGAAGCACAGTGTCTACTGGGGAGGAACAAAGGCCCTGGGGTCGTGAGAGGGGAAAGGAGGGTCAAGGCAGGTAGAGGGACCAGAACAAGTCGGGAAGCAAGAGCTAGGGCAGCGTGCATCAGCAGAGGATTAGCATGGGCAAGGGCTCGGAGGTGGAGGGAGAATAACTTTTGAAGGAGCAAGGAGTGGGTCTCTCTAACCCAGGTGGACATGAGGAATGCACTGGGCAGGACCAAAAGAGGTGAGGCTGAGAAGGAAAAAGAGCTCAAAGGAGTGTGAATCAGCTAAGGAACTGGACCTTTACCCTGGCCATTGGAAGGATGAAGGACCTGAGAATTTGGGGACCTTAATAAAATTTCACTGCTATCCAATTTATGGTACCAGCTTAAAGATCTCTTTAGGGAGTTTCTGAACTATCTGACAGACCAAGGTGACCAGGCTTCCCTTATCCTAGGCAAATAAGCAGAGCTCAGAGGCTCCTACTGGTCTCTCTACTGTCTTACATGATAAAATCACAGAAAAAGAGTCACTCCATCAACTTCTTATATTTCAAGAAGGTGATCAAGACACTGGGCTGATTCTCACTGCATCCTAACTTCTATTCTTCCGTCCCCACCCCTTTCTGGGACAGGATCTGCATAACCAAATACTGAAGATCAGGTAAAGCTGAAAAGGGAAAGAGTCACGTCCATCACGAACTGGGCCCTGCAGTGCAGGTGGACAATGAAGGTCTGATTGTTAAGCAAATTAGTCCTTTTGGTTAGAGGTTTCTATGAAACCCCCAGAACACATTCTATAGCAAATTCTCATAAGATTGTGATTTGACCAGATGTTTTCTCCTGGTTCGAGCAGCTCTCTCTCAAACATAGATAAGCATCTTCCATACAGATGTGTTTCCAAAAGATTTCAAATTTGTAACAGATATGTCAGGAAATGGGAGATAAGATAATGAGGGCACCAACCTGCTTTTATCAGAAGAGATGAATTTTTGGTCACGCCAAATGAAAATAAGAAGTCATGCTAACTGAAATCAGAGTATCTGGCACATGCTTACCTCTACAAAAGTCATTGGTTGCCGAGAGGAGGTTTCCTGGTTATTCTAGAGATAACACTGCTAGGAAGAAGCCAGGTAAGTAAATCCACTTTAAAACAACATCATATTCCATAGCAAAGAGTGTGGGGTAAGGTGGGGTGTGTGTAATAAAATATTATCTTAAAAATTAATAAATTATGAAACTAGATATATATTATTTTACATTTACCAAAATTTAAGTTATAATTACAACTCTGCCCTAATTACTAGAACAAAGCAAGAATAAATTCTGCTGACATTTTTCAGGAACACTTTTTTGGACAAAATCATGGAACATGATCCAATATCCTTTAATTCATTTTTTACTTTTGCAGCATAAAGAGTTTCATTTTTGCAAATATATTAGAAAGAAATCATCAATTCTGCCTAAAGGCCCCTCTTAATCTTTGTTTTTCAAGACATGTTCTTTTGAAGTCCCTATAGTGTCCTCTTCTTTGATAATAATCTCTTCTTCAATTGGCAAGGGGTCTAATTCTGCCAGAGCCTCAACTGTCAGATTCCATCAGTTCACTACCATCACTTGCGATAACTAGAGATGTTTCAGTAGAGGCCAGTTAACTAGAGAATATGATCATGTTGCCACAACTTTTACTTTCCTAAACAAATGATAGCAACCTTATCTTGGATACTAAGTACCTTGTACTTTCCTGGACAGGCAGATGGATGAGGTGGACTTATATTCTAATCTGGGGTCTACTACAGACAAATGATGTTAAAAGCAGGAATAAAGTTTCAAAGATCAAAATTTGAGTCCATACTCTGCCATACATCGAGATTAGATAGCGTTGCATAACCGGGAGTAACCTCAGATTCAGAGGCAATACTCACCCTTGCCCTGTTAGATTTACCATGAGGTGTTTGCATAGTTACCTTATCTAACCCTGGATTAACAAGTCCCATCTAGTTTCAAATGCCACCTGACAACTTCATGCCTGGGAATGGGGGAGTGAAAACAGGTCAATCTTAGGGAAAGAACCCACAAAGGAGATCTCCAACTGTGTGATTTAGGGGAAGAACGGAGTTGGGGAAAGTGCGATCAGAGCAGGGACAGAGACAGCTTCAACTGGGCAGAAACTGAGAGAGGAGATGGAATTTACTAGGCAAGGAAATGCTGAGGAGTTGAATTTACTGCATAGATAGGACTAAATTCCCCATCAGCCATATTCTGGGGTAAAATTAAAAGATGTAACATCCTGGATACGCTCACTCGTGTCTACAACCACAGCTGCACCAAGGACCAAAGACTCTCACCCCCCAATCTCACCCAGCCTTTAGAGTTTTCATAACAGACATAGTTTGCATTAACCACACGTTCCCTCCATATTGGGAAAGCTGGTTACTGTTTTGTTGACCAAAGTGGACTCTGAGTCTCCAGGTGGGAAGGGACCATATGTCCTATTCATCTTTCCTGTTTTCACCTTCTGTTTCTTCTCCACCTCTGCTTACTCCCTTCTTTGTACAGAGTAGGAGCTCAACAATTTGTGCATTGAATTGCATCCAAGCCTTCCACCCAATTAAATCTGATGTTTGCAAAAAAAAAAAGCCACACCAGAAAGGACCCTAGAATGCATTTCTTCTGTGAGTATCAAGTTAGAGGGAAAAGGTGGGAGTGGGGGGAGTGCTTTGGACCATCTTACCAAGGTTATGCGGGGTGAGGCACAATGGGAGCCCTTTTTACTTAAGTCATTTTTAACCCAACCCTGCGTTTAGAATAGAACTGAACATAACACTCCGTCTGCAGCCAAAGGACAACATAAAAGGATGCTCTTGATGTTCAACATTCCTAAATTCCTTCTTGCATGATGAAAGCAAAAGATCTACAGTCACCTCTTCCTAGTTTGAGAATTTCCAGGGACTGCTCATGTTGCAAGCCAGTAACTCCGTCCCATCTCAGATGCCTCATTAATCACTACGAATTGGAAAAGGCCATGAAAGGAGACCTCTCAACCAAGAATTGTTAGGATCCTTTTCAACTGATGGATGCCAGCCTTTGCCCAAGTATTTTCTCTAATTATTTTTGCACTGAATGCCTTCAGAGTGGGGACACTATGAGGCCTCTCTCACATCCTTAATACAAGAAATCTTCTGCCTTCCCCAAAGTACAGACCTGACAAATGATCTGCTGGACATCCCTTGGGAAGCCCATGGTAGTGGTCTTCAAAACAAAACAAAAGACTCCATTTCCTAACACCATTTCAGCTTAATTATTCTGCTAATAATCATTGTTCTACTCTGTCAAAGCTCAAGAAGAAAACAGCTGAGAACAACTTAAGGTCCTTTGAGTATTCATTAATCTTTCAACAATCTTTGAATGTATTGTCAAGACCTGAGCAGGGACCCAATTACATAACTTTGGTAAAGATTCTAGGCTTCTTGTATCATCTGAGCTAGTCCCATAATCTTCTGTTTAAACCAACTACAAAGGCATGACAGATGCAGTCCTAATCCTGGATTGCTTTAAAGTACACCACTGTATTTGTCAGTCACTGTCCAAAATTTAAATATCCAATGCCAAATAACCCATCCACAAGATCAAGCACTTTGGCCACCACTTAGGCATGTATTGACTCATCAGTAGAGGGCCAACTGGGATGCTCTTCTACTTAAAATCATCCATTGCACTGGACCAAATCGAGACTTTACTTTGGTCAAGGCATTCAAAATGTGTCTCCTATTTTTCAGAAGAGTCATTATTTTCCCATTCTCATTGGGATAGAATTCATATATGCCAAGTCCCAAAGTGATGGGAAAGAGTCAAGATGCTTTATAGGCATCCTTCCAGCAGATGCCTGTGGGGAGAGGTGAGGCATCCTTTGGGGGAGAATTTAAGGCAGGGTCCTAGCATGACAGGAGGTTGGGAATCTCCTTCACATCTGGCACGCAGCATAACCAGCTCTCACTTTAACCACACAAAATGGATAGAAAATTCAATTCTGACTGCAGGTAGAGGACGTGCTAACTAATCCTTCTTCTAAAGGCCCAATGCTGGCCCCGTGTAAAGACACATCGGAGAGCAAAGGAAGGAACGCTGGATTTGGTCCTAGAAGAAACGTCTCCATCAGGCTGTAACTAGATGTTACACACTCATCCTTCCTTTCCTCAAAGATGAGCCTAGAGCAGCCCATTGAATCAGTAACCGCATCTACTGCAAGAATGTACCGTCACGATGTTCTCCATGGCATTAACCCGTGTCCTTTTCATAAGGACCCACACAATAAATTCCTCCTTGGGTTTAGATAACAGAAAAAGAAGGAAAACGATGTAACCTGAGTGTTTTCCCATTTCACTTTATCTGTGAGGAAATTCAGCTAAATTTAGTACCTGGCCAGGATGGTTTTAATTAGCTCATCTGCAAAGCCTACTCATTCCCCTTCTTCTAACTGGCCATTGTTCTAGTCCATCTTTTAATTATGTTGGGTTCAATCTTGTAAGCTGCTCCATATCATATTCTAGAGACAAACTGCATAAAATATGCCATTCTTGGGGAAACGTCTGTGTAGCTTTCCTGGGAAAACCTTACCTGCATATGAGTCTATTTTTCACCAAGGCTGTAAAGATCTCCTGAAATAGTTTATGCTGGGGGTGTTTGCTGAAATTTCTCTCATTCTTGTAGTTTATACTGAGATGAAACAAACAAAAAAGCATTTAGTAATTAAAAATCGTTTAGGCTGCCTCAAAGGTATCAAAGTAGACAAAAGATCATCTATATTCATGCAAATATAAAATGATTCTTAAGATTTAACACTTTGCTAAAGGCAAGCAGCAGCTGTTAACATAGGAACGAGAAATTCAGTTGTAAAGTTGATAATATAAATTATGGTCAAGAATATTGTTGAGAGTATTGCTACAGCATAATTCCAGAATGACATCAATACCTAGCTCTATATCACCAGTATTAAATTTGTTTCATATTGAAAAAGTCACCCATGAGATACTCAATCATGTTGATCCAGACAAGATAGTAAACAGGCTTTTAACTAAAATAAGTTATTTTCCTAAATTGCTGGCCTTGAACATCAATAAAAACAGAAATAGAAAGAAAATGAGATATGTTAGAGATATGAGCAAATAATATAGTGTGATTCATTTTTAAAATAAAGAAGCTATTACATCCAGTGACAGATTATCTATGACAGATATATTTAGTATGAGAGAAAATCTTAAAAACAAAGCTGGAAAATATATTGAAATATCAAGGAACTACAAATCAGATTTAAATTTCCAGTTCAATAATGAAAGGTTAAATGGTCACCACAATGTCATTGTAAAAATTCAAGATCACGTATCAAGGGATATAAGCATTTTTCCCTGGTGCAATTGTACCTAACCAGAAAATGTCCACGTTCCAAATGACCATGTTATTGTGCTTCAAATCTTGAATTATTGGAAGAAAAAATAATAAAATACCAGCTATTAAAATCCACTCTGCCTCCCCTGTGCCTGAGGCATTATTTGAGGATCTTTAAATTCATAATGTCTTCTCATCTCAACCTTGCAATTTCTACACTCTCACCCTATTTTACAATCAAGGTGAATGTGTCTAAGAGGGGCTAATTATCTTTTTTTTTTTTTTAAAGATTTTATTTATTTATTCATTTCTCCCCCCCTTGCTGCTTGTGCTCGCTGGGTCAGCTAACCACGCCGTGCGGGCGGGCCCGCCCTCACCAGGAGGCCCCGGGAACCGAACCCGTGGAGGGGCTAATTATCTTGACCCAAGGTCAAGTAGTTCTTTTTTTTCCCATTATAGTTAAAAAAAAAAATGGATTAATGAAGGAACAACATGTAATATATCTTCAAAAGGAGATGGTAAATTTATACATTGCAGTGCAAGTTTACAAAAAGAAGGGAGATGCTTAATAAATATGCTTGATTTGTAAAATATTACTATAATAAAAAATGTATGCAAATAATTTTAAAAGTTGCAAAGTACTGAACGGTATTGATGGAAAAGATAAATCCCTTGTTCCTTCCCGCATACCATTTTCATTTCTCAGATGTAATCATTTTTACTACTTCAGAGTTTAATTCTTAGTATATTATAAAACTGTACTGCCTGGTACAGTAGCTAGTAGTCCCATAAGGCTATTTAAATTTAAATTAGTTAAGATTAAATCAAATAAAAAATTCAGTTCTTCTGTCCCAATAGCCATATTTCAAGTGCCCAATTGTCATTTGTGGCTAGTGGCTGCTCTCTTGGACAACCAGAAGTAGAACATTTCTATCTTCACAGAACTTAAATAGTGGTGGTGTTTGACTCTTGGGAAAAGTGTTCTTAAGTCATCTTGGATAAAAGTTTCACACAGTCAGAATTATTCTTGAAAATCCAATATGTAATTGAAAAAAAAAAAAAAAAAAAAGAATATTGTATTTCATCTTACCATATTAACTAAATTATTCCCTATAAATATTTCATAGTTAAAAAAAGGGTGGAGTTACACAGGCCAAGTGTTAATAATAGGGAAAACGGTGTGTGAGGTGGGGTATATGGGACCTCTGTATGCTCTGCATGAATTCTCTCTAAACCTACAACTTCTCTAACATATGTATGTATAAACTGGGTGCAGTGAGGAAAAGGAGTATATGGAGACAAAGAATTATTGGGGCACATTATCTAGACAGCTCTGTAATAAGCCAGAGAAGGATTCCTTCCGTTCACTTTTCCACCCGCCCACGACCTTATCTGGCTGCCACAGCCTTCAACACCAGTGGCTGTCACGGATATTTCCTCGTAGATAACAGGGATTTATTGAGCCCCCATCACTGTCTTTATTTGTGGGTTGTTATTGTTTTTAATCAAGTCTTGGGGTCATCCAGCTGCAGCTTCCGTTGCTTGATATTACAGCACACCAAGGAGGATAAAAATACCCTCAGGCACACAGGGGCCTCTGACCCAGGAAGCAGTGAGGAGCGCTGGCGGGAAACCCAGGGCAGTGGGCAGCAAAAACAAAAACAAAATCCCATTTCAAAACTGGGAGAGGATAAGACAATGCACAAAAGGGACACAGCACAGTGCGAAAGAATATAAATAAACTAATTTTAAAATCTAGGCCAAATAAGCTGAAATTAAATGAGCATGACCCAAAGGCAAGTTTTGTAACTTTATGTTGCCATTTGCAAAGTTCTGCCTTCCCAGCCTTTAAGCTGCCATTGGACAGTGTCTCTCCACCCTGGGCAGGTGAGGGCTATGGCAGATTCCTAGTACCAGGGAACAGGAAGACTGAGTGTGTAACAGTTATTTAAGGTGGGTAGTGTGACTCACTAAAAATGTATTTTCAAAACAGATTATTCAAATGTGCAACCAGACTAGGGAGTCTCAACATCATGTGGCTTTTCGGGACTTTCGATGCAGGGCCATCAAATGAGAGGGAAAGAAATAAAGTATCATCCTACAATATTCGTGTTGATACTTCATGCCATTCATTGTTTACGTGGCACTTGGTGCCAAATGACATACGCACACTGCAAAACAAAAAATCAGCTTCTGGAAGGAGCGCGGCCCTCGGGAATGTGCAGCTTCCAGGCCCGCAGGTCTACATGGTGACAGCAGGGACAAACACGGCTGAAGCTTTCAGCGTGAAAGGTGAGGCATGATCACTTCAACTGAAAACCCCGGGCTGTTTTGACAACCACATTCTTTAATCACCGTATCTATTCACAGTAAAGGCTTCTTTCATGCGTTCTTATTATGCAATATGTGAGCAGACCAGAAGCTAACAGACAAAGCTTGGGATTAGCCGAGCCAGGTCAACAAGCTGGAACCATTTCCCCGTTGAGCAAATGCCAAAAACCATGCCCCAAAACTCCCAGGTCAGTGCCACCGGTGGCCAGTAAGCCTAGTACTTACACATGATTTCTGGGAATGGTTTAAGCACTAGCTACAGTTATTAAATTAAGGGTGCCAATAGTAAATTTTAGATTTGAGCTGCTGTGATAAGCTTAAATAAAGCTTATGGCTAAGTGAGATAGGTTGCTGAAGGCAAGGGAGATACAGGGTCTCTTACCTAAAATTTTCAAGTTCAACAGCTTCTGTGGACTCATGCCACTGGCCACGAGCGCTGTGTCCACCCGCCTTGCTGGCGGGCTCAGACTTCATCATGCTATTTTGGGTACTATCGAAGTTAATGGCTGGAAGCTACAGGAATAGAAGCACAATCTCTATCACAATCCAGCACAGGATAAAGAAAGTAACAAAATGAAGGGGGGGCGGGCGGGGAGCGGACAGGGTAAAAGGAACGTTCTTTTCTAAGCCAACAATTAACACGGTAGCTATGCCACATCTGAGGCTGTTCCGAGATTTAACATCAGGGAAGCAAACATTTATTTACTCTACCTTACCCTGCTTTATTTTTCTTCATAGCTTGGAATACCACATGTCACATCTTAGAGTTATTTATTTTCAACTTCCTTGATTATAATGTCACCTGGTCATGAGCAGGAACTTGCCTGCTTTTGTGCAATGCTGTATCCCCAGCACCTAATACATGCTGGGGATACAAGTCTTGTGTGCGGCAGCTTTAAAACGTTTTAGATTATTCAAATGTGCAGAGAAGACTAGAGAGTTTCCACATCCCGGTAGAACACTCTGGTATAGAGTGAAGGGCCTAGATTGAGAGTGAGTCATTATTCATCCATGCCATTTATTAATTCATTCTTCAACTTTTACCAATTGTACATACTCATACCTAGTGACAGGGGTATAAAGACAAAGAAGATTCTATCGCTCATAAGCCAGCTTTAACATCCGGATTACACGATCATATTTATAAATGTCATTGAAACAGATCACAGGATTTACTGTAAGAAAAGTAATAACTTTTCTAAATTAACTACAACTTAACTATGCCCCATTTACAATATGAACTGATTATTTATATAATAAATCAGCAAGTTGTTAGTATTCAACCAGATCCATTTATCAATATTTACCTATAGTTGAGAAAACCTTGAGATTTTTTTCTTGTACCACAGGAAAGTTCAGCAGAGCAAGAACAAATACCATATTGTTTTCAAAGTGCAAATGAGGGATTTTCTACAAAGTGCAAATGAAGGATGTACCAGAAGTAGCTAAATTATTACATATGGTAAGTAGAGCATAATGTAACAAAATAAATTACTCATTTTTCATTAAATCATTCCATTCTTTATATTATAGTTAGAAACTAAAACTGTAATGTTGTACTGACCTTATTCCATTAAATTATTTAATAGAAATCAGCAAAAACATCATTTCCTTCTCAAAAAAGAATATGCCTGGCTTCCCATACGGTATTGTTTATAGAAAAATGCATCATTATAAGGGAATTGTTTAATAGCTAGCAAAAAAAAAAAAAAAAAAACACCCCACAACATATCCTTCTCATTGTTTGCTAGCCATGGCTGAATTCACCAGCAAGAAAAATACATTCTTGAAAATATTAATAAATCTTCCATCCTGTAAAGCTATCTTTCTAACTCAGTGTTCAGTGAGTCAATCCACAAGATCATAGCATAGACCCATGGACTCTTGAGGCAGCAATGCTTAGTGGTTAAGAGAACAAACTCTATGTTGGATTGATTAATTGATTGATTGATTGATTTTTAGGAGGAATCAAGGATTGAACCTGAGACCTCATACATGGGAGGCAGGCACTCAACCATTGCGCTACATCTGCTCCCTTCTAGGCCTGATTTAAACCCGCCATTAGCTAGCTGAAAAAGCTTGGACAAATTATTCAAGGTCTCTGTACATCAGCTTCCACATCTGTAAAATGGATACAATAATAATAAAACTAATTCAAAGTTATTGAGAGAATAGATGAGTTAATATTTATAAAGCACTTGCTATGTGTCATCCATAGTTGTGTTTTACACTCCTTTAATCCTCGTAATTATTCCCATTGTACAGATGAATATGCTAAATACTAAAATTTTTCATTAAAAAGTAGATGATCTCTGGATGTGAGCTGATAATCCAAATGATCCTGGACATGAAGACATAATAATGAGCAAATTTTCCTGTGTTAAACAGGACATGTCATGGCACACAGCAAACAGGAAGCGGTTTTTCCAAGCCCAACAGGGTTCAAACCCCCTTGCCACTACCAAACATCCAAGAACCCTGAGTGCAGGTGAGAAAACTGGGGCACAGGGGAGCTACGTGACTTGCCTAACGGCCACAAGACTAGCAAGTGGCAAAGCTGGGACTCAAAGCCAGACAGCCTCCCTCCCTCTCCTACATTCTCGGTCCTCCAAACCTATTTTTACAGCTTCAGTGATGAGAAGCACTGTCCTGAGCCAGCTCACTGGCTTTTCCCAGAGCTTGACTCTGTCCCAAGTTTTTCCCAGTACTGAGATGAAATTCTTCCTTCCAGTGCTCTGTCCTGTCTTCTAGGCCACCGTCATCTCTTTTCACAATATTTAAAAGGACTAAATTGTTTATACAGCTATAAATGTTCACTAAAACCCGCGCCCCACGTTCTAGCAGCATTAAAACGGTCACTGGGCCCAGAACAGGCCCCGGGTCTGGCCTCTCCATGCCTGGGCATGTGCAGCCAGTGACGCCTGATCACATTTCAGGGCTTGGCTCAAACAGCCTCCCAGGTGAAGAGCTGTCCAAGACCTTCCCGGGGAAAGCTGGCCACTCCCTGCCTTGGGGCTTTGGGTGCTTACCTGTCTTATAGCACTTCTCACACTATTGCAATGGCTAGTGCACACATCAGCCTTTCCCCGAGTTTAACCGCCCCGAGGGCAGTATCACATCTGTCTGACTTTGGGTTCCTAGCACCTTGCAGAGTCTGGCATGTAGCAGGGGTTCAAATGTGAAGCTGTTGCATGAATGTGCACCTCATCCCAAGTATGTGCTGAACTGCTGAGTCCATCCATCCAGCATGTTTACCGCCAGCACTTCGTGTGCCACGCATTGAGTGCAGGATGGCCCTGGCTTCTGCCTTCAGGGAGTTTACAGTCCCATGGAGGGGAGAAAGCAGGGGAGAAGCAGTGAACAAGCAGGAGAAGCATGCTGCAAAATTAATAAGCAGGGGTTTGCTGGAGTGGAAAGTAAAGGGGAGACAGGGTGGACCGTGGGCCAGCAATGCAGGGGTATTCACGCAGGCAGGGAGGCAGAGAAGAACCACATGTGCTCTAGGAATGGGACGGTACCTGCTCTAGGAAACAGGACGGTACCTGTGCAACTCCAACTCTCCGCGCAAAGGAAAGATGTTGGAGAGCAAAGCAAAAAGGGTGATCTTATCACTTCTGCTCAAGAAATTCAACATCCCCCATTGCTTACGGGACCAAGTACAGAATTCTTAGCTGAGCTTTAGACACTGCACAGCCTCTTCTAGCTTTCTTTATCAGTACCTCCAGTGGGGCTTCCTGTGGCTCTGAATGGGGAGGAAAAAACTTGAATTCCAGTTCTAGGCAGATCACTTCATGATTTGTGAAGAACCTCTGGTGAAGTCTTCAACCAGCTTTCAGGTAATTTCACCTCTCTCACATCAGCAATCCTGGGACACTTCTGTCCCTTGAATTTTACCGGGTTATGATTATTAGTCTAACCTGCTTAGGCCAAAAGGGGCCCATCTGCCTCAGTGTGTCTCTGTCCCCAAATCTGTCAAACTGTGGGACTGTCCTACAGAACAGCAGGCGCTAATGTAGCAAAGCAAGGCCTGCAGACATCCACGGAATGAGGACAAAGAGTAAAAGTTGTGCCCCAGATCACAGTGAAAGAATGAGGGAGGTGTCCTGGCTCATCAAGAGACTCAGATGCAGGACATTCCATTCTTTGCAATTCTCTGTTTAAAACCCTAATTTCCTCTGTACCTGGGTAATTGGCCATGTTGGCTGGATCCTGTCAGAGCAGAAGGCCAGGTGAGTGAACCTTAGTCCCAGGTTTCCTTTTTCAAATTGATGGCCAAAAATCTCAGAGCCAAATGTGCGGCCCACTTGAATATTCTGATGGACATTTCTACCTGATCCTAACTCTACTTTGTTTTCCAACCCTTATTTTTCTTTCTTCTTTGGTCCAGGTTTTAATTTATGATAACCTGTCATACTTTATGCATCCTTATAAACCTCCTTAAATTCTTTCTGGAACAAGTATTAACTCGATTTATTTTCTCCATTATCTTTCTTGTTCTATACGTGTTTCCACGCTATTTTATTGAAAGAAGAATAGGATGTTCAGAATAGACTTTATTATTTCAAAATTACAAATGCATGAAAGTTTTGTAGCCAGAATCAGGCCATGAGTTTTGTGAGTCTTAGGACCTTCATATAATTGAGAGCAGTTTTTTTCCTTTTTGCTTAGAACCATCTACTTTCAGAAAAATTCACACATTGCAAATACTCATTTTTGTATGTATGAAATATTTTACAAAAGGATATGGTGGGACCACATGTGAACTTGTCAGACAACAGACTGCAAATTCTAAAATTGGTTAAATGGGGGAAAAAAACTATTGAGCTAACTTTAATAAAGTCTGCCAGGTATTAACAAGGAAGTGGTGTTGCAAGGAGCCACAACAGAGCTACTCAACCTGGGCTTCAAAGTTGGAAAATTAGAGCCAAAAAAAATACAAGTGCTGTTTCTTTTGCCCTGGCCAAGGACTTATAAATACTCGTGCAGTGACTCAATTCTACAGTCACAATTCAATTTGGCAAAAACTGACCATGAACTCATTGAGTAGAAGATACAGAGATTCGGAGGCAAAAGTCAAAGCTGTTGGCATTGGGAAGTTTACAGTCTTGTCAGGAAATAAGACATGCAGGCAAGTGTTTCCAAAGCAAGGGCGAAAATAATGCTACAACAGTGAAATAAGGTGCTTTGGGAACTAGGGGGAGAGAGAGAGATCACTTCTGGACTAGGCGATTAGCGAAGGCTTTGTGTGTGTGTGTGTGTGTGTGTGTGTGTGTGTGTGGTGGGGTGTCAATTGATTTGGGTCTTGCAAACAGGTAAGACTTTATGGGATGGAAACGTGGGGAAAGGACGTTGTAGACCTAGGGAGTGATAGAAGCAAAAGGCGGAAGGCCGTGACGTTATGGTTACATCTTAGGATCAACAGTGGGAAAGAAAGGACACTCCAAACGTAAAGGTATGCTGAGTCACTCTGCTTGCCTTACCAAGACAGCATGGACTTGCTTTGGGGCAATAATCCATAAAGGTTTGTGAGCAGGGAGCTGCTGTCAGGCTCGGGTTTCTGCTTTAGGATGATTATTTCAGCAGTGTAGATATAGAACAAGGAGTAAGAGTGACTGCTAAAACAGCCACATGAGGAGTCATAGCATTAATAATGGAGAAGGGACTGGCATGAGAAAATATTTTTTAAGGCCATATTTACTCTGAATCA
The DNA here is from genome assembly GCA_026826555.1 of Tolypeutes matacus. Classification (NCBI taxonomy): domain Eukaryota; kingdom Metazoa; phylum Chordata; class Mammalia; order Cingulata; family Chlamyphoridae; genus Tolypeutes; species Tolypeutes matacus. The sequence goes on from JAKSZT010054202.1 coordinate 11,314,346, forward strand.
ACACCCAACAAACTACTTTCTGAACTGTTATTTAATATTCCAAGTCCTTTAAAAAGATTTCTCAGTGGTTAGAGGCAGAGTGCCCAGGTTCACAGCTGCAGCCAACTGTGTGGTTTGGGGACAGTCCCTTAACCTCTCTGTGCTTCAGCTTCCTCATCTGTAAACATGAGATTTGTGATTATTAAATAGGGTAATACAGACAAAGCAACAGGCACAGAGTAAGCATTCCCTAAATATGAAGTATTATGAGTTGGCACTTTAATGCCATCGAATCATTACAAAGTCATTCCCCATTACAAATAAATAGATAAAAATTCTGCAGTTGTCTGGTATATATAGTTGATATAATCAAATCCATCAGGGCTGGCTGACCAACCACATGAACTCTCAGACAGAGTGATTTAAACAAGTATAGCATCGAACTTTGGAGACAGACCACCCAGGTTCAAGGCCCACCCCAACCATTTACTAGACAGCAGGCCTAAATAACTGTCTGCTGCTATAGTTACTATTAGTGGCACTGCCGTCTGCTCCCCAGTCCTCCATGGATGACCTCTACTCTCAGGACTCTCCAAAGTTTCACAGACACCAAGTCAAAGAGAGAAAACTGGAGATAAATTCAAGCAGAGGTACCATTCCTTCCCTGACTAACAAAGATACCAAAGTGCTATTATGAAAGCAGCCCATTCTTACTCCTTTCCCCTCCCTTTGGTGAGGTACAACTCCCACCAATCCTCAAAAGTGTCACTGTAGCAAGGGGGCAAGGATGGGGAAGAAAGGAGGGAAATGTGGTAAACAGTGTTTTGAAAAAGTCAATTTCCCTAAAGCTCTGAAGAGTCTAACATTGGGCGTGCAATAAAAGGGCACACTGTTTCTAGACTGAAGGGAAAACAGCTTTGGTAATTAGGACACGTGCCACTACGCATAGGGTAAGGCAGGGCCCAGGCATGAGAGGAAGGCAAGCGAAACGGCTGTGGATGCTCCGTGTCGACAGAACCTGAACCAGGCAGGAGAGAAACAGTACGATGAAGAAAGAGAAAAGATGGGAAAGAACAAAGAAGAGTGGACACGCCATTCATAAAGAAGTTCAATGGCTCCCTTCAGATTCATGGGGTTTCTTTTCTTACCCGCATGCACATTCTTTAAAAACACTACCTGTTGTTTGCTTGACTGGACGTTCAAAAGGCACCGAAGTCTTTTAAGATCTGAATAATCCCTAGGAGAAAGAACAGCACAATGTCAACAAAGAGAAGGCTCTAGGTAAACAAGGTCATGTTACCCACTGATGCCATCGGCATTTGGAGGCCTGCTCTGATAGCCTTTAGAACTCTAGGAATGAGCAAACATTTCAGTAAACACTGTAACCCAGAGCAGCAGTTGTCAAGGGTCTACCAGACTTGGTATGTGGTTACCTGATGGTGATCCCTTGCTGTTTTTTATCAGTTGATTTTTCTGTGGTCTTCACTTTTTTGTCTTGATCAGGCATTGTAAAACATCAATGCCCCAAAATTAACATCGCAATCCTTTCAAAATAAATAGGAGAAAAAGCTTTAGTTGGGTTGTGTGCTCCAAAATATTCTCAGTTAATACAGGTAAAAATCACTTATAACATTTATTTAAACATGCAAAAAACTAAGATTTATTGCCAATAAAAATGTTCATATAAATGGCACTTACCATTTATCATTCAAAGGCCTTTGCATACATTTGGCACATAGTTTATAATTACAGTAGCCCATGAGGCTGTATTTTCTGGGTCAGCCTTGATTTCACATACTCTGTGACCCGATGTCCTAACAAGTACTGTTCTGTATTTCAGAACAGGTGCCCCCACTTTGGGCTCCAAAATATACCTATAAACAAACACCTGAAGCCTGATTGATGCTTTTATGTTGCCTAACTTGTCTTTCTCAACAAGTATCCTGGGAGTGGATGTGGCTCAAGCAGTTGAGCTCCTGCCTCCCACATAGGAGGTCCCAGGTTCAGTTCCCAGAGCCTCCTGAAAAAACAAAATCAAACAACAAGCAAAACAAACAAAAAGCCAACTCAAGGAAAGACAATGTGGCTCAGTGGTAGAGCGCCGGCTTCCCGCATACGAGGTCTCAGGTTCAATTCTCGGCCCCCAGTAACTCAAAAAATAAAATAAATAAACAAACATCTTAACCATACACGATCACTTCAGGAGGTTCTTGGGTCATGCCCCTCGGAGCCCAAGAGAAAGCCCCACTCACTCACAAATAAGCATTGCAGAGTTGACGGTAGCACACAAAATGTCACAGGGATTTCCAGAATCCTGGAAGCTTGTGAGCTGCCCCCCTCAACCCCCATGTGGGTTGATTCCAGTGATAAGCTCTTCTGGAAGGTTGGGGTCAGTCTTGTACAACTCCTGAGCTTACCCACTCAACTGGACAGTGAAGCTGGCTCTCCGTAGGATAAAACCCAAAAGGCTTTTTCATCTTCTGAATTGAGATTTTTAGTGTTTTCATTGTCATCCTTCCTATGTTAAATTTTGAGACTATTTCCCATCCCCTTCCCCAAAAATAAAGATTCAGGTTCACCAATGGACAAGGAACAAGTCAAGCTCACCACTCCCCACAATCTATCTCTGATTCAATTTTTTAGTTTCCAGAATAGAAACAAAAAGAATGTGTTGAAGGTACTCGTAGTTTCAATCACACGGGAAATGTAATATTATATGTACTATTGGTTTAATTTGACTGAACATAAAATTCTCCAGTGGTGTTTCAATGCCACAGTTTGACTTTCAGTATGCTGTTCGGGCATGAAAAGTCCTGTGCTATTGTCTTGTAATTGCGTGCCTCAAAGCATTGTGAAATTCATGGTCAAAATCCAAGTGTTTCAGAGGTAGTTAGAGGTAAAAGGAATGTGTCAATGGGAGTTTCACTATAGAATTTAGAAAAGTGAAATGCAGTTTATCTGAGGATTTTTAAATGGTCTAATACAGTTGTCATATTTGTGACAAAGAGTTGAGCCAGAATTAAGAGTTGGGGACAAAGGTTCACATCCAAGGCACATACCCAGAACAAGGCATGGTATTAATATTTTAGGCTTGCACCTGGGGCATAACATCATACACTCATTCACTCAAGAAATAATTATTGGGCATTAAATTTGTCCAATCTCAAACCGAAGACTACTAATGGGAAAAGATGCAATCACAGGCATGTAGCTCCACCACAGCAAAGAAAAACTCACTGCTGGGGCCTGAATCCTGTACCCCAAAAAGACATGCTCAAGCCGTAATCTCTGTTCCTGAGGGTGAGAACCCACTTGCAAATAGACCCTTGAAGACGTCATTTTCAGTTAAACTGTGGACTCATTTGTGAATAGGATCTTGGAAGACCCTACTTAGATGAGGCCCCATTGAATCAGCGTGGGCCTAAGTCCATGTGGCTGAAATCCTTATGAGCAGAAAGAACTTGGATGCAGTGCAGAAGCCAGAAGTCAGAGGAAGCCAGAGAACGTGGCAGATAGCCACGTGACGGAGGCAGAGGTGTAAGCCCAGGAACCCCAAGAACCACAGCAAGCCAGCACAGAACGCTAGGGACCCCAGGAAAAAGCACAGCCTGTTGGACCTTGATTTTGGACTTCTGGCCTCCAAAACTGGGAGGCAACAAATCCATGTTGTTTAAGCTAAGCCAATGTGTGGTATTTGTCATTGCAGCCTGGCAAACCAGGAAGGAAAAAAGGAAGGAGGGAGGGAGGGAGGGAAGGAGAAAGAAGAATCTACAAATTACTATTTAACAGCAAAATACAGGGAAGCTCCCACCTACCACACGGGAAGTCCCAGGTTCGGTTCCCGGTGCCTCTTAAAGAAGATAAGCAAGACAGTGAGCTGATGCAATGGGCTGGCTCGCGAGCTGATGCAGCAAGAGACACAAGGAGGAAAAAAAATAATAAAGACACAACAAAGCAGGGAGCGGAGGTGGCTCAAGCGATTAGGTGCCTCCCTCCCACATGGGAGGTCCCAGGTTCGGTTCCTGGTACCTCCCAAAAAGGAAGACAAGCACACAATGAACAGACACAGCAAGCGCAAACAACGAGGGGGTGGGGAGGAATAAATAAATAAAATAACTCTTAAAAATAATAAAATATAAAAAAAACAAACAAACAAAAAAAGCAAAATACACAGGTGCTTATTTTTATATAGATAATAATATGGCCCAAAAGTTCTAAAGTAAATGGAAACCCAGTCAAATTACATAGAATCTAATTTTACTTTTCCCTTAAGGTCAGAAGGAAAATTCCACATAGATACCCAGGCCTGTTGGCTTCAAATTCCTGCTCAAACCATAGCAACAAACTGTTTCAGAAATAGGAAATGAAAACCACAATGATTAGCATATGAGAATGTGTGGGACAGCTCATAGGCATCTTCTGCTAGAAGATCACATTTACCACAATCAAATCCTGGTAAATACTCTTTTGTCTTATTCTCTTGCTTAATCTCCATAATTTTATTGACCGGGTATGTGAACAGGAAATAATCATCTAATAGTTTTATCAGTTTGAGATTAGTGTGTACTCTGTGAGGTGGAAGGGTGAAAATAGATAACTCCCTGGAAATGTTTCACTTAATTAAACAGTAAACAAATTCACTAGAATCAGTAGAAACAGACAATTGCCTTTAGGATGAAAAAGAAAATCATCTCCCTTTGATGGCTGTTAAAATGGAAGCTACTCTGGGGAAAAAAAATAATAATTGAGAAGTTGGAAAATGCTTTAAAAATATTTTATCTAATCCCATTTAAAATGAACAAAAATGGTTATATTATACCAATGCTCACAATCCCAAGTGGGTGTGTGTGGGGAGGAAAGACAGTTCCTACCTCAGGTTGCCCAGAGGAAGACAATGTACTGAGGAAGTTTTCACGGGAGGTCAAGCGAGGGCGCCACCTAAGGCAAAAGCCCACCAGAGGGTGGCTCCAGCCTGACCTCGTGGGCGGGAGGGTGGGCAGGGGTGGGGACTCTAGAGTGAGTTATGCCTCAGAGTTGCCCAAACCTGAGGGCAAGGACCCAGGCTCTCAGACTCCTGTCCCTTTCGGTCCCTGGATAGGGGCCCCCTAGGGGACTTCATAAACCTCCAGGCACTCCAGGTCTGGAGACAAAGCGACTCCAGTTTAGGCACGGTCCTCCAAAAAAAGAGCCACAGGGGCTGGCTGCTGGAAACAAGGGAACACTGGCTTCTTGCCTGGCGGCCGCCATCGTAAACCACATGCAGGTCCAGCGAAGGGCCTGTCCCAGGTGGCCTGGCCCTGGCGCGGCAGCGCCCCCACCTGGCCGAAGCGGACGTCTCACGACGCCAAGGAGCGAATCTACAAACTGGCCAGGAAGGGCCTGCCTCCTTCGCAAATCGGTGCAAACCCAAGAGGCTCAGGTGGCGTGGCACAAGTACGGTTTTGTGACAGGCAATAAAATCTCGAGAATTCTTGAGTCCAAAGGACTAAACTGATCTTCCTGAGGATCGTCAGCCATCTAATTAAGAACGCCGATGCTGTTCGGAAGCATCTCGAGAGGATCAGGAAGGATAGGGATGCTAAAGTCCGTGTACTGCTGACCGAGAGCCCAATTCACAGATGGGCTCGACATTACAAGACAGAGCGAGTTCTGCCCCCACAACTGGAAATATGAATCAGCCACAGCCTCTGCCCTGGCTGCATACACTTGTCTTTGTACTTCAAAAATAAAGCCACAGCTTAACTAAGAATAATAATAATAATAATAAAAACACTGAAGTCGATACCCTGGACACCCAACAAGAGAGCCATAAGGGAGCCCTGAGGTTTGGGGCAGAGCAACGTCGTCGTCTTTGTGATCGCTGGCTCCACGAGGAAGAGCTGTGGTTGACGAGGTTACAAGAATCTTCTCTGTGGATCCAAACTGAGCTGAGCCTACAGCAGCGGCTCTCGACTGCAGAGTCAAATTCCTCTCCCGTGCTTGACATCTCAGGATGCTACATGACCTTGTAGCCTAGCATCCGTTCTCCCCTCGGTCCTCTTCTCTTCTCCATCTACCATCTCTCCCTAGGGCATTCCTTCCAGTGCAATGGCTTTCAATATCATCTATACTTTAAAATAAATATATCCAGCCTGGGATGGTTAATTTTACTTGTCATTTGGGCTAGGCTCGCCAAATACTGGTCTAGATGTTGTCGTGGAGATATTTTGTAGATGGGATTAGCATCTACTTTCAGTTGACTTTAAGCAAAGGGGATTACTCTCTCTGGAGAATCTGAGTGGGCCTCGTCGAATCAGTTGGAAACCTTAAAAGCAAAGATCTGAGGGTTCCAGGAAGAAGGAATTCTATCTCAACACTATACCTCACTCCTTCCTGAGTTTCCAGCCTAAGGAACTCAAGACTTCAATTTTATTCTTATTGGAATTTCCAACCTCTGGCCTGGCCTGCAGAAATCAGACTTGCCAGCCCCCCACAATGCATAAACAATTCCTTATAATAAATCTTATACACACACACACACATACACACACATTGTTTCTCTGGAGAACCCTAAATGATATAGATTTTGGTGCCAACAGTGGTTCTAGAGCAACAGAATCTTAAGGATGAGTTTTCTGAAGTGGTCCTGGGTTTGGGGAATGGTTCTTTAATTGGCTAGATTTAACAGCACTATCAACTATTTCCAAGGATAAAGAGGGTACCGACAGTTCATGGCGTGATGTGGCAATGGAGATACTCAAAATATCACCATTGAATAATCCTAATCAAATACTTATAAGAGGCAGGTTCTGGATGACTGTGCATTTGATACCTTAGAACATTTCTGTCAAGCTAGCAAGTATAAAAAGATTGGCTGGCGTTCCTAAATATGCTGGGAAAAGTGGAAGAAATGAATGAGCTCAGGGCTTCAAATTCCCAGCTCAAGTGCAACATAAATGGCATGAAAGTTTCTATATGTACCTTGAAAGAAACGTATCTCCTGAAGCCACAGAGTTGGGTTTTCTGAAAACCAAACCAAAAGTCTCATCCTGCAAGTAGCTGAATTACAAAGCAAACTGAATTTCCAACATGGCAGGATGTCTGCTGTTAATTAAGGTAAGGACATTGATTGGAAAGGAATAATGGGATTATGAAAAATTGAAATAGACACATGGACAGTTACTGACGAAGCTAAAGACAGTGAACCCCTAAATTCTGCTGAGTCTTCTTTGCCATTAGAAGGAGCCTGCTTTGCTGGATGAACCTCTAATGGAATCCCCTGACGTAGCTGACATGAGAGAAAGACTGCTGATTCTCCTCATGACCCACCCCCCACAAGCGCTCTTTGCTTCTAGGCCTCTAACTTGACTGAAGTCTCAGCAGGCCCTGAAAAGTGAGGCAAAAAAGTGTGACCCATGAGGAGGTGTGCTACACTTCTAAAGAACCGCATGATTTTTCCAATTCATACAGGCAGAAATCTGGGAATATGTGTGGAAATGGATACTAATGGTATGGAATAATAGTGGAAGGAATGTAAGGTTGGATCCAGCTGAATTTACTGACATGGCCCCACTAAGCAGAGAGTCCAGGTTTAATGTTGTAGCTTAATGGGTTAAAACAGGTTCTAACAGTTTGGCTGGCTGGCTGAAACATGGACCAAGAGGTGGCCTACACTAAATGAAGCTGAAATGCCAGAAAGGAATTGCCTTGTTATAATGTAGAAGAAGGCATTCAAAGGCTTAGGGAAACTGAAATGTCAGAGTGGATTTATCACGTAGGCCCTGCTCACCCACCTCAGGAGTGTCCAGAGGACACACCTCTCACCATGACTGAGAGAAATATATTTGTGACCTGAGTGTCAGCATCCTTGAAGTGCTCTCTGACCACTCTTCTCCATAGGTCAGATATTATTGTAGGAACTGCTGCTACTAAACTGGAATCCTTATATGCAATGGGGATGCTTGATCTTGGATGGGCAAGAGCCACGTGGCAGCACTTAATCACCAAAGACGAGGTGGGCATGGCTACCATAATGGACAGTAGAGTCAAAGCGGTAATCTGGGTGGTATAACTTACAGAGACCTATAGCCTTGGAGAGTTGATCACGGAGTACCTACAAGCGAAATAGATTGGCAATCGACCAAATTCTTAATTGATCTACATAAGTGAACAGAAGTCTAATTTGAATCACAAAAACAGAGTCATGACCCTTCAATAAATTAATTCCCAGACTTGAGATAGTTTATAGACACAGAATACCTTGAATGGAGTGAAGGCCAAATCCCCTTCAGGAAGGATCCCGGTACACTGCCAAAATTTATACTGCTAATCCCTCTCCTAGTTGGGCCTGTGGACTTTTGCCAGAATGAATGTACACTGGAGAAAGGAAATAATCAGATTTTTGGGGGGTTAATAAATACTGTCTCTGAACTGACACTGATTCCAGGAGATCCAAAACATCTCTGTGGCCCACCAGTCAGAAGAGGGGCTCATGGAGGCCAGATAAGCAGTGAATTTTTTTTCGGGGGTTATTTCGCCCATTCCAGAACCCATAACTGGAACAGATATATTCAGCAACTGGCAAAATCCCCACGTTTGTTCTCTGACCTTTGGAATGAGGGCCATTATGGTTGAAACGGTCAAGTGGAAGCCATTAGAACTGTCTCCATCAAGGAAAATGGTAAATCAAAGGCAATACTTCATTCTTGGAGGAACTGCAGAGATGAGCGCCACCATGAAGGGCTTACAGAATGCGGGGGTAGTGACTCCCACCAAATCCCTATTCAACCCTCCTGTTTGGCCGTGCAGAAGACAGATGGATCTTGCAGGATGACAGTGGATTACTGTGAACTTGGCCAGGTGGTGACTCCAACTGCAGCTGCTGGTCAAGGTGTGGTATCAGTGTTTGAGCAAATCAACACATCCTCCTGGTACTTGGCATGCAGCTATTGATCTGGCAAATGTTGTTATTTTTTTTCTCAATTCATTTCAGTAAAGACCACCAGAAATAGTCTTCTTTCAGCCGGCAAGGCCAGAAATACACTTTCACTGCCATACCTCAGGGATATACCAACTCTCCAGCCCAATGTCATAATTTGGTCTGCAGGGAACTTGATTGCCTTTCTCTTCCATAAGACATCACGCTGGGCCGTTACATTGAGGACATTATGCTGACTGGACCTAGGGGGCAAGAGGTAGAAAACTACTCTAGACTTACTGGTAAGGCATTTGAGTGGTCAGGTGGTGAGAAATAAATCTAACAGAAGTTCTGGGGCCTTCCACCCCAGTGTAATTTCTAGGTGTCCAGCAGTGTGAAGGATCAGCTGTGGTATCTGACCCCTCCTACAACCAAAAAAGAAGTGCAATACTTAGTGGGCCACTCTGGATTTTGGAGGCAAGATATTCCTCATTTGGGTGTGCTACTCCAGCCCATTTACCAAGTCACCCAAAAGCTTCTAGGTTTGAGAAAGGACCAGGACAAAAAGAGATTCTGCAACAGGTCCAGGTGGCCATGCAAGCTGCTCTGCCACTTGCAACCTATGATCTAACAGAGACAATGGTGTTTAAAGTGTCAGCGGCAAATGGATATGTGCTTTGGGATAAGTCACAATGCAGACACTTAGGATTTGGGAGCAAAGCCCTGCCATTAGAAAGGATCATTAATCTTCTTCTGAGAAATAGCTTTTGGTTTGCTACTGGGCCTTAGTAAAAATTGAATGCTTTGGGAGCAGGTGTAGCTCAGTGGTTTGAGCTCCTGCTTCCCATGTACAAAGTATAAGTTTCAATCCCCAGTACCACCTAAAAATAAAATTAAAAAAATAAAAAACCTTAATGCTTAACCATAGGCCATCAAATTACCATGCAACTGAGATGCCCATGGGGAACTGGGTGCTGTCTGGCCTACCAAGCCATAAAGTTGGGTGTGCACAGCTACACTCCATCATCAAATTCCAGCCTGCAGCTATGGCCTCTTGGGGAATTTCCAACTATCAGCTGACTGAGGAAGAGAAAAGCAGGGCCTGGGTTACAGATGGCTCTGCACGATAAGCAGGCACCAGCTAGAAGTGACAGCTGAAGCACTATAGCCCCTTTTCTAGCATGTCAGAGCAAGGACAGCGGTAAAGGGGAATACTCCTAGTGAGCATAACTTCAAGCCATGCATCTGGTTGTTCATTTTGCTTGGAAGGAGAAATAGATGTACAGTTATAAACAGATTCTTGGGCTGTGCAAATGGTTTAGCTCAATGGTCAGGGACTTGGAAGTTACAGGATTGGAAAGTGGTGACAAGGAGGTATGGGGGAGAAGTATGTGGATGATATACAGGATCACCAAAAGGTGACCTCAGCAGAGAAGGATTTTAATAACCAAGTAGATCAGAAGACCTGTTCTGTGGACAGCAGTCGGCCTCTTTCCCCAGCCACTCCTGTCATCGCCCAGTGGGCTCGTGAACAAAGTGGCCGTGGTAGTAGGGATGGAGGCTATGCATGGGCTCAGCAACATGGACATCCCCTCACCAAGGCCGACCTGACTACAGCCACTGCTAAGTGTCCAATCTGCCAGTAGCAGGCACCTACACTCAGTCCCTGATTCAGCACCACTCCTCAAGGAGATCAGCCTGCTACTTGGTAGCATGTTGATTATATTGGTCCACTTCCAACATGGATAAAAGTAAATAAATAAATCTTTTTTAAAATCTAAAAAAAAAATAAAAAATAGGGGAGGAGTGTAACCACTTACCAAAGCAGATTTATTGTTACTGTTGTTATTATTTTGTGTTAACTGAGTAATTTGTAGCATTGATAAAAGAAAAAGAAGAAGAAGAAACAAACAAAATAATAATAATAAGTAGCACAAGGACCAAGACTTTGCATCCTCTTCTGGGGAAAGGGTTAGTCCATTTTCGTTGTACACAGGATAGTTGTATCATGCTAAGCAGAAGTATGACTTTGATACTGTTTTTATTTGGAGATATGTATGGGTACCAAATTGGCAAGAGGTGGACTGTGATGGTTAATTTTATGGGCCAACTTAGCTAGGTTATGGTATACAGTTGTTTGGTCAAACAGTGGCCTAGATGTTGCTAAGAAGATATTTTGTAGGTGAGATTAGCATCTACAATTGGTTGACTTTACTAAAGGAGATTACCTTCCATAGATGGGTGGCACTCATCTAATCAGATGGAGATCGTAAATGCAAAGAACTGAGGATTCCTGGAAAAAGAAGGAATTGAGCTTCAAGATTATACTCCCCACTACTTCTGAGGAATTTGAACTCAAGACTTCAGCATCACTCTCACTGGAATTCCCAGCCTCCAGCATGCCCTACAGAATTTGGACCCACAACTACATAAGCCAATTCCTTACAATAAGTTTCATACACACATACATGTACGCTCACACTTATCCTCTTGGTTCTTTTTCTCTGGAGAACCCTGACACACAGCCCTAACCCCACCTGGAGCTCCTGACTTTACAAAGTCACCACCTGGATGTCCAATGAGCATCCCAAACTTAGCATGCCTCAGACAGAACTGTTGAGCCCCCACCCCACCATCAAATTGTCCCAAAATGTGCTCTTCGTCTCAGGAATTGGCACCATCCAGCTCCTCTATACACACAGGGATTATGAGAAAACATAAACGAGACTGTGTTACTCCGTGGCCTCCCATCTTATCTCCTAGCCATGACCTTCACCCTGAGCTCTTTTCCTACCCTCCCACTCACTCCACCTGCACTCCGATGTCTTTCTCCTTGACCCATTGACATGCCAACCTTGTCCTTGCCTTAGCACCTTGCCACTTGCTCTTCCCCTCTCATGTTCTCAGGCTGGCTCCTTCACGACACTCGGGAATCAGTTCAGATGCCCCTCAGTGAGGACTCCTCTGACCAACCTCTGCAACATGCACGCCAGACACTCAGGCTAACCACGTCGCCCTGTTTTATTTTCTTTTTGGCACTCATCAACATCGGAAATCCTCTTGATCATCTCTTGGTTTCCTTACACTAGATCATAAGTCTCATTTGGACACAGATTGTGTCTGCTTCATCCACAGATATATCCCTAGCACTAGGAACAAATATTTGTGGGATGAATAATGTCCCACTCTGTAAGGAGAGGCTCACGTAGTCTTATTAAATTTTGTTAATTATTTGCTTTTTAACAACTATTTATTGTTATGATTTAGGGCTTCCTCTGACTCTCTCCCCCACCCCCCAAGTCTGGTGCTTCTCCTCAGTGCCCACGCGGCAGCCTGCTGCTCCCCACATTGCAAACCTATGTATGTGATATTACAATTGCCCATTTACCCCACAAGGGCAGAGACTGGACCACTCTTATTCACCAGACACATGGGAGACAAACAATTTTTTTTATTGAATCAAAGAATTAATGAATGGATAAATATATAAAAGGATTATTTTTTAAAATCTGTGTCTGTATTTTTAGTTTAAGAAATTCTTCATAAAGCTCTACTATAAATTAATTGATGGGCATTTAATAATCCTGAATGTACTTAGGAATTAGCTCATTTATTCAGTCTTTAGGGGGGAAATTAGAGTTCTATATAATATAACATTCTCAAAAAGTGGTTCTTAAGCCATCTGTGATGAAGCCCTTTCTTTAAATTTCCAATCTCTTCTGAACTATACCCTGTTCTGCAAGGAAAGTCCACTGATCAGGTGTTTGGATGTCACAGCAAAATCTACTCTCCATTTTTGTACGTATCTCCTTGTGGACCAATAATGTACTCCCTTCGCACTTGTCTTCTAACCATGACCTTCACCCTGACCTCTTCTACCCTCTCACTCCACTTGCACAACTACAGACCACACCAAATAGGTCTAGGTCACTGAAATCTACCCTGTCAAATGAAATTGTTTCACAGCAACCTCGGATGATTCTGACACACACCAAAGACTGAGAATCGCTGCCCTAAGTAGAGAGCCCAGAGGAGACTAAGCCAGTGATTGTCAATTCCAGAACAATCAGGAGAGGGCGAGAGCGAGCCCGGGAGGGGAGAACTGTGTACAAGCAGTGAATAGGGCTGAATGCAGACTTGCCAATTAATCTGAAGCAGTCCTACTTCTCTCCGGTGCCATGTACATTTCATTTGAGAAAAGAGTTCCACTGCAAAAAATGAAAATAGAAAACCACTGATTTTCTGCCTCATTGATTTTATAGATGAGATGAGGCCAAAGAAATTACAATAATTGCTACCCAGAAACTTATACCTAACATGGATTTTCCTTCCACTCTAAACGGGAAAGCTGAAATTTAGTATTTAAAAAAAGGGGGTGGGCAGAGAAATGAAAGGTTGTATATAAAAACCAAATACATGTTACTTTAAGAAGAGAAACTTTCCGTATCTTTGCTTTGTAAACCTCAGTCATGGGACGCAAATACTTATCTCAGATGGGAGAGTAAAGATCTTCTCACACCTCATGGGACAGCCAACTGGGTTTTGGCGTTTACAGCCTCAGTCAAGTACAGACATAATTACAGGTCTGACTCATTGTTGAATTGTCTAATCCATTAAAAAAAAATCTTTCAAAAGCAATTCCTATCTTCCTATTGTCATTTGAAACTTGGGTTAATGCTAAAGAAATCCACGGAGGCACACACCTCATTTACTCATGATCTATTGGTAATTGCAGGGTAAACAAATATGACAAAGAAAGAAATCCACGGTTTGGTAAAAATTACTTAATTGACTGTAATTAATCTAAATGGTGTCATCTGAGCTTACTAACTAAATAACACAGTATTTGTAATATGATTTTCAGATTCTCCACTGGAGAACTTTCTTTTATTCCCTAGTTGCCTTAGCTACTCAAAAGCTCCTCAAAATGGTCTCATTTTCACTACATATAAAATAGAAACTCATTTGAACCATTTTGGCAAATAAACTGTTTAAATACCACAAATACCTCTTCTTCTTTCTCACTAATCATGTAGGTTGCAATCTTTGCAAAGTTTCCATTCCATCTGCTACACTTACTAATGGTTAAAAAAAAAAAAACAACAATTTATAAAGTAGTAACAGTAAGAAAGTTTAGCATGACTTAAGTTAATTACAACTTTGTATCAGGTTTATTATCTTGAGAAAACACTAAAATAAAGTGCTATGCACTCTACCACAAAAGGAAGTTAGAACTTCCTTGTTCTGACAAGGAGTCTTTATTCCTTTTGAAGAATTAATTGCATCTCCATTTTAGATGGCAAGTTATGTGCAGTTCTGTGTCGGTGCTCAAATAATTAAACAATTTAGAGAACTTTCAGTCTCCTAACTAAGTGGCAATGCAAGATGAAAAACCATTTCTCCATTACCCTTACTCTAGTTGTTTTTACTTATGCCTCTGATAGTATTTCTTTGGGGAAAAAAAAAAAAAGGTTAAAATAAGATAATTCACATAGAGCAACCAGATATAAGAACGTGTTAAAAACACATAGGTGGGAAGCGGCTGTGGCTCAATCAGTAGGGCTCCCGTTTACCATATGGGAGGCCCCGGGTTCGGTTCCCGGGGCCTCCTGGTGAAGGCGCAGGGCGTAGTTAGCTGACCCAGCGAGCACAAGCAGCAAGGAGGGGATAAATGAATAAATAAATAAAAATCTTAAAAAAACACATAGGTTAAATTTTAATTTCTTAATTTTGACAATTGTACCAGGTTATTGCAAGATGCTAACACAAGGGAAAGCTGAGTGAAAGGTATGTGGGGACTCTCTGTACCACTTTTGCAACTTTTATGCAATTTTAAGCCTAAAATTATTCCAAAATGAACACAATTGCATCAGTCAGTTGAGCAGTTTACTTAAAAGTGCTTTGAAAAGAGAGATTTCCTTTTTACAAAGAATAATTGTACTGAGTCTCACAGATATATGGTGACTTGGACTTTTCATATTGGCTGTGTTTTAGAAATGTCATGTTAAATTGATTAAATGACTGAAAAATTAAAGATACACATGCAAATTTTAAAAGTAAAGTGAGTCAAAAGTTGAGGAAATCCTGTAAGAAACATGACTTGCTTATTGTATCTATTACAGCTGAAAAGGGACTCTGGCTCTCTAGTCTAATCAGTGTGCCTGATTTCATTCCTTATATGGCCACTGCCATTATTTCTCAATGGGAAACACGTGTGGAGTTAGCGCCACGGAGCCATAGAGAACATCTAGACTCAGGGGTATAATCTTCCAGACCCTGGGAGCAGAATGTAAATGAATGAGGACAGGTGCAGAGTACACGACAGAGAGTAGAGTAGGGCGACTTCGGCGGAACCTTCGGAAGGCACGCCCTCCTCAAAGCATCCAAAATTACATGGGAAACAAAGCAAAACAAAAAATCCCCCAAAGGACAAGCGGAGCAGGTTTCTGGACCACCGGTTTCAGACATGATTCAGATCCCTTTATTTAACAGATGAGGAAACTGAGGCCCAGAGAGGTGAAATGTGTACCTTTAGTGGTAAAAGGAGAACAGAGCCCAGCTCACCCTCAGCGCCCAAGCTTGACGGACAGCCCTGGGCAGACCTGAAGCTTGTTGACACGGGCTCTTAGCTGAAGGCAGAAGGTACCTGGGGGTGCTTAGAAACACCCATGCACTCACCCCGGCACACTCACGTAAAATGGGTAGATGGTGTATTTTAATATCACCATACAGGTGGGAAACAAAGGTGCAGAGGGTACAGACTCTGCATCTGCAGCAGTGTGTCGCCTGCTAAGGGCAAGTCCTGCCAGTGCCTTGCTCCTGAGTCAAAAGACCTTTGAGTAACTTAACTTCCGTGTTAAACAATTTTCTGTTTTAGATTTAAACAGGCACTTGGGGATAAAAGGAATAAGAAGCTGTGATGGTACATTGACCCTCTCCCAGTCATTCCTCCAACATTTGCTGACCACCTGCTGCATGTTAAGCACTCCTTTTAAAGGGGGTAGCCGTTTTTCTCCTCCAGGTGGAAGAGAGAGCGCTGCCCCAAAATTAATGAGAATATGGAGTCATAACCTCCCTCTTTCCATGCTTTATTTCCACTTAAACTCATATATTTATCAATAAAGGGAATTGCCTGTAGACGTGCATGCAGAGCCTGCTGATCTCCCAAACTGCCATTTCATAAAGATATCTGTGAAATGTGCTGTGCCCTGCATGCTGCTAAACCAAGTCTACCCATGAGTCAGTAGAATGCGCTTGTGTTAAAGCAAATGAGCCTAAGATCCATTTATTAAATAATGATATTGGAAAGTTTTAAAGGGTCCAGATGATGCAAAGGGAGAATTTATAATAACCATTTAATGGAAAAACAAACTGAAGCAGCACATCAAATTTCGCTTTACTCACTGACCCCAAACATAATTGGTTCGAGTTCTCGTCTTTTATTTTCGCATGTGAGAGAAAAGTATCAAACAATGATGTTCATTTATTCCACCAAGAAATATTCATTGAGCACCTTACATAGATCTTGCGCTCAGGACACAGCACTGAATAACAACACAGACACAAATGTCATTTCAGGACAGGGCGCACCTGGGGCAGGCTTCTAGGGAGCCTGGTCATGGTGTGTTATATCAGTGGGTGGAGACCCACATAATGAGCGGGAAGGTGGTGGACTCCCATTCTGGGGAGACCTGCTATGCCCTCCAATAGAGGGGTGGGAGTCTCTCGAGAGTACGGGGGTGGCCAATAGGGGAGGACAGACCAGTGTGCCAAGCCCTCAGTGTTACTGCAAGTAACTATGAATCTGGTCCTGCAGAGAGTGAAGCCTGGTGGTCGCAGTGGGTCCCGAGCGGAGGCGAAGGGAGGAGTAGAATAGATTGAACAGGGGGGCATTTTGGGGGTGATGAAAGTGTTCTACGTGAACTTGAAATGATGGATACAGGCCATGTTAAGTTTCATGAAAATGTATAAAAGTGGATGGTCCAAAATGTAAACCAAAAAAAAAAAAAAAAATGTCTTCAAAACAAAACCAAAAAAGTGAGTGAAGAGCTCAAATCCCTGTATCATCAACAGGTGAAGAGGACACTGGAGAAACATGTTGATATTCATAACAACTGAAGGCACTGTGAGAATTACAAGTGCTTTCTGAGCCATAAAATAAAATAAATCATAAAATTTCATCTAATAGAAGTTGAAGTACATTTTATTACTTGTTCTGCTCTGTACATAAGACACTGTGGGCGCTGTAGAAGGAATCTATCATAATTCAGTTTTGGTGGGGATGGGAATCAGAAATATATAGGTTAAAACACATGAAACGGCTGATATTAGGCTTCTTTAAAAAAAAAATTGACAACAACGGATGTAGGCCATTTTAAATCAGCGCACACCACTCAGAACTGAGTGGGAAAGAGTGTGGTCTACGGTGTGAACTGTGGTCTATGGTTGGTGGCAAGGCTCCAGGATGTGTAAGTTCATTGAGGGTGGTGGGCCACACTTGTGGGAGATGTTTGTGTGGGATGTGGTGGGAGGTGTGGGAGGTGGGCAACATGGGAATCCCAGTGGGTTCCGTATAATATTTTGGGTAATCTAAGCACCTCTTAAAATATATGTGTATATATATATAAATAACATTTTTGTAAGCAAATACACATATATGCATATATATTTATATATCATTTTGCAAATGTTTGTATGTATTGTGAGAATTTTGATTTTTACCCACAATTTTAAAAAAAATGACAATTTCATATGATTCAACCTGATACAATGAGTTAAATGAGAACACTAGAAATGTAAAAAATCAGAATAAACTAATTTCCAATTAAGATTATAAGTAGAAGGAATTCAGGAGAGAGAGGAATCACTTTGGGCTGCAGAGCTACACTTCATGAACTAGGAATTAGAAGAAGATCCAGAAGGATGGATAGCATGGGTGAACCACATTCCACGGGATGGAGCCAAGATCCTGAAAGTGGTTTTGGGAAATGGTGAGTAATTGAGCCAGAGCTGGGGAATTTTGGAGAGAGGTGAACATTGGGTAGCAGTAAGGAATGTACCCAAGTCTATAGCAAGCCTTCGGAACTCCTTACAGCTCTGCACTTCATCTCAAAAGCAAAGGTATCCTTTAAAATTTAAGAAATCTACATATGGAACATTCAGCTTATTGTCACATTCCATTAGCCTTTGGCCAACTCTTTTTTTTTTTTTGGATAAAGAGGAATTTAGCTGAACTATTTTAGAGCATTCATGGAATTCCAAAGAACTGCATTAAGTAGCAGGAAGACCAGAACTGCTTACATTGGACAAGGAAAATGATGGAATAGTCTCCAATAAAGCAGAGCCCTTCAAGGATGTCAGAGAAACGGCTCCTTCCTCTCCCTCACCCCCATATCCATTTGGTCGCTAAGTCCTGGTTGTTTTCCTACTAAATAGGGCTCCTCTTGGTTCACTTCCCTCCACCTCATGGCAAACACCCTAGTCTAAGAGTGCATCATGGCTCACCTGAACTACCATAACCACTTCCTACAAGTTTCCCAATTTCCCGCTCCCTCCAACAACAAACAATCTGTTCTCCACATGGCAACAAGAGCTCTCTTTTTATGGTACAGACTGAATCCTGCCACTCCCCTGCATAAATGCCTTTGTCAGCTTTTCACTTCTATTAGGATAAGAGCAAAGCTTATCGGTGCCTGGAAAGTCTTGCAGGGGATGGATGCTCCCTACTGCCCAGCCAGCTGCCACTCACACCACACCCTGAACTCCCGTCTTCTCCTGCCCCAGAGCTTCTCTTTCTGGACACCCCAGGGCCTCTGCTCCTAGAGAAGAGGCTGGGTTGGTACGGAAAGGCCTGGAAGCCCAGCCTGCAGGTCTCCATTCAGGAAGCAGTTCTTTGAGGAAACCTCCAATGACCTGCTTGACAGGGTCACAGTTGTGCGAGGCACTGCCTTGTGGCTCTTGATAAAGAGGCAGATTCAGGCATTAATTCAGTAAATACATTTGACTGTAAACTAGTCCCGGACAAACCCATAGCTTGCTTTGCTCAATTTTGAGCCCCCAGCACTTAGCACAACATTCCCGGCTTACAGCACAACAGGTAGTCAGTAAATGATTGCTGAATGAATGAACGAATAAGTGAATGAACAAATCCCAAGAAAAACATAATTCGGAAGCTCCAAGTATAACTGAAGTATCATTATTTCAGCATAGAGAGTAAAGTTCATGAATAAAATAACTGGCAAACCCTAAGTTTCTCCGAGCTGACCAGCATCTCGTGATTATAGAAAGTTGATCTGATAACATCTCTATAAGAACATGGAGGGAAGCGGCTGTGGCTCAATCGATAGGGCTCCCGTTTACCATATGGGAGGCCCCGGGTTCGATTCCCACGGCCTCCTGGTGAGGGCAGGCCTGCCCCAACAAAGGGAGACAAGCAGACACAGAAAAACGCACAGCAAAGGGACACAGCGAGCACAAGCAACAAGGGGGGATAAATAAATAAAATCTTAAAAAAAAAAAAAGAACATGGAAGCCACAAAGTAAATAATATATTACATTCATGTTAAATATGGACTACCTCAAGCATACATGTACAGGACAATAAAATTTTCCTAAAGGGAAGATTTATGTCAAGTGTAGCATACAAGCGTAGCAAGTTATATGAGAGCCATTAGCCCCCTGATGAGAGCTCACAGGTTTGGGAATGGGAATTCCTCTGGTTATACCACTGGGATGTACTTGAAAGGGCAAAGGTGGTGGAGGAGAACTGGTTTCCACTTGCCAGCTGAGTAACCTCAGGAAAGTCTGAACCTCTCTGACTATTAGTATCCTCATTTACCAGAAACCAGAAACGGCAATCTTCCTATGACAAGGGGTAGGAGGGACTAAGTAACGCCTTTAAAACTGTCGGTGGCTATAGAAATATAAGTCATTGTTATTATGATAGCTGTTTGTGGGTATTAGCATTGGCAGTATTATTACTTCAATTTGAAGAGTCTGTCATGTTTATCTTAAGTCATTTCTCTGTATCTGCTGATTTTGAATGATTTATGAGAAATACTAGACATAAAATGAAAAAAAAATTGTCAATGTCACAACTCATCTCCATCTTAATTTTTTTAAAAAGAGACAATAATTTTTAGGGCTTACTATTATAAGCACTTAGGTGTATTCATTTAATCCTCAAAACAACCCTATGAGGTGGGTAGTGTTTCATCTCCAATTTACAGATGAAACTGAAAAGTTAAGTAACTTGGTAGGGTCTTAAATCTAATCATAACAGTATAAAATAATAATAGCAAATGTTTACCTTGTACCAGCACTGTTAATTAATTTATATAATCCTCCTAACAAATCGCTACTATTACTGTTTCCATTTTTACAGATGAGGGAATTGAGGCCCAGAGAGGTTAAGTAATTTGCCCAGGTCACACAGCCGATAAGCAGTAGAGCAGGGATTTGAATCCATGCGGTCCAGCTCCAGAACCCTCCCTATTAATCTAATGCTATACTAACTCTCATTTATTGGTGCATTTATCCCACTCTCTATTCATCTAAGTGAATTTTTCTAGATAAATGTTTGCCTCGTTAACAATTAAATATTACTTTATACATTTCCCCCTAAAATTAATAAACAATCCCTGCCTTTTTAGCAAAATACATTAAACACTGTGCAACTTTTCCCTGATGGCTTAGGGTCAATATTATGGCTGCTATACTCTATCAGTTCTGCCTCTAGTTTTGTTTTTGTTTTTTTTAAAGGAAAGGTTTTATTCAGTCGCTTTTCTAGATATCAGCCTGTCAATTGTCATTTTGTCATTTTCAGTTTGCAAATTTGACTCTGATGAGGACTGTAAAGCTAGAATCTATGTCGGTTTTAGCGAATCCCAATGTAAGATTTAATAGGCTCTGAGCTGATGTCAACTCCATTGACATGAGTATATAACCTTATTTTGACTATTGCAGATTTCACCTGAGATGAGACATCTGACCTATACGTAAGTATGAGTAATTAGATCAACAAACAAGAAATCATGTATTTTACTCAGTACTCATTTTCATGTTTTTTTTTTATATCATGATACATGTTAGGCACATACATGAGTATGTTTAAGGTTCACTTTCCTCTGGAAGATCAAGTGTTTCAAAAATGTTATACTCATTCCCAAATCCAAGCCACATACCTTGTCCTCAAGCTGACACTTTTCTCTCCCAACTGGAAGCAATACAAACAGCTAACATTTACATGACACTTTCCATGTAGCAACCCCTATTCTAAGGAATTTGCCTATGTTAACTCATTAATCTTCACAACTCCATTTTACTAGTGAGGTTTACTACGTTAACCTGCCAGAGGCCCCACTCTAATAGTGGCATAGCTGGGATTTGAACCCAGGCAATATGGCTCAAAAGTCTGTCTTCTTAGGACTATCCTATACTACCCCTGTGAATGTTAAGTCCGAAGAGAACAGTGACTTTGTTTTGTTCACTGCTGAATGTCCGGGTACTCAATATACATTTGTTGACGGAATGACCCTTCAGGTCCTCTCAGCCTATCCAAGTGCTTGATTCTCTGACTTTGGCTTCAAAGCTTGACTGGCTCTGGCAGGCAGAGTAACATTCCAGGCCCTTCTTTACCTCCTAAAGACTTTTGGTTGCACTTTCTTTTGAACAAATCCACGCCAGATGAGACTGGTTGCACTCTCATCTAGCATGGATATGTGGACCCACTAGATGGTCAACAAATACGCATTGAACGAATGAGTCTCTTACCTGTATCAAAGTTGCTGCCACACACAAAAGTTTGTGATCAAGTAGCACAATGACAGAATGGTGTCCTAGAAATTGTACTTGACTGAATCAAAAGAATGATTTTTATTTTTTGTGAGCTGTCCATGGAAATTTCTCAACTCCAACTGGACTTCAGTGTTTTTATTTTTCAAACATGTGAAAACTTGCCAAGTATAAGGCAGTGTGCACTTGGTGTGGACTGTATACACTAACTCTTTAAAACAATCCTATTAAATAGGTGCTATTATCAACCCATTGTAGAGTAAAAGAAAATCAGAGTTAAGTAATCTGCTGTGAATGAAAGCTAAAATGCTTGAGCTAGGATTCAAACCCACGTATGACTGATGCCAAAGTTTAGCTCTTGCAAACCATGCTGGACTCTATATCCTCATTTTAAACATATGCCATGTAATAACAGCTACATCATAATGATTATGGCATGAAATACAATCTGTTAATTGAAATACAGTTTCAACTACTATGGGCCTTGAAGCCAGAGTAAAACATTCAGCTTTCATAAGCAAATGTTTCACTGGCCAGAAGTTATGTGACTTTTCTGGAACTAATAAGGATGCTATGAAAAACAATACCTTCTCATTTTACAGATTCATTTATTTACAATTTGTCGAGCACTTGCTAAGTGCCTGGTACTGGGTGAGATATTGGGGATACAAGAATGGTAAGACAAACAGGGTCTCCACACTCCACTCCCCCCCCCCCAAAGAGTGTCTAGGATTGAAGGGATGACAATAGGGGTGGGAAAGGTGCAAACAAGGGACTCCATTCCAGGCAGGGAGAGCAATAGGTGAAATTACCACACAATGGAGAGAATGTGGTACCTTCTGGGAACAACCAAATGGAACTGCTAATGGAAGGCATGACTAAGGAGTTTGGGTAAGGGTAAGGGGGAACCTTGGCAGGATTTCAGCAGCGGAGAGAATTGCCCTTTTTATGCATTTTAGAAAGACCAGTCTAATGATGGTGGGAAAAATGGATTAGACAAGGCCAAACTGGAATCAGGGAAGCCAGATGGATATTGACTTAACCAGGGGACTGGTGGAAATTGTAAGATGGTAAGAATGGAGATGGTGATGTGGGAACTGGCTTGAGAGTTATTAAGGTATAGCTCTGACCATTCATGGACGTGCAGAGGAAGAGGCAGTAAGTGTCAAGGGTGTTAAGCAGGACTGGTTTTGGTAACTGAACAGACAGATGGTGTGGCGGGGGAGGGTGGAAGACGTGCGAGGTTAGCAGGCAGTTGGAATTTGGGATCTGGCGCTTCCTGAAGCAGCCTAGACTGGAGGCAATTGGTACCTGAAGGAATGGGAGTGACTGGGTGTACCCCGGTGGAGAAGAGAAGCAGAGGGGGAAAGCAAGAGGCGCGTCAAGTAACGGAAGGCAGAAAAGAGACGTAAAGTAGATAGAGGATGAACCCTTCGAGGTGCCGAAGCGGATTAGAAGAGGCGCGCCCAGGCTCCCCCTCTAACCGGAATCAGTCCCTTTTCCAAGTGGAAGTGCCATCAGACATCGCTGGCGGCACCTCCGCACCAGCCAGACGTCGGCGCCGGCCTTCTGTGAGGAAGCCGGGGCTTCCGAGGAGGCTCAACGAGCCGCCTCGGCCGCCGGCTGCGGAGGCTTGCAGGCCGCTCCACCCGGGCCTGCGGGGCACCCCCGGGGAGCCGCCCGCGCGCCGGCCCCGAGCACTCGCTCCTGCCCACTCACCGCGCCGGAGGGAGGCCCCCCTCAGGCCAGGCTCCCAGCCGTCCTCATGGTCGCCGCCGCCGGCCGCGGCGCCGGGGTCCCGCCCGAGCCCAGCCGGCCCTCGCTCGTCCGCGCCCGGGGCTCCGCAGCCAGCCGCACCGTTGGCTTTCCAGGCAGCAGCGCCGCTAGGCCCCCAACCGGCGCCGGCCGAGCCAATGCCGACGCCTCTTCCTCAGCCTCGGCGGGGCGCCTCCGCCAATCGGGAACGGCCGTGCTGCGGCGTGGCGAGCGCCATAGCGACAGTGACGCCAGCCTCCGAGTTGCCACAGCAACCAGAGAACGCGCTGGGTTCAGCCCCAGAGCTACCGGCAGGAGGACGAGGGAAGGGGGTGCTTAAGTATGTGCTGTAGCGCTTCACCCGTTCCGGGAGCTGCTTGCCTGGGGACAGATGCCCTAAACTGTGGATTTTTCTGGATTTGGAGTGCCCAACCTTTGACATTTGAAATAAAATGGGTGAAAGAGAGAAGCTTCATCTTAGGCTGTTTAGTTTCAAAGAATTGCTAAGAAGAACTAAAAAAGCAATTCTTTCCCAAATCAAGGATTAATTTGATAAGGAGTCAACTCAACATGCTAGACACGTTTCATATAAAATGAAAAACATTTTCAGTTAGCTCAAACACACCGCATGCCTCAGGCAATGAGAATATGGTGTAGTGAAAATAAGAGCAACCTGAGATTCAAGGAAACTGTTTGGCACACCTTTCACTAGTTAAATTAATATGTATCAATAATATTGATTTTTTTATAAAAATCTCACTTATAAAGATGAGGAAACTGCAACTGTGTTAAACTTGCCTAAAATTAAAAAAAAAAAAAAAGGAATTGCATTAGGTGAAGCTAAAAAAGATCTTTAATTTCACATTATTGCACTTTGAAAAATGAAGAATATTTGGTATTGAGTGCTCATTTTGTGCCAGGAACTATTCGTAAACCCTTTCCCCATAATATTTCATTTACTCTTCACTCCACAGCCTGTTAGTCATAATTTATCTTAGAGTTGTGAAACAGAGGCACATTTAGTTTCCTAAGTTGCTCAAGTGATGAAGGCAGGGTAGAACCCAGACAAGTTGACTCAACCAGGTTGAGTCTTAACCAGGTTGATGCTCCTTTAACAATTTCTTCAAGGTTGGGGCCCTCCCATTTCAATCGTATCTTAATCAATATTGCTCCAAATGTGTGTTTAATAGGCCTAGGACCAGTGATAAAAACGTCCAAAACTTGATTCAAAGTGACTAAAGCGAATAAAGTCAACCCTTCCCTAATATTTCTGTTTTGAATAATAATGAAGTATAGGCCTATGGGATGACCATACTTGGGTTTGGGAAATTGAAACTTTCAAATTTACAATAGTAAGGTCCTATGTTGGAAATGTAGAAAGGTGAGATGAAAGCCAAACAGGTGAATACAGCAGAACTAAGCTTTAGTGAAGATAAAAATCAGCAAGGATTAATGTTACCAATCGAAAAACACAAAAGTCTCAGGGGCAGGAAGACTGACACCGAGCAGAGAAACAATTCTGTACATGTATGTTATATACTAGGCAGTGAAACAAAATGACCACCGAACGTCTTCCTAATGCAGAATACTGAAAGTGCTTCTATTTCTATTTCTCAATAAAATAAGTGCAACTGGAGGTTGTGTAGAAGCTGTAAGAGGCATGAAGAGCAGGTACTGTCATCTCCAATTCTTATGGATCCATATCATCTTCTGTAACGTAGATCTAAAGATATACTAAGGCCCCAAAAGAGTTATGTTTGCAACAAGTTTATAGTCTACATGGTAGGACTCAAACCTATACCTCGGAACACTCTTCGTTTCATATTTTCTAATATCCCTTTTACAATCCTGAAATGAAATTCAGAGATAATGTAAATTACATTACTCAAAACAAAAACAGTATAATGTCCTAACTATAACATAAAGAACAAATAAAAGTAACTTAAATATCTACCGAAATAAATATTCAGGATCAATTTAAGAAGACAAAAACACTCCCCAAACTTCTAAAATGCCCCACTTAACAACCACTAGTCTGAGAAAAGGGTATTCAAACACTAACACACACACGCTCCCACTAAGTAAAAGAACGAGAATTATCTTGTAGACAAATATAGAAGGCTAAATAAAATTTGAAGTAAAGACAAAACTTAAATTGGGCTTTGAAAGAACAGCAATGAAGCGGAAAGGAAAACAAGAATATTTTCCTTTAAAAGCATAGAGATAGGAATGTAAAGGTCAATTATGAAAAGAATTGGATACTCACAAGGTCAGATATGCCTTGATGGGCAGGAACAAACAGAAATGAGTGAGAAACTCACTATTTTCTTCCCTTTTTTCTCTCTTCCAAAAAAACCCCCAAAGTTTCCTAGATGGGAATTATAAATTGACAAGAATTTTTTCTCCTATAATAAACAAAACTTTCAGATGGAATTTCCAAAAACCTAAGTTACTCTCCCCATCTCACTCTCAAAGTTTATCGATTCACAGCGAAATAACAGATTTTTCAGTGTAGAAAACACAAGAGGAAGGTGTTACATACACACCAAATCGAAAACAAACCTAGAGCTGCCATTTGTTGTTAAAAAAAAAAAAAATTCAGAATAAAATTAAACAGAGAAAATAACCAACTAGCCTTTTCTTAAAGGGCTTCAAATGTCAATATTTCTTAACTATGAAAAAGTTTCTGTGAAGCCCAGGCTATGATTTCCTTTTCTTTTCTCACTTTTTCCTCTGTTTGGCCTCCCTTCCGCTAAATAAATATTAAGAGATAGGAAACAAGAATCTTTCATTCCCTACTCCTCACAAGTTTTCCTAATCATCAAAGTACAAAGTAAACACAGCACCCATCAACTAATTCAGTAGATTTTTATTGCTCTTTCAACTTCAATAACATTTCCAAAAATAGTTTCTTTCTAACAATTATGAAACAAATTTGAAAAAGGCAGGATATTTCACATTATAGACTTGTTAGCAACTTATATGTCATAAAAATGAAAAATATCAGGTGTACATTTTAAAATGTTTAATGTACTTTGGACTTTATTACAAAAGAAAATACTACCATTGTAATTATAAAAGTCATAAAAACTGGAACTGTACTGTGAACTTACACCTCAAGTTATCAAATATTACATAAATGAACAATAAAATTCAATTTGTTTATTTAAACATACAGTAAACACTGGATGACAAATAAATCCCCCATCCCCAAAAAGGAAAAATTCACCCTTGAAAAATGAAGCAATAAAAGAAAAGCCATAACACAAAAACAATCAATGATCAATACATTTCATTTAAAAGGGGGGGAGAGGGTGGTTAACAATTACTTTAAGTCAACTGTGGGTGTCAATATGTGCTAATTACATTTAAATTTTAAAATGATCGCTAGATGATTCCATTCTCACATATCTATTTTCCTTTAATTGACACTTACTTGCTTTTTGAAAGGTTAGAAAATAGATCAATTTACATTAAAATTGCCCAATATTGCATTTTGAATACTATTTCAAACTTTGAATGTCCTTAAAGTCTTTAAATTTAATTTCTAAAAAATAAATAACTGTTAGACTAAACCAAAAGACATTTCACATATTTGTACTGCATAAGATAATGATGTGATCTACATAATAAATTTAAATCACTAAGATTTTTAATATGAACATTTGTGAATAACAATATTATATCAATGGCTTACATATCCGAAATCTGTGCACTTTAAAACAAGACTCGTCTTATTTGAACACTCTTGTTTACCTTATATGAACACTTTTACAGAATTGATGTACATGATATAGCCCCTTAAATAGCAAGCTCTGGTATTATACCTGTTTCAGAAACCTTTTTTTTTTTATTTTTTTAAAAATTTTTTTACAGAATTTTGAACCTGCCTTTGTGAAAGGAAAACAGTAGAAAGCTATTATATACATGTATAAGCTTTGACTATAAGGAAGAAACAAATGTTTTTTGGCTAGAGAAAACAAAGTTAATTTTGAGGAATAAAGAATCTGCTTTATAGATACACACATTAGAGCACATAAAAAAATTCTGTCCCACACATTTTACAGAGGTCTTGGCAAATATGAACATTGGTATGCCACAGCTTTTCTAAACACCTTAAAGAGATTTAAGATCAGTAACGCCACTCATACAAGCACACTCATACACATAACACACACACACTTTAGAAAGACTGTGTGCTTTTACTTCGGCTTATCTAATATTATTATAAAAGAATATATAGAATCATACTTTTATCATAAGGAAGTTAATTCATTGCTTTTTCAAAAGCTGCTATTTTAGAGTGAAAAAGCATTCAGAAGAAAGAAAATTCAAGTGGTCAACATCAGGATTCATTATTGTCTATGTAAACAGACATCTATAAATAAATACTTTAGGATGGAGTGGAGAATATCCTGAGGTGGCTCTGTGGCCAGGGTATTCAGTAGCACTAAGCTCCATCCCTGGAAACCAAGGCATTTAAGAAAGTGCAGGGCTGTTTATTTGAATTTATTTTGTAAATGGAATATGTACAGGTTTAATTATTTTGCACCTTGAGGTAAATCAGTACACAGCAATTACTACTGCTCATTTACAACTATTTAAGGCAACATTTAAAAGTCAACATAAGTACTAAATTATATCCTTCACTGTCTTGAAATGGATGCTAACCATGATTGTTATTTTTCAAAAATAGTGGAAGAAACATCGTAACCACATAAAACAAGCAGTTAATTACTTAAACGTGAGTTACCTTTCCTCTTCAATGGAGTAGTCATATCAGATTGTTTTGTTAAGTCAAGTAGTCAAAAGGAAGCAGAAACAATTAACAATTAGCAAGAAAGTAAAAACATGTTGAGTGCAAAGAATTTTGCAAGTCATGGTTTTTCTGGCACTGGATAATTACTATACATAATTAAATAAATCACAGAAACACTATGATTCCAGGTAGTTTTCAGTTTAAAATTTCAAATCACTTCCTGTAAAATAAGTATACATTTGTTAACCCTTTGATGTCCAGACATAAGGAAATGACATGCTCAGGTACACCACGGGAGTTTTAAAAATAGCAGCAAATAGGCTCTTTGGAAATGATTATGCTGCTATGAATAAAAATGAATCACTTCAATGGAAGCACATAAACAAAAACAAGCACCAGGGGTAATACTCTACATTAATTGCCAACACAGTAACTCTTTTTCAGGCAGTACCAAATGATAACAGCAATATTTTCTAAGAAAAGCAGCTACATTTCCAACCTCTCGTCTGAGGCAGAAGTTGAATCTGGTATTTTATCTAGAATCTGACATTATGACCTCAGATAGGAAAATTAAATTAGTTCATAAGTAGTTTAGAATGAATTAAAAACACAGCTAAAATACCAGCTTTTGGCATTCCTCATGATCCTGAATAAGAGCAATCCTTCATACTTTTATACTTTAATAACAAATTATTAAAGGGAGTATTGGAATTTCATTAAAATTGTCATCCTAATAATCATGTCACTATTTTAGATATTTCTGTGGCTTCTGAAAACTCACTTGATTTCTGTAAATTATTCTCTTGCCAAATCTGTTTCACAACCCCACTCATCCAGTCCTACAGGCTTAACAAGAATAACATTTCTTTATTTCATGTGGAGCTAAAAGTATATAAAAGATGATTAAAAAGATTTCCTAGAAGTTAAAAAGACAGCTCAGAAAATCCAAAACTAAGTAAGAAAGCCAATACTAACACAAAATAGGAAGAATGCCATCAATCTGAGCTACACTTAAAATGTCTAATCTCCTTTTAAAATACAAATATGGCAGTGCTTTATATCAAAGACGTAAAATCATTCCACTGCTTTCAGTTAAATCATAAATGCAGGTGAGCACCAACTATTTACAATAACAATTTACTTTATATTTCCTTTTCAAATGTGTATATAATATTTAAGCATCATATCAATTAAAATAAATAAGGTGTTTAAAAATGAAATCATGGATAACAACTTATTAAATATATTCTATACAACAGAAAGAATAAAAACGTAAACAGAAAGTAAAAGGTAATTCTTAATAGCACAAAGTAATACTGATCATAAACCCATTTGAGAGAATTCTGACTCCTGATTATTTAATCATACTACTTATAACAGAAAAATAATCAAGAACTTGAACCTGATACAAACAAAACCAGTTTAAGTAAAAGAGAACAAAGGCATTGAAAAAAGTGGGAGCTCTAGTAAAGTATTCAGAAAAAATTTCTATAGATGCAACAAAATTTAACTATTGGAAACAGGAGTTTTATAGCTTCTAAAATTTATAGGTATGACTAGTAACCTACAATTTCACTTGTCTGCCAGAATGGAAACCTATATGTGGAGGGTTTAAATTTTTAAAAAAAAATTATTTTTAAACAAAAAGATGGAAACTAGTTGTTAGCTATAAATAATATCTATGTTCTATATTCATCTCTAAGGCCAAAAAAAATCCCATCACTTGTGAAACATGATGGACACCTACATATACAAAACACAGACAGAAGCTAGATCGCATCACCATTTGTCCTTCAACCCTGGCATAAACATGCCTGTTCTTCCCATAAAGAACCAATAACAGAAGTGAAATAGGTTAAAATTTTCTGAAACTCAAGCAAAAAACAATTATAAATATAAAGACAAAGTATGGATCACTTAAAGTTGATTTGAATTGCTATTGAAGAACAAATAGATTTAAATAGATTAAATGGATTGCCCCACATTTTCTATTGTAGAACAGAAAAAAATCCCAACAAAATAAATATTTGAATAGTAAGAACCATGTACCTCACTCTGAGACCATTTCGTTATATACACAGTCTCCATGGTGCTCATAATAAACTCAGACACGACTTCAAAAAACCCAGAGTCATGCATAGAAAGCATGACATTCAATATTATTATATACAGTGACATGACACATACACACATTAGATATATTTATATATAATTCCTCTTGGTTCAATTCTATAATGAAGTTTCAGCATCCATGTATTTCTTTGTTGGTTCATCTTCAACATTTATTTTCACACTCACAGGTTTTTCAGGGCTATTTAAAACAAAAAATAAGAATGAATGGTTTTGAAATTGATAGACATAATATTCTAAACATGGTTAGCAAGGAGTATCAGTAATATAATGGAAAAGAAAAAGATATCATGGCAGAGATTAAGTGGAAGAAAGATTCTAGGAGGAGCTATGAAAAGAATGAGAAAAAGCTCATCGATGATTATCAAAAGACAGAGCTCAGAAAGACAGTAACCACACAGAAATGGCTATGTGACTGCCTGCCTGGAAAACACTTTTGATCTGATGCCCAAGCAAAATAGAATGGCACCCAACACACTGTCTGGCACAGAGCGTGCACGAATTAAGTATTTGTTGAATACGAATGACCGAGCACCCTGCAGAACAACATCTCATTTCTTCAAAGACCTGAGGGATTAAAGGACTGATGACTGTGTAAAGGGGATCCCTAAGGGCTCAGGTCCTGAAGTGAGAGCTAAAGAAAGGAAAAAGGGTTACATAACAAGGAATTTAAGGATGGATTATGTAATAAAGCATGAACTTTACAGCCAGGGATTAAATTTCTTCCAGAAACATCTTCAAGGAAAACATTTACCTCAAAATGGTGTGATGTTTTCCTTCAGAAAGCATAACTGAGGATAGTGTTCAACTATAGTAGTTATTTAATTCCTAGTAATTATCTTTCTTTATACGGTTTCTGATTTTTTACTTATTTTTATACTACTGTATGTATATGTATTCATTTTTCTTTAAAAATGTCTTAAACTCTTTTTTGCAATTGGTAGAGTAAAAATTTCTTAAAAATGCAAAATATAATCAGTATCTATATTTGATTCCAGTACATAGTAAAATGACAGATGGAGGAAAGGAGGAAAGGTAGGAAAGGAGGGAGGGAGAAAGGGGAGGGTAGGTTGGTTTTGTTAAGAAAATATAAATTAGATCAATTTAATGGTTATTGCATAGCTATTCATAGTAAACTGAAAGTTGGCTCTAGTTAGAAAATGAGTAAATTGTTATAGCTACCTCGTGTTAGATCTGGTTACTTTGGCATTCTCAGTATTCATGGAAAGTGCCTTCCACTGTGCAGTTTTGGCCATTTCATCTGATATGTTAACAACTGAGGGATCAACACTGAGGAACAAATACACTGTATGGTTAGTATTCAGTACTTGCAAAAACATTAATACTGTCATTCTAATTATCTATAATATTTACATTCATCAACTTAAAGTTGAGAAACCACTTGCCAAGGTCTAGCAAGATATCAAAATTTTGGAGTTCTGTTATAAATGCTACATGGGGAAATGTATCTTTTTTTTTAATAATCAAAACTAGGAGTGAGAGTAATTCAAGATTTATTTATGGAACTTGGGGCCTCACAGCATTATTCTAGCAATGATGACCAAAGCTGATCATCCTGGTTATGAGCACAGTGTTTAAATAACATAAAATAATGTGTTGATAAATATTTTTAAAATTGACTCCTAAAATCTACTAGAAAACTTTTATATAACTGGCACAAATTTTAATCTCTTCATAAAAGTATGTAGGGATTGAATTAAGATAATAGGGGGAAAAACCTTCCTTTTCAAAGCTTTTACAAATCTTTAAAAAGAATGCTGGGAAGGTGACATTTTAAAATTGAAAACAAAGCCCTGAAAATATTTCAACAGAAAACAAAAATACAGCCTTATACTGGCTTTTACTGGCATTCACACTTTTAATGTTAAGGTGCTAATTTAAATTTCTCAAAACCAAAAGCACATAATACTGTCCTTTTATTTTTATAAGGGACAAACATAACCATTTCTATTTCTCTGTGACATATTGCAAAAATTACTTCAAGATCCCAAACTGAAAATGATGATATATGTAAACTGTGAATTTGGGACTCAAAGTTTTCATCACAGTAATATGAAAATACAATGCAGTAAATGGAGATATATTTGCAAGTCCTATTTCTTCACCAAAAGTAAACAATATCATGCAAATAAACTACAAATACAAATGTCAAACAGGATAATGGTTAAGTTAACAATCTGATGGCAGTTAGGTTATAAATGACTAAATAAGCAGTCGTTTAGAAAGTGCTAGCTTTAGTCACACTTTAAGTCAGAATGTCATAAAAAATTTAAGATTGCAAAAAAGTATGATACGACCACCGAAGAGTCTCTAGATATGGCTGATATAATATTCATCAAATCAGTTTTTATAAAATGCACAAAATTTTGAATGTCCAAGTTCACAAATGGCAGAGCCATAGAGCTTGAAACTACCTACCCTGAGTAAATATTTATTTGCATGTCTGCCCACTTCAAACAATTGAAAAAAAGAAACCCTGAAGAAAGTTTTCTAGCTTCTAGATGTCTTCTTAAGTAAGAACTTTACCATTAGTAGAAATTAAGGCATTACTTGAAGAAAGTTACATTCCATCTTTTTTCACCAAATAAAACAAGATAAGAAAAACTGCCTACTTTAAACAAACTTTAATATTTTATAGAGCTTTCTTCAAGTTTCCAAAGGCTTTCATGTATAATGCCATTTAATCTTCATAGCAAGTAATTCAAAGCAATTTTAAGGTCTAAAATTCTGATAAACAGGTCAGCCATTTCCTGGCATTTGTGATGTTCAAAATTTTAAGCAAAGCAGCATTAATCAGGACTCACTGTCACCATTTTAAAAACAAGAGTGAAAATACAGATATCCATTATTTTTGTTAAATATCACAGAATATAGATTACACTCAAATATATCAAGGTCCATGTATAATCACACTGAGAAAATGATAATGCAGAACATGGAAATTAAGTGGCAAATAATTTCAGCAAATTGCTGAGAGTATTTAATAAGCATCATGGCAGTTCTTATACTCTCTTTAAAAGTATGACCTGGGGGCAGATGTGGCTCCCATATGGAGGGACCTGGGTTCGATCGCCGGGACCGCCCGGTAAAAGAAAAAAAAAGCATGACCAATAGAATTAGTATATTAATTCATTTAACAAACATTTACAGAACCTAGCAAAGCAGAGGATGATAGTGTTAGATACATTACAGCTTTTATATATCATCTGTAGTTTAAAGTATGTAAAGGTTTGGGGAGTGGCTGCAGCTCAAACGGTTGGGCGACCGCCTCCCACATTGGAGGTCCCGGGTTCGGTTCTCAGTGCCTCCTAAAGAAGACAAATAATGAGCAAAAAATGAGCAGAGAAAAACAAAACAAGGCAGGGAAAGGGTGTGGCTCAAGCAATTGGGTGCCCGCCTCCCAAAAAGGAGGTCCCGAGTTCAGTTCCTAGTACCTCCTAAAGAAAAAGCAAGCAGACAATGGGCAAACAGACAAGGGAGATGCCTTGGGGGGGGGGCAGGGGGGGTGGTAAAAATAAATAAATATAGTATATAAAGATTTGAAGGAAAATCATGAAAAGTGACACAGAATCAGAATACTAGTAATGAAAATTAATAGCAAAAAGAAAAGTATAGAAGAAAAACAATTTATCAAAACTAATCAATATGTACAAGTATAAATGTGACCTCCATAAAAACCATAAAGAATAGTTAAAAATAATAAAAAGGTTAAAGCAGTTTAATTTAACAAACATTTTTCACTAACTCATCAGGGAAGGGATCTGTACACATTCTAAAAAAGTAATTTCTCTACTAAGAATAGCTGGTCAGAAGTGGAATACAAGATGTGTGTATACATATATACATTTTCTCTATCTTTTAAAACCTCTATTTATATTTATATTTCCAACCTCTATTTATAGTTCTTAAACTTAAATATAAATCACCAAAATCATACATGATAAATTATACATGAAAACATACTAATAAGTTTCCATAATAAGAGCCCTCACTATCAAAGGTTAAATCAAGACTGTGAAAACTAGGAGAGTTCTAGGACCTCTAAACAAGGTCACAAATTAGAAGGTTATTAGAAAATGGATTACAAGTGTTTATTTTTCAACATACACTGACACCAGCCTTGATGAAGGACAGGAAAAGCTGTATTACTGAAGGGGACTATTCTGAGACTTGTGTACTGCTTTTAAGCTGCACTAAGACAGATGGAGTGATGGAAGAAAAGTAAATTTTGTTGGCTTGGCTAGTTTAAGGCTCTGGTCCAAGTCCAGCTTTTTCTTCACTCCTGCCTGCAATGTGGGTAGGGCAAAAGCATAGGACTAACTTTCCAAATTTTATGCAGCCCTCTTCTAGTTGATATACTAGATATAGATTTTATCATCTTTTAAAAAATAGACATCATATCTTTGAGGGTGCATGACATGCACTTGACAAATACATAAAATATATTTTACTAAATAAAGATATTTCTCACCTATATTTTAGGGCCTTAACTGGAATTTGCAAGAGACTTCCCCCTTCAAATGGAAGATGCACAGTATCATCATCAGCTTGAAGCATTCGTTCAGCTTCCTTTAGAACACATACATGAAGAGATTACTTTTCCCAGAATATTTCCAGGAGGATAAATTAATACACAAAATCTTAAAAAATTAGAAGCGCAAACTGACAATATTATTTAAATAGAACGTATCTGCCCATTATATCTGCCCATAACTGAATTATATTGTATTGGGAAAATAACAAAAAGCTCATAAACCTTTACATATGTAATTCAGGCTTGAAGAATACAAAAAATCTTAATTTTAAAATACTGAAGCTCCAATTTAAATTAATATTCTAATTAAAAGAATCATATTTTTTGTTGAAAAGTAAACATAAAACAAGTAATTTTAAGATCTCTTTTAAAAAAACGACTTAAAACTGTATATCTTTCTTCTTATCCCTGATGTACAAACAATATTCTGAATGGAAAATTGAGCAAGGAACTAGAATCAACAAAATCATCTACATACTCAGTGCCTACTTTTCCTTCCTACTAAGTGATAATACTTAGCTGGTTATAAAAAAAAAAAAAATCAAATCAAACCAACTAATGATATATAATATTTCATATAAAGATTAATACTACTATATTTTTGTAAAAAGACATTTACTTAAAGTTCTTTTGGTCATTATGTGTGACAGATTATTAAAAGGCTGTTAAAATTAAAATGTGTGCCAAAAATATATTTATGTAGTTAAGGTAAAATCAAAGGAGAGGCTATTGTGTTGAATTATTCTATATAAGTGCTTTAATACTGCTAAAAGCTCTAACCCCTCTGATTGTTGGTAAGTGCACACATGATATGTTATTTCAGAAAAGTATTCTTGTGCCAGGACTTTGGAGGGGCAAGATGGTAAAAAGGTTAAAAGCATGTTTGGGACAAATTATCTAACCTCTTTCTGGCTCAGTTTCCCTATTTGTAAAATGGGGATAATAACCATACCTGTACTTAACAAAGATCTTGTGAGGATTAAAGGAGTTAATTCATGTAAAGTAATTAGAATAGCACCTGCTATCTGGTACAAACATAAAACAAGTAAATGCTGTAAATTTAGAATTCTTGACTTTTCACCTCTTTCTCCTTTTTCTTTTTGTCATCTTCTTTCTTTTTCTTACTTTCTGGCATGAGATCATCAAGCCAACTGAGTTCTCTTTTTGTGAAACAAAGGTCCATGAGCTTGCGAACAAAGACTAATGCAAGAACCTTAAAAAAAAGTGTAGGAGATATTAAGCAACATCTAAAAAGATAAATTTAATCACTTAAAGAGAAAACAAAATTATAAATCACATGAAGTAATGAAAAAGTAGTTCATATATTTTGTTTTAAAAATGATTTCAAATGGAAAAAGTAAAGACAAATGAGTTCATGTGGCTAAGAGACTTCAAAGAGAGTCGGGAGGTCATCTCAGAGGTAACGCTTATATACACCTCAGTGGTATAAGCATAGAACACCTAAGTGGATATCACCCCACACAGAGGAGCTCCTGAGGGCTCTGGAGACACCCAGGTCCTATATATAAGGGAGGAGAGCTCCAGAGATTGAAGCCTTATCAGTGGGCTCTACTTTGGAATCTGTGCTCCTGAGAGTGACAGAGTTGGACTCAAATAAGTCCTCCCTGCACATAGTCCATCTGTCCCTGCATATTCAACCTATATGTGGTGCTGGAGTTTGTAGGTGTACTTCCAGAGACTGGAGCCTCTGGCCTGCCCATATGCCAGCTGTGCCTGGAATCTCAGTGGAGCTGCAACTTCTACTCTACAACTCAATGGACTCACCCAAGTCACCTGGTGAGCAGATGATGATGGACAATGGCCATCCCAGGGAATGGAGAGAGTCTGCAGCTGCAGGCAGGATAATCCCATCCACCATATCCATGGGATATAACTCCCCTCTCACTTGGAGGTGGAGTGGACATCACCATCCCAAACTCCTCAGGATTGGGGGAAGAGCTACGGACTAGAGTGGACTTAATGGTATTCTGTTGTAGACATATTGTGATTCAAGCTATGGAAGAAATTACAGCAGTGAGGTGGAGCCAGTGGCCACTAGGCACTTTTGGGGCAGGGAAGGGAAAAGCAGTTGTCATACAGGGGCTTTTTCAGGACTTGGGAATTATCCTGAGTGACATAACAACAACAGATATAGGCCATTTTACATCAGCATATACCATGCAGAACTGTGTGGGAGAGAGTGTAGACTACAGTGTGAACTATGGTCCATGCTTAGTGGCAAAGCCCCCGGATGTGTATATCCATTGCAGGTGATGAGCCACACTAATGAAAGATGTTTATGTGGGATGTTATGGGAGGTGTGGGAGGTGGGGAACATGGGAATCCCTGTAATTTTTGTGTAACATTTATGTAATCTAAGCATCTTAAAAAAAAAAAAAAAACCTATACTATTGTGCGGTGCAAAGTGTAAAATATAAAGTAAACTCTAGACATGGTTAGTAGCGATGCTTCAATATGTGTTCATCAACTGTAACAAATGTACCACACTAATGAAAGATGTTGCTATTGTGGGGAAGTGTGGGAGAGGGAGGGAGTGGGGTATATGGGAATACCCTATATTTTCTATGTAACTTTTATATAATCTAAAACTTCTTTAAAAATAAAGGAAAAAAAAAATGATTTCAGGGAAGCAGATGTAGCTCAAGCAGTTGAGGGCCTGCTTCCCATATATAAGGTTCCAGGTTCGATCCCCAGTACCTCCTAAAAACAAAACAAACAAATAAGTGAAAAAAATCAATTCTCATTGCATAGTGGATGTAGCTCAGTGATTGAGCGTCTGCTTCTCATGTACAAGGGTCTTGGGTTCAATTCTCGGTACCTCTAAAAAAAAAAAAAAGGAGGGATTCATCTCATTTTAAAATAACTGAGTTTCTTTTGAAATTTATATTTTTGAAATTTCTGATCAAAGAAAAGCTATTAAGGCAGAAAAAAGGAAATAGCAATTTTAACTTCTGCATGCATAGAACTAACTGGACAAATATTAGCATACTCTAACATTCACAATGTACCAGTGACTTCTCAGTAGGAAAGAAGGAAAAATCTACATGATCCTCAAGAACCATTTTGTGTGTGTGTGTTTAAATGTTTCTATTCCTAGTGCATTGCCATTTAGCAGATATAAAATAAATGACTAGGCTACTCAGTATGATGCTCCTTAGCTATGGTTGACCAGTCTGCGATGCCACTATTTAATGAATTTGATTAGTCTAAGTAAAACACAATGGCTAAATGACTAAAATAATAAATGATCCATAATAAAAATATGAATTCAAAAACATCATGAATTGATTTTTAAGTAGTTCACTACAAAAACTTCATTTAAAGTAACAACCAATATCCAAGAATGAAACTGTCAAAATGCTCACCTATTTTAGTTAATGTCTTTGTCTAATATTACTTCAGAGCATAATCCAATTTACATGTGTCCAGTGATATTTTTTTTTTCCTGCATTTCTCATTTTTATTTGACAGAAAAAGTTGCTCTTGCTGTACAGATTTTTAAAAAACCAAAATGCCTTTAAGAAAGGTGAAGAAAAGTTGGGGGGAAGGGGCCACAACCTCATTGAGGGGCAGTAAGGGCCAACTGACTTCAATTCCTGCCCCTTCCAAAAACCCCTCACACAAAAGCCCCCCAAGTTCCAAACCTTCACCAACCATGGGACTCGGGGATGAGAGGGCAGTGTCTCCAGGCCTCCCTGTCCAGTGATATTTTAAGACGACAATACATAAATATTATTATAATGTTTGTCTTTTTGTATTGTTATTTTTCCATTTCTTCTCTCAACATCGTTTTCTACCCCACCCTCTTACTAGAATTTAAACTTCATGAGGGCAAGCATTTTTGTCTGTTTTCTTCACTATTGAGTCCTTATCAAGTCCAACAATACCTAGGTAAACAGTAGGTGACAAATCGTCATGAAGTAAAAGGGAAGGGGAACAGGAAAGGGCAGAAAGGAAGGGAAGAAGGAAGAAGAGGGGGGCAGGGGAGAGTGAGAAAGAGGAGGGAAGGATGGCAGCAGGGAGAATGATCCATTTCTAACTGCCTGGTGTTTGAAATTCCACATCTTTCCCTGGGTTCATAAAACAATACGCCCAATAACACATAGTTTGGTGGATGTTTTTTTTTTTTTTTGTCATGTTAAGAAAACAGATTCAAACTATATACGTATCACTTAATATAACATGGCTATCCTCATGGGACAATACACAGAACTAACCTTTATAATAACTACTTAATAGTTTATATATCTATGCCATATTTTGTTTTCAGGCATTCTCTTACTGATTAACATTTAGCTTATTTACTACTTTTTGCTACTTCAAACATATTTACCCTTCCAACTTACACTGTGGGGCTTTTATTTCTATACATTTGGCTATCATAGTTGTTCCACTAACTTCCTAAATTCTGTAGTTGTTTAAAAGCGCAAAACAGAGTTCTATGGCTCAGGGAGTAAAGAAAAACATTTTAGAAAATGACAAGAAAATTTAGTATGGAACACTATTGGTTTAGTTTACAACTAGAGATAGCTACTTTGCATTTCTAAGGTACTTAAAATGGGCTATTCCTTTTCTCAAAAATCAACTATAAATATTAATAAAATACTTACCATCAAAACAGACAGAAATGTTACTAATTAGTGACAAAATAAGCCTGAAAAACTTACCATCATGGGAAAAATGACTGCAGCAGCTGAAGCTTTTATCACCCACAAAAGAACCAGACAAGTGAGCTGAATGACTGTGAAAATATGGACCTTCCAGAGAGGTACATAACGGAGGTATATAAGATCAGGCTGGTGCTTAGCAGGCATTCCAAATAATTTTATACGATCAAAAAACTATATATAGAAAGTTAAAAAAAAAAAAAAAGTTTCAACAAAAATTTCCTGCTATTCAGGAAAAGAAGCTATATTCAACTTTAGGGTTTTGTATATTAAATTTAAATTATAACTTCATCGATACATTCTAATACTTTAGGAGAATATTTCCACATTGAATCTCTGGATATAAGGAAGAAAAAATAGTCAAGGAAACTGTTTAAACTAATACAATTAATGTAATCAGAAAACTTAAGCCAAAACATTTTAAGTTCAGGGATTAAAATATTTAGATGTATAATCAAATGCATGGGTCATTTAATCTCTACACTTGTTTTCTAATATACAATGAAAGAATAACTCTGAATGACTCTAAGATTATTTTAAAGTCTTACCTTCCCAATTCTGTGAAAACAAGAGAGGTACCAATAACCAATTCTTCACTCACTGAAAAGGCAATGAGCAAACCCAGGTCTTTTTGAGCTTTAATTTCCTCATTTATAAACTGGGGATGAGATCAGCCCTTCCTAACTCACAAAATTGTTGTAAAAATCAAATGACACAATGAGATGGCTTTTGATCAGTGGAGAGCAGATCAGAGAATGTGTTGTAAAAATAAATATGCTGACTCTGAGAGGTCTTTCTGGCCACTATTTGGCAACTTTAGCCAACATGCTCTTCGTGATAGGTGGTCACATGCAAAACTGTGGTGCTAGGGGAGCTGACGTTGCTCAAGTGGTTGAGCGCCTGCTTCCCATGTACGAGGGTCCGGGGTTCAATTCCTGGAACCTCCTAAAAACAAAACAAACAAACACAACGAAAAAACCAAATCTCATTGGGGAGCAGATGTAGCTCAGTGGTTGAGTGCCTGCTTCCCACATGAGGTACTGGGTTTAATCTCCACTACCTCCTTTAGAAAAAAAAAAAATTTGTGGTGCTAATTGTGCTTTATGATCTAAATGCCTTACACTTAATAAGTGTACCTGGTTGTCTTCCAGGAAGTATTCTAAATGAAACAAGACAAAGTAGGGAAAGCACCAGGTTCTAACCCTGGCTCCACTGCCTTACTGAGCTAATTATTTCAGTTAAGTCCT
Source organism: Tolypeutes matacus (assembly GCA_026826555.1). Taxonomy (NCBI): domain Eukaryota; kingdom Metazoa; phylum Chordata; class Mammalia; order Cingulata; family Chlamyphoridae; genus Tolypeutes; species Tolypeutes matacus. Next base: position 11,355,147 of record JAKSZT010054202.1, read on the forward strand.
TCTATTTCTCTGTTTTCTGATTTTAAAAATTAGGATGACTTCCTTTCCTGCTTTCCAATGATGGTCTGAGGATCACAGAAAATAATTTACGTGCTAGGTTTTATAAAGTATATAGCACCACACAAATGGCAGGCATAACCATTTTCATTAGAAACTATTATCTATCTTTTCTTTTTAAGCTCTGGAATTGCTGTCTGACATGTCAGAAACTGCACTTTTTCTCCTACTGCAATCTTTGATCCTTCATCCCTCTCACTATATTAGTCTTTATTGCGAGTTACAGGGCCTTTCATTGACTTCAATTAAAAACAGTAGTAACCATGTCAGTTTATGATCTCACCTTTTGGAAACAAAAATGTGTAATAAGCAACAATCACTTGGCAAATGTGGATTTGAAACCACCAGCTGGAAAACTAACCTGCTCTTAAAATATCAGAGTTAAGAATAATTCTTAGGACTTGCCTGAATTCCTTTTAATGAGGAAACTCCCATATAAAGGAAAACACCATATAGAACAGGCATTGGAATAAACTGGAAGTAAAACAAAGACAATTAGAACTCCTGTTACTAAATAATTTCACAGTAATAAGTACATAAAATCAGCCAGTATATATCCTATGGGGATAGAATTAAGAAACTTTTCAGTGATGAGGACTAGTTGACCTCATTTTTCCACAAATATGAGAAATGCTAATAAAAATGAACTCTTGAAAAACTGTTTATTATCTATGTGTTCCTTTCTGTAAAGGGAGCACAGCCTGTCCAGTAGTTACGAGCATGCGCCCACAGTCAGATTGTTTGGTTTCAAAACCTAGAACTTGGGCATTAGTTAACCTCTCTCTGTGCTTTAGTTTTCACATCATATTGTTGTGAAGATTTAATAACTTCAAATATCTAAAACATTCAGAAAAGCCCCTAGTATATAAAAATCACTCAAAAAGTTAGCCAGGGTGCGGATATGGCTCAAATGGTTTGGCGTCCATTTCCCATATGGAGGGACCTGGGTTCAAACCCTGGGACCTCTTGGTAAAAAATAAAGAAAAATACAGAAGGTGTGCAGGCGTGCCGCCAGGTCCCGCTGAGCCATGCAGCAAGATGATAACGTAACAGGAGAGTGACACAAGGGAGAGCCAAGATGAGACATGCCAAAAACCAGGAACTAAGGTGGCGTAAGTGGCAGAATGCCTCTCTCCCACATTGGAGGTTCCCAGGATCGAATCCCAGTGAAGACAGGAGGAGGAGGGTGAGAAGAGAGGGCAGGAAATAGACACAGAGAATTGCCCAGCGAAAAGACAAAAAAACAGCAAAAACGGAGTGGGGGGAGCTAAAATGGATAAAAAAGTAAATAAATAAATCTAAAAAAAAAAAAAAAAGTGTTAGCCATTACTATTTTTATTATCACTAACCCCTCTACTACAGTGACTATTCAACAGTACCTTTTGAACTGGAAGGTTAAGATCATTGAAATTATCACATAATATGAGTTGAATTCCCCCCTCTCAACCCCCCAGAGTAAAGTCCACATTTCCTGGCAGTTATAGAGATCCCAGAACATCTACCTAACATCCTAAAGGAAAGCATAGCTATTAACAGGCCCTATCCGTTTAAGAAAAAAACAAAACTACAATCAATAATTGTGTGGGAAGAAAAAGATATAACAACTACAGAGGAAACCCATGTCCACTGCACCTCTCTTTATTAACCAACCTACTAATGTCATTCCTAAGGACCGCAGAAGAAAAAGAAAAGAGTCAGGAAGAAGAAAAAAACAGAGTTTTAAAAAAATTAAAAGTCTAATCAATATCCTCCGATATTTTATCCATAAACCAATTCAAAATACTGGGGAAAAGGAATGAATAATCTGAACAAAAATGCAACAGGAGGTCCGTGCCTGACAGGCATGGCAGAGTAAAAAGTTTTAGGGCCCATCCCCCCACAGAAGCTTTGAACAAGCAGCAAGATCTGGCTCCAGAAAACTATGAAACAACTGCAGTAACAGGGCAGGTGGTGAATCAAGAAAAATGTATGGGAACCCTGTAGGATGATATGCATATTTGTTTTGTAAGTTCATGACTTTTATTATATACATATTGTTTATGGATGTTCATGTATGAATGATAAACTTCAAGTTAAAAAAAGCCCCCACTGGCTCCTACGGAGCAGACTTGAGGTCCCGGTTCTAGAGGGAGCATGTATGACTGGCCCAGTTCCTCTGGTGGTGGCCCGAAGGATTGAACCAGGAACTTGTCTTAGGCTTGCTGTCCCAGAACTTGATCTGCATGTATGTAGAAGGCAGTTCTGAGAGCTCTCATACAGAGCACTGTGGGAGAGCAGTCAAGACACAGCCATCTGGGGAAAGTATTTCTGGCTGTAGGACATACAGTGCCCAGAACCTGAGAAAACTGTTTCCTTCAGAAGAGGGGACATATGTATGCATGTAAATGGGGGAATTTCTAGGGCTATACATGCAGGATCAAGAAAAGATGCATGGGGGGGACGGATGTGGCTCAAATGGTTGGGCATCTGTCTCCCAAATGGAGGGACCCGGGACCTCCCGGTAAAAAAAAAAAAAAAAAAAAAAAAAGAAAAGATGAGGATCAGGGAGGCCCCTACACTTTGACCTTGAGCTTTTCTTTAATCTCACTGTATGGATAAACTCTGAAGGAGAATACTCTCACAGGTCAATCTGCTAAGATTAGGAAAGGTGTTTTTATTTTTTCCTTTTTTTTTTTTTTTTTTTTAGCAACTGGAACTCAAGGAAAGCTCCATCAAAACACTTGCTAGGTACATGCTTAGATGCCTCAGAGACTAAATTCTAGCAATAAGACATTAAAATATTGAAAAGTTTTTACAAACTATAAACACAAACTAGAGACATGGATACAGAATAGCAGCTATATACAGCAGGGAAAGAATAAATAGAGGGAAGCAGCTGTGGCTCAATCAGTAGGGCTCCTGTTTACCATATTGGAGGCCCCGGGTTCGGTTCCCGGGGCCTCCTGGTGAAGACAAGCCTGCCTGCACGGCGTGGTTAGCTGACCCAGCGAGCACAAGCAGCAAGGGGGAGATAAATGAATAAATAAATAAAATCTTTAAAAAAAAAGAATAAATAGATTGAGAGGTGATGAGGGTTTTTTTGGTCTGATGATGATGATGATTATTATTATTGGAATAATGAAAATGCTATAATAACGATTGAAGTGATGAATGTGCAACTATGTGATCATACCATAGATCATTGTATACTTTGGATGGATTTACACTTTATTAATATGTAGCAATAAAATTGATTTGTTTAAAAAAAAAAACCAAAATGCCCAGTATAACCGTTGGGGAATTTGATGTAATTATGAATTCCAAAAATATAATTGAATCATGCTTGTAAACTGATCTGTTAATCTGGGCATGATTAGGTTAGGATTAGGGCGTTGAGCCCCACCCCTTGGTGGGTGGGGAATTGAATATAAAAGGCAAGGTAAAGGAAAGTTGGAGCAGTCTTTTGAGAAGCAGTTTTGATGCTGGAAAGAAGAGAAGAGAAGCAAGCTGTTCGCCTGATCATCTACAGCTGACCTTGTGGAGGAAACAGAACCTAAGCCCGGAGAGAAATGCAGCCCCGGGAAGAGAGGAATCCCAGAAGCCTGAACCCTGGCAAACGCCGGCAACTGTCTTGCTCTAACACGTGGCAATGGACTGTGGTGAGAGAAGAAACTTAATGCTTTATGGCCTGGTATCTGTGAACTTCTACCCCAAATAAATACCCTTTATAAAGACCAACCCATTTTTGGTATTTCACATTAGCACCCCTTTGGCTAACTAATACACCCAGGTTTCAACAAATGATTATAAAACATACAAAGAAACAAAGTAATGGCTCAGGTAAAGGAGAAGATTAAAGCATTAGGGAAAACGGGGGGAAAAAAAAATATATATATATATATATATTATGTTCAAAGAGCTAAAGGAAATACGAAAAATGACAGATGAACACAAAAAAGTATCTATAATAGAGAAATGGAAGTTATGAAAAGGAACCAAACGATCTGAAAACTACAGTAATGGAAATTAAAAATTCCACTGAGGGGTTCAACAGCAGAGTGAAACTGGCAGAAGAGAGAATCAGTGAACTTGAAGGCTAAAACCATTGAAATTATTAAATTAGTCTGAGGAGCAGAAAGAGGAAATCATGAAGTAATGTGAATAGCATCTGAAGAACCTGTGACACCATCAAGTGTACCAACATACAGATACTGGGAGTCCCAGAAGGAGAAAAAAGAGAGAAAAGAGCAGAGAGAATATTCAAGAAATAATGGCTGAAATCTCCGCTAATTTAACAAAAGAGATGAATATATACATGCACGATGCTTAATGAATTTTTAAACCCAAATAGACTCACACAACACCATATTATAATCAAATTGTCAAATGACAAAGATAGATAAGGAGAGAAATCTGAAAGCCAAGAGAGGCAACATGTCACATCCAAGGGAACCTCAATAAAATTAAGTGCTGATTTCTCATTGGAAAACATGGAGGCAAGAAGGCAGTGAAGATGATTTAGTTAAATTGCTAAAAGCAAAAAAATTGCCAAACAAGAATTCTATATCTAGTAAAGCTGTCTTTCAAAAGTGAGGGAGAGATTAAAACATTCCCAGATAAACAAAGGCTGAGGGAGTTTGTCGCCACTAGATCAGTTCTACAAGAGATGCTAAAGAGAGCACTACAGGTTGAAAGGAAAGAACAACAGACAAGAGACTGAAGGCACATGAAGAAATAAAGATCTACAATAAGAGTAAAGACATGGATAATTATAAATGCCAATACTTTTGGGTTTTTTGGTTTGTAACTCCAATTTTTACTTCCTACAGGATTTAAAAGGCAAACACATAAAACGTTGGCATCCAAGTAAATGAGATTGTTATAAATTTAGGATGTTAAATTTAAGCCCCACGGTGTCTACATAGAAAATACCGGAGAATATGTAAGCTCAGAGAGACAGAAATTAGAGTACAGGTTGGAGGTGGGGTGGGGAGGGTGGGGAGAGTTAATCCATAATGGGTATAGGGTTTCTCTTCGAGGAGATGGGAAAGTTTTAGTAATGGAAAGCAAAGACATTAACACAACATTGTGAACGTGATTATTTCTGTTGAATGGTACGCATGGGGAGAGGTTGTGATGGGAAACTTTATGTTGTATATACGTTTGCACAATTTGCTATATGTATATAAAAAGGCAACTAACTAAGGAGATAACAATTAAACGCAACACATGATCCTGGATGGAATCAAACAAGGGAGGAAAAAAAGCCCAAAAAGACATTATTGGGACATATGAAACAATTGGAATTGGAATATAGACTATAAGATGTACAACAACGTTAAATTTCTTAAACTTGATAACTGCATGAAGGTGATTACATAATATGCTTATTCTTAGGAAATACGATGTAAACAACTCAAGTGTTCATAAAATGGATTGACAGATATTCAGACAGACAAAATGATACGGTTAATATGGCAAAATGTTAAAATTGGTGCCTCTGGGTATGGGAGGGGTTGGGGTATGCAGAGTTCTTTCTGGGACATTTCCTTTAATACTGAGCGAGTGTGGGGGAGAATAATGTCAGAGCAGATCCAGAAGGTCTGATATCTATCTAATTTAAGTTGAAGAAATACCCAACAAGCAATAGAGGAGAGGATGAACAAACAATGGAAGATAATTCCCACAGCTGAAGACACATGCTTCCAGAGTAAAATGTCCCACAGAGAGACAAGTAGGGTTAATGGAAAGTCCCTATTTATCTATCTACCTAAATATCCCAGCAAAACTTCATAACACAGAAGAAAAAACAAAAACTCAGGTAGGTTTAAGAAAGGAAAAAGAAATGTCTCCAAACGTGCCAAAATGAAATAGGTTTCAGAATTCTCATTAGAAACACTGATTTCTAGAAAACATTGAAATTGTGACCTGAAGGCCAGTTCTTTCAAACCTTGAAATCTATATCTGTCTACCATTCAAATGTGATGCTATATAAAGATGTATTTAAACATGTGAGGGAAGCGACTGTGGCTCAATCAGTAGGGCTCCCGTTTACCATATGGGAGGCCCCGGGTTCGGTTCCCGGGGCCTCCTGGTGAGGGCAGGCCTTCCCACACGGTGTGGTTAGCTGACCCGGCGAGCACAAGCAGCAAGGGGGGGATAAATGAATAAATAAATAAAATCTTTAAAAAAAATAATAATAATAATAATAATAATAATAATAAATGTGAGAACTCTGCACATTTACCACCTATGTGACCACAGATGGGAAAAAAAAATCACTGAAGAAATTCCTTCAGCAGTACAAAAAAGGAATTCGATAAAAAGTATAATCTGCACATACAATTTTCTAAATGTAAGGCAAATTAAATATTCAGACAATTTATTTGGTCCTGAGGCTTGCACTGTTACTCTTGAAGAGTAGGAGCTTAGTGAAAATATACTTCTGTCTCCATGTAGGCCTCAGTGAATGTTTCTATCATAATACTCTGTGTGTTACCACAAGGTTCACATTAAATTTTTCTTACAGAAAGAAGCATGGAAGGCTTAATTATAATTACAGAACAGAATGTGAATGTTAGTAATTTTAACAATAATAATAAAACTGAAAATACAGCCAATGAAAGGCAGAGGATGGAAGGGAGAGGGAAGATAGACGATACTTAAGTACGCTAAGACTCTTCATAAAAGGCATAACCTTAGGTCAGAGTCACTCAAAACGTTTGAGTCTCAGGACTCCTTGCCACTCTTAAAAAATACTGAGAAGGGAGCAGAGGTAGCTCAAGTGGTTGAACGCCTGATTCCCATGTACAAGGTCCTGGGTTCAATTCCCCGTACCTCCTAAAAAAAAGAAACAATACTGAGAGACCCCTCAAAATTTTTATGTAGGTCATATATATATATGTATATACACACACACATACATATATATATTCACCATACTTAAAAATTAAGAGAACATTTTAAAATAATTCATTTTAAAATAATAATTAATCCATTGTAAGTTCATATATGGACATATTTTTATGAAAATATAATTTACAAACCAAGATGAAATTTAATGAGAAACAGGGCATGTTGGGTTCTCATATCCGACTTTTCATTCAATCTACTGTAATATGTTGTTTTAATTATAATTAAGAAAATCCAGTCTTGCAGTTATGAACTTGAAAGGGAAAGATCTGGCAGGGAACCCCAGGGGTCCTCAGAACACACTTTAAGAAGCAATGCCTTAGGTGGAGAGATCTGGTCTGAAGAGAATAAAAAGAAAAATAAACTTATAAATGTATTTAAAGCTATAATGGTGGTAACCACCAGAATTAGTTGGAAAAAAAAAAAAGGTAAAAAGAGCTTACCTCCAAAGTTAGTTTTGAAAGTGAAGGAAAATAGGGAGACTAACTTAATTTTAGAACTTTCATTTTTAGTAAAAGGCAGATGTTACTAAAAGATATTTAATATAAACTATGATTTCTTATATGCTTCATTGACAACATTAGCTGTTTTTGTTTTTTCTGAGTGTTTACTACTGTTGTTTCACTCAATATATCAGGAAGAATGGATTAATTTAATTAAGAGCAAGATTATCTTTTATATTTTGGTCAAATAGTTAAGTTTCATTTATCTTTCAATAGCACTTCCTGTAATATGCCTACAGAATCCTCAGGGTATCTCCTCCTTTCAGACCATAACTACACTAAGCCATGGATATCTCCTTCCAATACTATATACAGTCTTTGATACCATCCTTATATATTATTTTTAAAAATAGAAAATAGGGAAGCGGCTGTGGCTCAATTGGTTGGGCTCCCATTTACCACAGAGGCCCTGGGTTCAATTCCCGGGGCCTCCTGGTAAAGGCAAGCCGGCCCGTGGGGCACAGTGAGCTGACAGCCTGCACGGTGCAGCAAGATGACGTAACAAAGTGAGACAAGCAGACACAGAAAAATGCAAAACAAATGGACATAGCAAGCACAAGTCACAAGGGGGAGATAAATAAATAAATAAAGATAAATCTTTAAAAAAAAGAAAATACACCCATGCCTAAAACATCCACTATACTACAACCCGTATCAAAATATTATTTCCCAAGCACATTCTAGGAAATGAAGCTAATTTTAGATATTAATTTTAATGTTTCATTTTCATACAATTAAGGACAAAGTTTATTAAAATGATTTTTTAAAAAAAGAGATTTTACCTTTAGTACTGAAGTCATGAACACAGAGAGGCCCATTAGAATAAAAATCATAAGCCCTGTAACTCGCTGTTCACGAATTCCCAAAAACTTGGGTTGTTCCCCTGGAGCAGAACATTCAGATTCAACTTTTAAGCTGTTGACATGACTAATTGACAGCACTGTTGCGGCCACAAACCATGGAAGTCCCATGACAGAGCACACTCCCAGCATCACACCAACCATGAGTAAATCAAGGTGATAGCCAGCTCCTTTCTGGAAAGTAAAGGAACACGAACATTTCTAAGTCTAAACCGTTCTTTCAGGTTAAAACTCTATGCCATTAATAAAGAGGGAAGAATCTAATTTTCATCTTATATACTCTAATACTAGGTGTTATGAAAACACCTCAAACTTGAAAAAATTGCAATGAGAGAGGCAAAAAAAAAAAAAAAAAAAAAAAAAAATACCTTCAATTTGTGCTCCTTTCTGTTTATGATTACAGCTGTAATTTGTTGATCCATAAAGATGAGAATGGTACACAGCAGAGCTGGAATAGCAGCTATTAATAAGGTCCACCAAGGATTTTCTCCCAATGGGCTTATTATCCAGCCCCTATTTGCATAAGTAGGCTGTTAAAAAATTAAAGATAAGAAAAAAGTTTCTTTTCTTTACAGCATGTAATTTCCACAGTTGACTGGGTCAACTCCAAGAAATGCCAGGTGATCATGCAAAACTGGATTAAATATTAGCATGCGTGGTGAATTATTTGCAAAGATAGCCAAAGCAATTCTTCTCATCCCTAGATAGATGCCTCTGCAATGTGACTTGGCCATTCTCTCCAGCTAGAAGTGGGCTCTCTTTCCTTTGAATTTAGGATGACGCTATGACTTACCTGAACCACAAGAACGGGGCCAAAGTTGACAATGTGCGATTTCTGAGCCTCAAAAACAAGAGATGATGGAGCTTTTGCTCCAACCTTCTGAACCCTGAGGCCATGCTGTGAATAAGCCTGAATCAGCTTTCTTGAGGAGGAGAAACCATGTGGAAGAGAAGGGAGGAGGGCAACCTCCCAACTGTCACTGCCATCTGAGCTGAAGCCTCAGAAGGGTGGATGAGGCAACATTGCCCCCGTCAAGCCAGCAGGTGAATGTAGCCACATGAAAGGCTCCAGAGGAGACCAAGAGACCAGACCACTATCCAGCTAAGCCCAGCCCTAACTGTCAAAAAACTGAGAACAGATAAAGGGCTCCTGTTGAAAGGCATTATGTTCTGGGTATGTTATGCAGAAATAGGTAACTGATGCTGGGTGTCATTACAATATGCTCCTGCATCCTTCACTGAAATCAATCTACCTACCAGATCAACTCCTAAACAAAACTGCTTTAGAGATCCTGCAGACTGATGATGCAGGCAGGATCAATCAGCGATAAATCAGAACTGGGCCTCGGGACACTTTCTAAATCATTCACTGACACAAACCTGGCACTTGATCAGATGCTAATACTCACAAGCCATGCCGTAATATAAGATTTAATCTATAGCAAAAAATTATAAGATCCTAAGAGAGTTTAGTAAACCTTTGAGGTTACTGGATGTGCTTAAACCTAAATAGATGTTTTCATTTCCTCGAATTCCTATTAAGCTTGTTTTATCTCCATGAAGACATTATCAATACAAAAGGGTTCTGGTACTCCATTCTTCCCACACTGATACATTAAACTGTTACATATGCAATATGCATATAAATAAAAATGTGTTTTAGCTACACAATGCACATATGCATAAATTGTTCCTTGTTTTTTTTCTTCAAGTGTATTTTATGCCCCTCAAAATCAATTTGCTACTGGAAATAGAGCAATAAATGAATAACAAAGATATATTTAAGAATAAAAATAAGGGACTTCAGCCAGGATTACAGAAAATTACATCAATAATTTGAATGCATATAAACCTACAGTCTCATTTATTTATATGCTTTCATAAGACTTGGTAAATATATAATGACTTTCATAAAATAGTCATCTCTTACTGGCCTAAAATCTTTAGTGGCTCAATAGCTATGCTTTTAAAATCAATAATGGTCTTCAAAACATTTATTATTACACCGTTAGTAGCAAAGGGAAAAAAAAAAAATGATCACACACACCCAATGGCTCCACTCATTTACTGGCTATCTATATAGTAAAATTCATACAGTAAATATTATAAAGTCTAACCTTTCTTGTTCCTTGGTTTTAAAAAGATCAAAATATTTTTGGTGAATTATTTTCTACACATATACCTTATTTTGAAGACAACTAGTTTTAAAAATAATGTTATTTTTCTACCCCAATGAAAAAGAAAACAGACTAAAATTATCATTATATTCTTTATTTCTGATTCCCTTTAAACCTCTGCTTCTAAAAGAAGTCATATAATTTGTTAAATATAAATATCTAAGCAGTTGCACAACTCAAAATGAGCTTTCCCTTCTGCCATACAATTAGTCACAAGCAGTGGGGGTAGGGGTGGGGAGGAACAAAGATAGAAAAACTAAAAATACAAAACAAAACATATATATATATATGTATACACACATCCACACTTTACTTATAAGAAAATTTCACAACGGGAACTATTCAAAAGCTACGACTTTCCATTTAGAAGGGAAAATAAAGGGTATTTCTTTCCAGTGGGAAGTATTTCAAGAACTCCAGCTATGAAAGCAGGGCCATATTTTCGAAATGGCTCCCAACTACTCACCATGGATATTTTCATTCACTTTCCCTGACAGACTAGCTTTGAGACCTTTCTGCTTACTTCTAAACAGCACTTGTCCCTTTACAACTTGTAATTTTTAATAAATGTGAGAGATATATATAGGTGTGTGTATGTATGTGTTTATAGTATATATTTGAGAAAGGCACTCACGTGTTTATGTGTATATATGCATGTAAAATTTTTCCATTGTTCAAAGAGACTCTACGTATTTTTAAAAATAACTACTTAGGAGGCTGCATCTCACTTTAAAGTAGTATCGTGGGAAGCGGCTGTGGCTCAATCAGTAGGGCTCCCGTTTACCATATGGGAGGCCCCGGGTTCGGTTCCCGGGGCCTCCTGGTGAAGGCAAGCCCGCCCGCACGGCATGGTTAGTTGACCCAGTGAACACAAGCAGCAAGGGGGGAATAAATGAATAAATAAATAAAATCTTTAAAAAAAAAAAAAAAAAAAGTAGTATCGTATTCCCAAACAGCCATGTGTTCTCAGACTTACCTCAAATTTTTTAGGAACATGGAGTTTAGGAGATGGAACTCCTACAAGGTAGTCAATTGCAACCATTATTACTATGGTGAGAAATACAGCAAAGTCACTGATTGTCGACCGCACCTATGTTAAAGGGACTATGTTAATATAAACAGAGAAGTACTATGTGTCCTTTCTAAATATTTCCTGTCTTACACAAATAAAACATGCCACTAGAAGGTATGGAGTTTTTAATTAGTAAAGTATATCAGTGAAATACAATTATTTCTATTTCTTTCCCAAATGATAAGAAACATTTCATAACTAACATATTATCTCTAACATTTTCCTACTGGGAACTCGGACACATAATATATCATACTCTTCCACTATGAATAATTTCTTTTTAATTATTTGGCATCATGAGCTAAACTAAAAAAAACATACAAACAAAAAAAAACATATACTACTGTTTTAAAATAAACTAAACATGAATATTACCGGAACTCTAAATTTATATCCCAATTACCTTGGTAGGAAAATAACGCTTGGTCTTAAATTGCTTGAGGAATGAAGACAGAAAAAATGTTGTGAAAAATAAAATGACACACCAAAATAGCACATCTGGAATATATGGTCCATGGAGACTACAAGCTGATCCTACAAATACACCGTGAAAGTTTTTACATTCCTGGAAAAAAGAAAAAAAAAAAAAAAAAGGAGAGGATGGAAGGGAAGCTCAAATATCTAATAAATTACTAATGAACTTCACTGAATTAAAGATGTTACTGATTTTAAGTTAGCACACCATTATCATTATTTTAAGTTTTGCTTAGAAAGAAAAAAACACTGTCAAGTCAGTTATAACACACCACCAAGTTTAAGAAATATCCTGAGTTCAGAAATGTTATGATTTGTAAAAAAAAGTGTCAAATCACTGACACGGTATTTTGTCAAATGACTTCACATACTCCTTTCTTTCAAACTCTGTATTCCCTTTAGTGAAAAGTTCATAATGAGTTATTAATTCTCAAATGTATTTTCTACATTCCTACTGGTCCACAAAATTTTTTTCTTTCCTTTACTTTTGTACAAGTAGTTTAACAAAAAAAGTAGCAGACAGGAAATTACTATGCCTTTTTACAAAGCTGAATAAGAAATGGCTAAATACTAAATTCAAATCACTAATAAAAACTGTGGTATTGGGTTTTCTGACTTGACTCAAGGCCTTGGGATTAAAGCATGGGACCATAAACAGTAAAATGACCATTTAATAATATTTCCATTAATAAAATCAATAATAATCAGTAATACTGTACAATATAATGCAATTACAGAAATCTGTTGACTTGATTTTCCTTTTGGGAGAAAAATAGCTAAACGGTAACCAGAGACAAACAAAAGTACATGCCATTGAAGTCCATGTACTTTTTCTTACTTTACATTTTAGTGAGGCTCATTTTAGCAAAATAATGACTCAGGATCATCAAAAAAAAAAAAAAAAAAAAAAACAGTTAAAGGTCCCATTATTTTCAATTTCCATGTTCTGGGATTAGTTAACCTACAAATTTAGAACATGGGCCATGGAAAGAAAAAAATACCACTACAAAAACAACAATAACACAAACATCTAGGATAATTGTTTTGGATATCAAGGAGATGCACTGAAAAGATTTGTATCTTTAGTATCAAGACATCCTACACATCATGAGATGAATTGTTTTTAAGTCACTTTCATTGGAACACTATCAGCCGTATCTCTTTCAAAACAAAAACAACTTTTTAAATATGAAATTAATAGTAAGTCACAGATCTAAGTTGATTACCAACATATGCTTCAAAACCAGCACTACTGCAGAGAACTTTCTGAGATGATGGGATGTTATATATCTACACTGTCCAGTACAGCAGCCAGTAAACACATGAGGTGATCAAGTACGTGAAATGTAGCTATGGGGGTCGGATGTGGCTCAACTGGTTGGGCGTCCGTCTCCCATATGGAGGGACCCGGGTTCGATCCCCGGGACCTCCCGGTAAAAAAAAAAAAAAAAAAAAAGAAATGTAGCTAGTCTGACTGGGAAGCTGAACTTTTAATTACTTTTATTTACATGTGGCTAATGGCTACTATATTGGACAACACAGTCTTAAATTACCAGTGGGATAAAATTTCAGCAGATACCTTCAAATTAAATAGTTAGGAGCTAACTTTTTTTTTTAAGGAGGTACCAGGGAATGACCCCAGAACCTCGTACGTGGGAAGCAGGCGTTCAATCACTGAGCTACATCCGCTCCACAGTGAAAGTCAGTTTTTTCATTTGTTGCTTTGCTTTTTTTGTTTTTAGGATGTACTGGGGAATGAACCCAGGCTCTTGTACATGGCAAGCAGGGGCTCAACCTCTTGAGCTACATCTGGTCCCAGAAGCTATTATCTTTTTTTTTTTTTTTTTTTTACCGGGAGGTCCCGGGTATCGAACCCAGGTCTCTCCATATGGGAGACGGATGCCCAACCATTTGAGCCACATCCGTCCCCCAGAAGCTATTATCTTTGGTGAGAAAGGAAAGACCTTATAAAACGCACCAGAGGCACTCAGGGGATCTGAATTCTAATTCTGATACTGCTAGCATCACCTTACATGTTAATTCTGAACTCCCAGCCTAGGGAGTGTCCCAAACAGGGATGGTCTAGGTCCAGGACAACCCTTTCCAATAGAATAAAAGCACCCATAATAGTCGGCAGTACACAGTAGGTGTGCTCGTTACATGCTTTTGTCTTTTTCCCTTTCTCTTCCCTTAGTGCTTGAGTCAGATCAGTTTCTACATGTTAAGCAGACAAGGTTCACTGAGACATTCAGGGCATCAGAGCAACTCCTATAATCCTCTAAACATTGTCTATGGAGCAGATGAAGCGATGAGTAGAAGGCAGGACAAGTGGATACTGGCCGTGGTAACTGTAAAATCCAACCAATGTACTACTGAACAGTCTGAAACAGAGGTGTGGTCACATCTTTTTTAATACTTACATCTTGGAAGTCAAATAACCCATCACTATCTCCCTTACCAGCTTCTTTGTTTTCAGTCTACACTTTTTAGGGCATGATAGATAAAGAAATGTTAACTACTATTTGGACATAGCTCTACATTTTGAAAACATACTAAATCCATGGATCAAGAAGAAAATATAAGTCTAATCAGAAAAAGCTAAAGAACAGGTTATTATATTATTTGAAAATCCTTTATTTTGTAATATACTCACAGAAACTGTAAGATTTCCCCAGGAAATACCGTGCGCTGTTATATTCTTTCCCTTCCACAGCTCCAGAGTGTCATTGCTAGGGTTGGGAGGTTTAGTACATACACATCTGAGAAATCAGAATAGGATAAAAACTTTTAAGGATCCTGCCATTTCATGTTCACATTTTATTAAATCGGTTACAAAATGCTTTTAACTTTTTAACTTTTTTTCCATGTTGCAAAGCATGGAGACTAGAAAGTAAAAACACATCAGAAACAACAGAATGGAATAGGATTTGGGTTATATACAATAAAACATAAGTAATAAAAATATCAATAAAATGCTTACTTAATGAAACTAATGAGAAATCTCTCTTAGGGACGTAATATTTTCTTTAAGACTTTGAGAAGATACCACCATGTTTAGCAAGATTAGTCCCCACTAAATTTTACTTACTTAATCTCCTTAGCAGTTGCTGCTGCCTGCCTCCCAACCCCTACGACAATGAGTACAGAGTCCCAATAAGTTACATTCCTGCTAATTTTTTGTACTTTGACAAGCTCTACCTACTCATGCTCAATCTTTATTGATCTTAAGACTCATTCTTAAAGAAATAATAAAACATTGTGTTCTAGTCAGGACAAGACTAGGAGAGTCATAGGGAGATGGCAGAGTTCAGTTCATACATGTAACTATCTCCAATGCTAGAAAAGCTTGAAACACACACATAAGCAAAGAAACCTCTAAATGTGGATTTTAAAAAACGAAAAGAAGGAACAAACATAAGAATATTCCCAGTTAGATTATGAGAGATTTACGAAAAAGCAAAAGGATGGGCTTTGGAATCAAAAGATAAGCTTTATAATTTAAGAGCTGTGTATTAGTCAGCCAAAGGGGTGTTGATGCAAAGTACCAGAAATCTGTTGGCTTTTATAAAAGGTATTTATTTGGGGTAAAAGTTTACAGTTACAAGGCCTTAAAGAGTCCAACTCAAGGCTGCTTTCTCACCAAAGTCTGTTGCCACGTATTGAAGCAAGATTGTGGGCAATCTCTGCCTGGTCTCTCCTTCCTTCTTTCTCTTAAGGCTCTGTGGGTCCAGTTTCTTCTGATCTCAGCTATAGGCTGGCATAGGGCTTGTCTCTCTTCCCGGGGCTTTAGCTGTTCGCGGCATCTCCTTTCTGTCACATGGTAGGACTGAAATGACCAAGGTTTCTCCTCTTCCGTGTCTTCTTCTGTGTGTCTTCTTGAGTGAGTGTCCATTTATATCAGCCCACCAAGGGCGTGGGGACTTAACCCTGATAGTCATGCCCTACTGATGTGGTTGAACTAAAAGCCCTAAACTGATTTAATCAAGTAAACTTAAAACTTTTGAATTTAATACAATCAAAACGTATCACACCCAGAGGAACTGACCAGTTTATAAACATAACCCTTCTCTTTTTGGGGGTTCATAAATAAATCTCGAACTGTCACACCCTACCCTCTGAATCTCAAAAAAAAAGATATTACAATATTCTAAAAAAAACTAAAATCAGTAACAATGCTAAGTACAAAATCATATCACAATCAGTTTACAGAAAAACAGTTTGTTTGGGGGCAAAGTTCCCTCTGGCTGTAGAACTGTGAAACTTATAAAACAAGTTATCTGCTTCCAATATACAGAGAGGTAGACATAGGATAAACATTTGCAATATCATAAGGAGAATTTGGGAGGGAAACATGAGTCACAGGTACCCAAGAGTTCAGACCTCACCGTCCAATAACATTGGGGTGATGGTCACACGTTCCCCAATCTCTGGGGTACAGTCTCAACCCCCTACATACAATGAGGTAGTGGCAACATTCTCCCTCATCTCTAGCATACAGGCACAACCCTCTCAACAGTGAGCTGGCAACCTAGCACTCCCTAATCTATGGGGAACAGGCCCACCCCTCCTGGGGAACGGGGTATCAACATCACACTCCCCAACCCATGGGGAACAGGCCCACCCCTCTCAGAGCACTGGGGTGGCAACCTCACTCTCCCCAACCCTTGAGGAATGTGCTCCACCTCTCTGTATTCTGGGGCAGCAAAACTCTCCCTAAGAGTAGGCTGGAACATTCATCCTCTTCAAATGACGAGGCAAACTTACCCTCTCCATACACATGAGTGGCAAAAAGCTTGTTGGTTTAGCATGCAGGAAGCAGGGGCCCAAGCCATCAGACAGTAAGACTTTCCAGAAGTCTTTCATGGATAAGTGCATTTTCCATCCTGACTTGTAAGATCCAAGTTTAGTTAATTCCTCAAATACGGCACTATCGTCTGGGGCTGCTTGGTTTCCAGAAGCTTGGAATTTCTGAAATCAGTTTCTGGTTTCTTTGTGCCCAACAATTCAGTTCTCAGCTTATCTCTTTCCTCTAGCATTTTGCAATAAGCTGCAAGGAGAAGCCAAGCTGCGTTTTCCACATTTATTTTGGAAAGCTCCTCAGCTAAATGTCCAATCTCGTCATTTTCAAATTCTGCCTTCCATATAACATCAGAAGTCAATCTTGCTAAGTTCTCTACAACTTTAAAACACGATCACCTTTCCTCCAGTTTCCAGTAATAGTTTCATCATTTACTTTTAAGGCCTTATCAAGAGTCTCTTTAGCGGCCATATTCCTACCAACAGTCTCTTCAAAGCAATCTAGGCCTCACATTTCCCAGCATCTCACAATTCCTCCAAAAAATACCCCTTACCCATTTATAAAACCATTCCAGCATTTTTGGTAATTGCAAAAGCACGACCCCACTTCTCAGTACCAAATTCTGTATTAATCAACCAAAGGGGTGCTGAGGCAAAGTACTAGAAATCTGTTGGCTTTTATAAAGGGTATTTATTTGGGGTAAAAGTTTACAGTTACAGGCCCTAAAGAATCCAACTCAAGGCTGCTTTCTCACCAAAGTCTGTTGCCATGTGGTGAAGATGGCGGGCGATCTCTGCCTGGTCTCTCCTTCCTTCTTCCTCTTAAGTTAAGGCTCTATGGGCCCAGCTTCTTCCGATCTCAGCTGTAGGCTAGCATAGGGCTCGTCTCTCTTCCTCGGGGCTTTAGCTGTTTGCGCCTTCTCCTTTCTATCACATGGAAGGACTGAAAGAACGAAGTTCTCTCCTCTTCCGTGTCTTCTTGAGTGATGTCCATTTTTATCAGCCCACCAAGGGGGCACCCTACTGATGTGGCCAGATCAAAAGCCCTAAATTGATTTAATCAAGTAAACTTAATTAAGCTTAATACAATCAAAGGGTGTCACACCCAGAGGAACAGACCAGTGTATAAGCATAATCCGTCTCTTTTTTGGGGTTCATAAATAATCTCAAACTGCCACAAGCTGTTTGGCCTAAGGAAGGTTTTAACCTCCAAGAGTCTTACTTTCTTTATACGCAAAAAGGGGCTATGATTTGAATTAAGTAACACTAATGACATGAATACTCCAAACACAGTGCCTATAGGTGTTCAATGTATTTTAGCTAAATGAATGATGTTCACATATAATTATTCAGTTAATTAACCAGGAAGAAACACTTCTAACTGGCTGCCACTAGCAATAAATGTCATGCTTCATAAAGATCAAAGGAGAAAAGGGCCGGGAAAGAGAGAAGACAGAAAATAAGATTAGGGAAGCGGCTGTGGCTCAATCAGTAGGGCTCCCGTTTACCATATGGGAGGCCCCGGGTTCGGTTCCCGGGGCCTCCTGGTGAAGGCAAGCCCGCCCGCACGGCGTGGTTAGCTGACCCAGCGAGCACAAGCAGCAAGGGGGGGGGGGATAAATGAATAAATAAATAAAATCTTTAAAAAAATAAAAAAATAAAAAAAATAAGATTAAAAAAATAATAATGAAAGTTTAAGAGTAAGAAGATAGTACATAACAGATTTTACATCAAAGTGTCACTAATATTTTCAAATAAGTCATTGTGTAGGAATTTTCAAATACCTCCCTATTCTGTCCATCAAAGTTTACAGTACGGAAGGAAGGCAAAGGAGCGATAGCAGAGGGGAAGGAGGAGAGATATAGAGGAAGGGGGAGAATTTCAGGATCTGGGGCTTAGGTGGTGGGTAGGAGAAGGGAAGTTGTATCCTATTTGTCTTTTGGTAACCAGTCATTTCTCCAGTTAAGTTGATAAAATACAGTGCCATATTTACATCACACATGATTGTTAAAGATAGCAAAAACCTACTTAAAGATGTCTAATTTTAATAGCCTATTTTACTTTTTTTTTTTTTTTTTTTTTTAAAGATTTTATTTATTTATTCATTTATCCCCCCCTTGCTGCTTGTGCTCGCTGGGTCAGCTAACCACGCCGTGCGGGCGGGCTTGCCTTCACCAGGAGGCCCCGGGAACCGAACCCGGGGCCTCCCATATGGTAAACGGGAGCCCTACTGATTGAGCCACAGCCGCTTCCCCCTATTTTACTTTTGATTGAATATATTGCCAACTATTTTTTTACTATGTATACATGACTTTTAAAATCCTATTTTATTCTAGAATTTAAAGATTTTCATTTCATGCTTTTCTTACCACAAAGAAAATGCTCCAGAAAACAGCATATATTGAAATTCTACTTTTCAATAATATTATATCCTACATCCTACTATATATCTACAATTTGTTTAAAAAATACAGAGCCAATATAATTGCCTGGTTCAAATATGGTGGGTTAGTTGCCAAACGATCAAATTTAAATTGGCCAATCTACTTCAAACAGAAAACTAAATATATATACACATGAATAAGTTATTTCAATGAATAAAAATTTGATCAACTTTATGTATGTCCATTCAGTGCTTTGGAAAAATCTCATCTGAAACAAGTTGATTCCCAAATGGCTAGTTAGGTAGTAGTTACAGTTATATAGTGATCATCACATTGCAAAAATAATTTCTTAGACTCAGACATCTCTACAAACATGTATTTTAATATTAAGTAATAGAAATAAACAGAAACACTTACGAGTAGGAGGTCAGTTCATCTAGGTTATTGTGCATATTAAATGCATATATTTCTCCTAAATGAAAGAGCTTCTCCAAAGCCTCATAGATGAATATGATGCAAATGAGAGCTGCAAAAGCCTCCTCTGTAAATCGAGTAATATAACACACAAGGCTGCTTGCATCTGTTGCAACTAAAACAATGCACAAGAAAGAAGTCCACAGACCAATACTGGTTCGTAAAGACAGATAGGAAAGGTGATAATCTCTGTTTAGAAAGAAAAAAATGTGGACATGATTAACATATAGACACAGAATAGTATTTGTACTCAGCAATTTTATACGAGCAGTAATCAATCAGCATAAAAATATAAGATTCACAAAAACTCAAGAAAGCTCTGTGTGCTTTTCTGGCTTCAACTGAAGACTAGTGTCTTATTAACAGACTGGTCAGTTATATTACACTATAATATACTTATATAAAAGATTTATTTCCTATGCAGTAAATATCTCAAAACTTTATAAATCAGTTCTGAGGAGTAATGACAGACCCGTAGTCTAAAGGAAAGACTAATTCAATCTGACTGTCTGACGACCTAGATGCCCTGTGTGTCAGGACAGTTTTTGCACCCAGGCCCCCACCGCACTGCCATCACCACCACCATTATTACCAGAGAATGATTTCTTTTTAAAAATGTTTACTGGTAAGTTACTACCACAGAGTCTAAAATACTTCAGGTCACTCATTCTCTCTCCGTCTACGGAGCATGCCAGATTAGAGTCAGAATCAGCTTGTTTGGTGAGCAAAGAATCAGAACAAGTGGAGTTAGATGCATCAAATGTTTAATAGCATCAAGCTGTTTCAGGCTAAAAGAGATGCTTCTAAATCCTAAGAGGAAAAGCACTGGCCATGTCAAATTTAAAGTCTCTACCTATAGTAGGCTGTATTCATTTCCACGCTGTGAGCTGACACCTCAACTCTGATGCTGCAACTCCCTTTCTGTTAAACCAGGGCTTGGCTGGTGAAGTCAGCTTGGGCCTTCATGATCCACCTCTTTCTAAGCTTCCTTTATAAGACCAACATACCATCTATTAAACAGTTCAGGTCAACACCTTCTCACTGGTTGAATTTGCTAGCAGGAAGGATTTTTATTGTCCCTCAATTGATTTGCTTATCAATAATCAAATCTGTTGATTTTATACTCAAGGGCAATTTTATCTTCCTCATTTCTAAATTATTGGGGTAAGGGTCAGGGGAGGAGTTTTCACACAGAGACCCCAAAATACTGATAATACACATATGATCAGATTCTCTTCTTTAGCTATTAAATACACATTGCACTTTCAACAAAATTTAATAAAAATATAGTATATAATTGTACATACATTTGCAAACACATATGACTAGTACTATTACTTACCTACAGAATTTAAATAAAATTTTTTCAAATACTAGAACTGGACCTGTGCTCCCCAATATTGTTAGAGGTTGCCCAGCAAATAGCGAATAGGCAATCCCAGTTAATGATGCTCCAAAAAGAGACTCTATTGCACTCTGTTTAAGGAAAAAAGAAATGAATAAAAGCAATACATCATAAACAAAATATCTCTATCTAGCATAATACATGTAAGACTTCTGAAAACCAAATAAAATAAAAATACTAATCAAGTAGTTATAAATATAAAACAAACACAACATTGAGTCTTAAATTTAAATTTTAAACACAAATTACAAACACATTTTAAATACAAAAGGAAAATTGCTTGCTTTTGCATATTAAAAGCGAACATTTTGCAATCAAACTTAGTTCAAAAGTCAATACATTGGGAGGGAAGGAAGGATCAATACAATGGAAGAAAGACACATGGATTTAAACCTTATCTATAGATATTTTACTTCTTAAGCCTGGGGTGATACAAAGATATATATATTATTCTTCATATAATATTCTGAATGCGTTTGTATGCCTGAAATAGCTCATTAAAAAAAAAAAGACAACATATTAAACACTCACTATGGTGTGTTACAAAGAATCATCAACTAGATAGATAAATAGGAAATTAACATGCAATCCTATCTTTATAAAATTGATTTCTAAAGAGCAATTTTCCACACATTTTAAAGAAATTAATCCAATGATAGACCTTAACAAATCAATAACAAAATTGAAATGCTTAGCACAAACCAAATAGATGAAAATCTCTTTAAATAATTCACAACAGCCATAAATGAGAAAGTATCTTATTGTCATTACAGTTTGGCATTTAAAGCAGATAAAATGACTACAGGAAAGACTCAAAGAAATTTTAAGTCAAGCTAGTACACTAATTTCATACCACCACCACCAATACATTCTGATGGATTAGGTTATTAGATGGTAAAGAGGGGAACTAGAAAGCAAAGAGAAGGCTAATTTACCATCCACAAACTTGAAAGTGGAATGCACTATCAACAAAGGTAGAAACCCATAACTGGTAAAGGCAAGGAAATGACACCTATGAAGGCCACCCCCCGCCCCCTTAACTGAGAGAAGGCCCAACAGAAGGCGCAGAGCAGGGCTTTGGGGAGACTGGCTCAGCTACTACTAGCTGTTGAGCTAGCGTCCTATCTTGATCTTTCTGAGCCCAGCCTCTCTCATTTTAAAGTGGGGGTGCTGAGAGCCAGCAGACTTATGTAGTGGTGTTTGTGAAAAACACACGACATAGGATCTGGCATATAGAATGCACTTAATAAATGGTAGCAATTCTCACCACCACCACCTTTAGCAGCATCTTCCAAAATCAAAATCACGAAATAACAGTAGGCAATAAAAGTGTAATTCAACTATTAGAATAACAATGGGATCATATTTATACACAAACTTTGTTTTTTGGCACAATGAAGAAGTGCCTATATTAATAATACATTTGTTAACTGTATGGGATAAATTTGTTTTCCTGCCCATAGACAAACAACAGTTTGTCCTAAAAGACACCACTAAATCTTCATAAAATACTTACTTCAATTAGAACGTGCATATTTAGGAACGAATTTAGGCAAAGCTTAAGTCAAAGGGAAAAAAACATATGTAGATGACACCCAGAAATAGAAAGCCAACAACTGAGAAGCAAACAGCAGAATAAAGAAAGTTAACAATGGGCACAATAGTAGGGGCCCACTCTCGGTATAGCTTTAAAAAGCCGCTATCACTATATGAAGACCTTCTTTCTACTCCCCACCCCCTATTGCCACATTTTACTAGAAGCAAAGATTTCCTTTATCCCAGACCAATTTTTTTTTTTCTGAATTTTGAACTGTTTCTATGTTTCCACAATTGAAACCTTTTAGTACCGAAATCAGAATCCCATTATACTGCCTTCCCCAGTGCACCCCCATAGGCGAAAGTTTCCATTTTCCCCATCTGAAGGCTTACCCCCACAACCTGCCCTCCACATAGATATTACACCTCTTCACTGCATGGTTTTTGCAAAATGCTATCATCCTGATTTCTCTTCCACAATTCTCACCATGCCTGGGTCTCATTTGCTGTGTCATTTTCCTCCTCATTCTCATTCTGCCCCATTCTACAAATGGAGACAACTTTCCTCTGCTTCTCTCCCTGTCCATCAGCTCCCTTGTTTCCCTCATCTATTCTCAGTCCCAACCCTCCCGGGCATGTGAACGTTTCCTGATCTTCTTCACCACTCGGGAACGCAGCCTCCTAATGCATTTGTTTCTACTGAAGTGCCTTTAAAGGATCTGAAAACAAACACAGCGTGTCCATATCACTCTCCTCCATAATACTCCTGATTTCTCTATTTCTATTACTTCAAGCCCTACAGCTCTTAGTTCATCTCCCTCGTATGTGGCACGGCACACCTTGGCTTAGTAATTACACCTGCATTGTCTTATCTCTTCCACCTAGCTTAGGGTCCTTGGGGACATGAGGCACATTCCAGTCTCACCCTTGTCTATCTCCCTCCAGTGTGCCTAGCACACTATGGCAACATGCACATGGCATTCAGAAGCAGGGTGAGGTGGCAGGCAGTGCGTGACAGTCCAAGAGCCAGGAAGCAGCATTTCCACGATGGTAACAGGTAGGACACATTTCCACCAGAATTAACAGTTACATGTACAATGTGTGACAGCTCATAAAGAAACCTATTAAAAATATGTACCTTCCATACAACAGCTACAGAAAAAAATAAAGGTACACTAAATGTCTGGAAATGTTCTAAGAATATAAATAATTGAAAATAAACTCAAAATTGAAAGATTTCAGTTGTCAGCATTATCCCAGGTGAAGCTCATGGAATACTTTAGCTGAATGATTATCATTACTTAGCTTTGGCTAATTTTTAACCTTTTATTTGTTTTAAAAGAGAATTTTCTCCCAAGAATATGATGAAGTAAAATACACCTAAAAAACTTAAGAATTACAAATCATCTCATTAAAGTTTCATTAAAACACATATAAACAAAAAAAATCCCTTTTGGAATTTTACAAAGCAGAGCATACTGTTCAGTTATCATGCTTCCCATAGCTCCCAATACATCAGTAAGAAAAGAAGAACATAAAAACTCATTTTAGTCATATCAAAGGATGCAGTTTCCAATTACATTTTCCAAATAAAAAGGTTTGGCTACCTTCACACAGATTTTATTTTATATTTATTTTATTTTATTTTTTCGAGGTACCAGGGCCGGGGATTGAACCCTGGACAATGTTATGTGGGAAGCCAGTGCTCAACCACTGAGCTACACCAGCTCCCTCAAGTTGTTTTTTTCATTTGTTTGTTTGTTTTTTAGGAGGAACCTGAGATCAAACCCAAGACTTCATATGTGGGAAGCAGGTGCTCAACCACTTGAGCTACATCCACTCCCTTCACACAGATTTAATAACAGCAAAATTAAACACCACTTCAAAAAGCCGCCATTTCCACAGTTAAGTTCTCTTCTTCCAAACCGTCTAGTCCAGGCCTACCAGCCAGAGGTGAGGAGTTAATATTAACCGTATGCTTCTAACTAACCCTATGATGCCTTGCAGGGTGAACTAGCCCCCCACTGATAAATTCCCCCACCCATGACCCAACCAGAATCAGTGCAATTGGTCTCCTCCCAACCATCCCCACACAAAGACAATGCAAGCCTTTTACTCAATTTATAAAGCCACTCATCCAGAAAGCCAGGATAAACATTTTTTTTTACCTCAACTGCGCATCTTCTCCTGTTCAAATGGCTTCCCCATGTTTTCCATAGCAATTACCTTTGGGGGAAGTCTGCTTTGGGACAGGTTAATCATGCCGTGGGTAGACTCTTCAAATAAAAGTATATTCACACATACACTTGCCTCCGAAGACTAAGAGCCTGGCTACTACCAATCTTTGTACTCACTATTCTGCCTTCTGTAGCTTCTCCAAGCAGCCCTCCAAAAGTGATTACAGGAGACATACAGGCACAGTATAGGAAAAGAATCGAGGCCAGGCACTGCAGGCTTAATGCATCCTTGAAGTCACTCAAGAAAAAAGGTGTTTTCCTTTTGATGTCAAGTATCAAACCACCAAAAAGCCTAAATAGGTGAGATGAAACTCGTCAAACTGTACACTAGAGGATTCTAGCTAGATCAAACTAAAACTAAGGGCTACACAAGACTGCTGGTGCCTAGTGTTTTGTCAATAAAAATTAAAATCCAATTTAAATAATGGTATCAATTGGAGACGATATACTCATTTAATATAATCCACTGATGATAGAGGAAAAGTAGATCTTATCAAGTTAAAAAAGACATAAACATCTGCATTTTATGGAATATATACTGAAAAGACTGTAGGCAAATGATTTCATGAATAAATATAATTTTGGACACAAATGTGCAAGGAAATGTACAATAAAAATAAATAAAACCTAACAACCTATTCATGAAAATGTGCATAAACAATTAATTATTTTCTACATTATAAATCTTAAAGTCATGCGTCAGAAATACCAGGAAGGCAATTATAAAATAAATCATAACGTCCCAAATGCTATTTCATATGAATATAGTACACTGTGCTTAGATGAATTGAGAAGTGAATTAAATGATAATTTGCAACATAAATCACATAAACATCTGTCTAGGAAAAAAACCTAAAAACTATTTCAGTATATATACTTTACTATACATGTCGTCAAACTACCGTGTATATTAATAAAACTAAGAAGTTTAGTTAGTAGATAAAAACATATATTTGCACACTAAAACCAATCATTTCAAGTTTTTTTTAAAATCAGACTTTGGAAACATCAAACTTGGAAACATTCCACTAAAATATAAGCTGTGAGAGGGACAGAGACTTTTTCATGTTCATTGCCATATCTCCAATAGCAAAAACACTGCCTGCGACACAGTAGGTACTCAGTAAATAATGGTGACTGAATCAGCAATTCCAAAAAATGTTGTGACATAAAATATATAATCATTTAAATCTCTACTGCAGGAAAATAGACCAAAAACATTCATCTTAAGCTTTCAAATGCTTTGGATGCTTCAAGTTTTACCATTTTAATATTTTTCCTCAAGTTAATATCGAAATAAATACTAAACATACATTGGCAAGTGGAAGAGGTTAGCCTATAAATAATCTGACAATAAGGGAAATCAGCTTGCAACGAAAAAGGTGCCACTGATAACGTCGAAAATAAATCTACACCATCAAACCTACAATGGCTTATGTAACGGATGGCTTATATGAGGCTCTCGGGGGACCGTGAGATCACTGGGGGCTGTGTTGGTGTTTTCGCAGTGACCAACCCTTGTCAGCCCAGAGGGTCCACTCAACAGGGTACGGCAAAGTGTGAAGAAACAGTATCTTACAGTAGGCCAGCACCTTTGGTGTACGGACAAAGTCTTATTCTCAGTATATTCACAGAGACTCATCTATTAGTAAATGGATTTTGAGTTTAAGCTTCCCTTAAAGTCCACGTTCAGTATGTCAGTTATCCCCTATTTTCCATGTCCTACACAGCTCTGATAAAGTGCCAGTCTAAGATATCCTGTTTTTTTAATCAAGATTTGAGAATCAAGATCTTTAGTCACAGTGGCCACCACTACATGCTATAGTACCAATATCTACATGCTTTTCTATATTATGGAAAATGTCATAACATTTATCTACTTCTACAAAATATTTTAAGGCAATGCTTGTACCTGAAAATATTTCTGTTGTTTATGCCAAAAGTTAACTTCTTGAACAATTTTTCTAACTGGGTTTCCAGAGATCATTATCATTGTTTAATCATATTTCTTTATCTAATTTTATATTATCTCATAATATAATGATCATTTAAGGGTTCTGAGACTATGCACACAAAAGAAATCAGTAGTTTTAATCCCTCTCTCTTCCCATAATTCTCTAACTTTTACAGAGAAATGTAATAGGAAATTAGTCTACATATTTTATTACTGTTAATATTCTGAACACATTGCCCATTACTTTCATTTTCAATTAAAGCTGAGAATACAAAACCCAAGTATATGCTTTAAATTTCTAAATGCATATAAATTTTCCTTAACATCATATACCTATAAAACAATGCCTTCCCCCTTTTATTAAATATGGAAAACTACTGTACAAGATTACGTTCCAAATACTTGGGGGAAAAAAGAGTATTTATCCCTTTTTTCCTTTTAATTAAATCGATCCCTGACCCACAAAGATACTCGCATGGTATCAGTATTTGTACCCACCGTCCAGTCCGCTGTAGCTCAGGCCCAGCGTGATGAGCTGCCTCATTAGGACTCTCACCGGAGGTGGGGGCAGATCCATTGGGAAATACAGGAATCTTTCTCTTTTCCTGCATTTCACAAAAAGATATTTTCAGAATTGTTTTTAAAAAACCAAGATGGCATCTCTAATTATAGGGAATATAAGACCTCATACTGAGTATACATCTTGAAAGCAGAACTCTGTGATGAAAACGAGAGCCCCTGAATGTACACTTTGAATGGACTGTACAAAGCACAGGACTGCATAACACTGAGAATTCAGTGGTGGATGATGGACTGTGGTTAACGGCAACAAGTATGAGAATATTTTCTCCTGAATTATAACAAATATATATTACTAATAAAGGGTGTTAATAATTGGGGGGGGGGGAATACACCAAATGTAAGATATGGGCTATAATTAGTAATAATATTTTGTTGTTGTTGTTGTTGTTGTTGTTGTTGTTGTTTTTTTTTACCGGGAGGTCCCGGGGATCGAACCCCAGTTCCTCCATATGGTAGATGGACACTGAACCTCTTGAGCCACATCCGTTTCCCTAGTAATAATATTTTGATGACGCTCTTTCATAGTTTGTAACAAATGTTTCAAAACAATGCAAGGTGTTTGTGGTGGGGAGATATAGGAGACCCTTATATGATGATGTGCATGTTTGTTTTGTAAACTCAAAAGTTTTCATATACACTTATTATTCATGTATGTTCATGTATGAAAGATATACTTCAAATAAAATTTTATTTAAAAAACTGAGATGGCATCTCTAATTATACGGAGCATGAAAGCTCATATTGAATACTGAGTATACATCTAATCAGTGTTCCTAGATAAAACAAAATGCTTCCTAACATAAACCTCCATTTTAAATAAATCACACTTTAGAACAGAGCCTGATATTTGCCTTTATTAATATTTTAAATTTATGATTCAGTTTTTGCAGCTTTTATTCTAACATCAAATATGCCATGAAATAGATTCATACACACCATTTCAAATTACTACTCGGTGATAGGAATATAAATATCCTCCAATAAAGGATCTTTCGCCCCTAGAAATTTTTACAACGTTGCTCCTGTTCACTAGTGAAAAATATGCCTTAGGAAAAACGCACATGGCATTTCTCTTTAACTAAAATACTTCTCTTAGAAGTATCATAAGAGGGGGGTGGATGTGACTCAAATGGTTGGGCGTCCGTCTCCCATATGGAGGGACCTGGGTTCGATCCCCAGGACCTCCCGGTAAAATAAAAAAATTAAAAAAAAAAAATTAAAAAAAAAAAAAAAGAAGTATCACAAGAGTTATTTTATTTACTAAATGTTTTCACAAAAATCAATTTCCCATTCAATTTTATAATAAAATAAAGAGTCCCATTCCCAAAACAAAGGATCTTCTTCCCCTAAATTGAAGAAAAAGGAGTCCACCTTTAATTTGTTTCCTACAGAGGTTGCTGGGCTTAAACGAGTGTAAGTGTGTGTATGTACAAAGTGAGGTACCATCCCAGGAGTTTTCCTGCGTCAAAGGCTCTTGCTAAACTATAATCAAACTACATGGTATATGTCCAATATTACAGAGTAGAAAGACTCATCTATAATTAGTATAAAGATTAGCATTTTAATATCAAAAGTAAAATTAGCTTACACCTTAAAGGGGAGGGAAAAAACAAAAATATAGAAGTCCTAGGAAAAAGCAAGAATGAAAACACTACAAATCACAATCTATGTGACTATAGCCAAAGCATTGTTCAGGGAAATTTAGCACTTCTACCAGGAAAAATGGAAGAATGAGACTAAACAAATCTTAGGCATTTAACTCGGAAAATGTGAAAATAGAAACCCTTTCCTGAAGTCTATGGCACATCTATAAATGCAATACAACACAGCTGTGAGAAAAAGTAATATTGCTATGATTTCTTATGATGAGATCGCTGGAACATATTGTTATGTAAAAGAAACCAAGGGGGAAGCAGCTGTGGCTCAATCAGTAGGGCTCCCGTTTACCATATGGGAGGCCCCGGGTTCGGTTCCCGGGGCCTCCTGGTGAAGGCAGGCCCGCCTGCACGGCGTGGTTAGCTGACCCAGCGAGCACAAGCAGCAAGGGGGGGATAAATGAATAAATAAATAAAATCTTTAAAAAAAAGAAACCAAGGTACAGAACAGTATATATAGTATGCTAACTTTTGGTAAGAATCGGGGGGGGGGGGGGAAAAAACCATATGTTCATATTGCCTTACAATTGCATAAAAATGAGAAAGATGAACAAAAAACAAAAGGTCACTCAGAGGAGGTGAGCATGAGGGTAAAAGGCAAATAGAAAAGGAGTGGAGTACAACTTCTCTGACTATATTTCTTTACATAGTTTTGATTTTTGAATCCTAAAACTCTAGCCTGTTCAAGATTTATTTTAATTTAAAAAAGGAATGTAATCCAGAGGAATGCTGTGGTTCTTACCTGTGAAGGAACACTTTTTGGTGGCTCTATGCGTATGGAAGGATCCCACTCTCCTGGAGGGAGGACAGTTACTTGATCTAAAAATTCATCAATTCCAGATAAGAGGTCATTTCTGTCTTTTGCTTTATAAGCTACATCATGAAAAATCTAAAGGAAAAAAGAAACAAATAAATAAAAAATATACTTTAAAAAAGGGGGGGGGAACATACTGAGTAAAGGACTTCAGAGTTGAAAGATCACTCTACGCACAGTAAATCCACTTTAGAACTCACAAATAAGTACACAATAAAGATAATTACCTAAACTCTTACCCCAGACAGATCTCCACCCTACCGGTAACAACTTTTAAAGGTAACCCAATATTAGTATTCGCAGATGAATTAACAATAACAAACAAAAGAAAACAGTGATGTGTTAAGATAAAACACAAAAATAGAGGTAATTTTGTGTAGGAAGTATTCAGTAATTCATTACAGAAAAAAAAAAATACTGTAACATGTTATTCCACTTCTACACTATTTTAATGTCATTTATCCTAAGGAAATAATCATGGATATATAAACATTTTTGCTTAAATAATTCATTTTATCACAAATATTTACTGTGTACCTACTATGTGCTATAAATAATTCTAAACACTGTGGATAGTGCAATGAAGAAGACGGATAAGGCAAGGTTCCTGCATTCAAGATCCTTTTTTTCTAGAGGGAAAAGAGTGAAAAATTGTAACTAAGTAAATATACATAAGATGCATAAATACCACTTGAATCACCAAAGAAAAGAAGGTAACAGAATCTAACCTAAGAAAGCAGCAGTGGAGATGGAAAAGAGGTGACAGATTAGATGCAAAACACACTGAAGAGGTAACTTCAACAGGGTCTGGAGACTAACTGGCTAAAAGAGGATGGAGAAATGAAGTCAGGTTCAGATGCATGGGGTCTGAACGCCCTAGGATCACGTGGCAGAGACGTCTAGCAAGCACCTGATTAAAGCAGTCTCTCCCAAAGAGAACTGAAAAGTCTGGGAGTGCTCAACATATACTCCATGGGCAAAGGTGAGATTCCCAAGCAGACAGAGTAAAATTTACAGAGGAAAAAGAGAAAAAAGGAAAAAGACAAAGACTTGAGGATAACCAAATAAAACAATAACCCTGAAATCCAGAATGGAGAAAATTTCAAAATTTCAAGAAGGTACTTAAATAATTTCAAATGCTAAAGAACAACAACAACAAAAGACTAAAAAGTGCCCACTGATCCTCACAGAAAGGTCCTGAAGACTAATCCAAAGCAAATAGTCAATACGAGGTGAAACAGCACAGACAGTGAGGACAGTATTTTAAGCTTCACCGTGAAAGGAAGGAGAACTAAAATTTGATACATATTATATGTTTCATAATCAGTTTTTACTTCAAAGGGATTTTAGAGTATTTTAATTACCTCATCCGTCATGAGAGTGGCTATTGATCTTCCAATTTCATGGTACTGTGGAGCCTTGCCAGCTGGACCCAGTAAGAGAAACAAAAATCTATAGGAACATTAAAATATACAGAAGTAGAAATCAATTTTAACAATAAACAATACACACACAAATCTATAGATTAAAAGTCATTTAAATGTAAACACAGGAACAACACAAAAACCTCTTTTCGTGTTACCCCAAACCAATCACTGGAAAAAGAAGACAGAAGCAGATCACAAAACTGAGAAGAACATATATATTAACTTGCTACTAAGTTATCACTTTACATCTTCCTTAGGGTAAAATGGTAATTAAGGAACTGAGTGCTCCACTTTAAAACTTTCCTTTACCTATATGCTTTTGAATTAGGTAAGTCTGGTCTCTCTTGACCAAAAAAAAGTAAATGAAGTGATTAACAATCCCTTAAGTACTTAAAATCAAAGTTTGCCAAATAAAAGACCTAAGACTATATAGACAAAAACCCATGACTCTTCAAAGTATATTGTTATAAGGACTCTAAAGTGATAAATATGGGCTATGAGTCAACTAATCCCTTTGGAAGGAAAAAGAATTTTATTTACAACTTCAAATTTAACATCAAACTTCATATTATTCTAGTGACTAAACTTAAAAGTCTTTAACTTTCTACCTAGTTATATCCTTGTTAACTACAGTAAAATACTAATATTCACACATATGCAAAGTATTCATATTCCTACTATATAATAATTTATATCATATAAATAGCAATGCTTCAATATGTGCTCATCAACTGTAACAAATGTACCACACTAATGAAAGATATTGTTAATGGGGTAAAGTGGGGGGTGGAAAGTGGTAGAGGTATATGGGAATCCCTTATATTTCTTGATTTAACATTTATATTTTCTAATGCTTCTTTAAAAATAATAATAATTATAAAAATTTTAAAAAAACAAATCTATGGAATAATTTTTCTCACTTAACACCTCACCCCATTAATGCAGCTGAGTAAAGCATCTTAGGAAGAAGCAAAAACATTTCCATCAAGATGCTGTTAATTCTTCATATTTACTTATATTACAAAAACAAGAAAAATTATTTAAAAATTATTCTCATTTAAAAGTGTATGCAGGGGAAAGAAAGAAAAAAGACAAAAAAAGAACAAAACAAAAAAATTTAAAAAAAAAAAGAAAAAGAAAAAGTGTTTACAGGTAAGTGGATGTAGCTCAAGTGGTTGAGTGCCTACTTTTCATGTGCGAGGTCCCAAGTTCAACCACTGGTACCTCCTAAAAACAAAACAAAAACAACTCTCATTGGGGAGTGGATGTAGCTCTGTGGTTGAGCGCCTGCTTCCCATTTACGAGGTCCTGGGTTCAATCCCAGGTACCTCCTAAAAAAAAAAAAAACCCCGTATACAATAGCTAACAAAATTGATTATCCTTTATAGCACAACTTCCTAATTGTTCTTATAGCAATTACCTCCAGCTTAATTTTTACTCAAAATGTATATTGCACAGATGATTTAGGTCAGGCCAGAACAAAGCAGTTTGCCTAATTCAGAGGCATTACGCCTTTTAATTAACTCTACAAGGTATCATTATTCTCATTTTACAAATGAGGTTAGAAAATTTAAGTCATGTTTGACCTTGCACAATCAGATATTAACTGGCAGAGCAAAAATTCAAACCCATTCTCTCTGTCTCCAGCACCTGCAGAGTACATTATATATCAAAAATGATGAAGTGCTTTTTAAATCAAACTTTCTAAGATAATAAACTTCTTATAAAGACACAAAAGTCAAAATTTTTTTAAAGGATGATTTTTTTTAGTTCCTAGTCGATAACACTTACATGCTCTAATACTCAAATATTTACTAAAATATTTACTGAAATAAAGCAGCATGCTGGTTCAGTGAACAAAAATGTTAGGTTTTATGCGTGCTGACAGAATGTTCGATGGAAAAGACTCTACCTTGTAGGAACAGGGACCTCAGTCAACCCTGAGAGGAGAACAGCAGGTGCCAGTCTCACAAATGCAATTATAGGTCTTTCCAAAAACTCGACTTCTCCCACCAGGACGTTGGATGCCTCGGCTCCCGAAGGAATTTTTCTCATGAAATTCATGTCAACCTGTTGACGAATAAGTAATAATTAATAACAAAGTACTCATGATATATTTATAAGATTATTTAGAGGGAAATAGGAAAAAAAAATGTTTTTCAAGACTAGAATTTGACAATCAAAACTTGTGATTTAAAAGATGTGCAAATGGCAAAATTTTCACAAATATAAAGAATGGGGTAGACAAATACAAAAAAGCAAGCAAAACACATCCAAGAAACAATACTCCAACTGTCTTAACTGTTATAATCTTTACTACTTCAGACATCTAAATCATCAAACATAGAAACTAGAGAAAATTTTCAATGAATATGGCACTATTCATTAAAAACTATTAAGGACAAAAAAAATAGTTGACAAACTAACAATGGTTCATGAAATTATACACAGTGCTAAAAAGTATTCATTTTGTGATTATCTGTTGGGAAATAGAAATGAATTTGTCTCTTCATATTTTATATATTTTTAAGTCTCTTTAATTCAGGGACTTTAGGAATTACCCAGTATTTTCATAAGTAGAAGAAAACCACTGTTATTTTAACTTCAAATTAAAATCAATAACCCTTACTCATACTGGTACTCAATGAAATTTAGTTGTCTGTGTATAATTACAAAGAAAAGATTACACACATGGTATCAAAGTATGGGAAATTCTTCATTGAAGTGCAGCTTCACACAGTCACTAAACAACCACTTACAGGGCTATCTATTAAAAATAAAAGCAGCACTTACAGCGGGCCTCTGGAGTCCCACACCCAGTGTGCCACAACTACAGTGCCAGGAGGCAGGCTCCTGCCCAAAAGGAGACCAGGAAGGGTACACAAGGATAGGCCAAGTGAAAAAAAAGCAAAACTGTGACAGGAACAAAAACAAATGGCAACTGCCAAGTCTAGAGGAAAGCTAGCATGTCAACTCTAAGAGTGTATTCATTTAAAAAGAATAAATTGCAGTTTAGTCACTGAACACTTTTCACTGATCTGAAATAATAGGGACACCAGTAAAAATATTATCAAGTTAGAAGAGAAGAACTAAATGTACAACAACCTTCCTCTATAGCCCATGTCCCTTACACAGGGCTTTCTGTAATTGTGGAGTGTGAAGCTCAGCAAAGCTACACTGAAAAACACTCATTTAAACTCCCTTTCTGTAAAATGTGACGTATGGGCTTTGCATCATAGGATAACAGGCTTAAAAAATAATCACATTTAATAAATTGTCATACATTGGATGCAAAAATATTCAAGTACTGGGAATACCCTGTAGCAAATTAATACTATCAAAAAATTAGACTAGCCATATAGAATCAATCATTCCTAAGGAGTGTTGTAAAATATACTTCAAATCATTCAATACAATTTAAATCAATCGTAATGTGAACTTAGTAGTTTTTTGCCCTGTTCTTTTGAAGTTAGTTCTTTTTTTTCTATTTTACCTAAATACTCATCTACCAAAATAAAAACTCATAGTTAAGATAGTTTTCTTTTCTTTTAAATCCATGCCTTTACCTACCCATGGGGAAGCACCGATATGTTTTCCAGTGACATTCCAGAAAGTACTGACACCACAAGACAGTAATTCTGGGATCACATTACAGCCCAGGAAAGGCTGAATCGCTAGTACTGTAACATCACTCCCAGAATTAACCTTTCTAGTGGTGGTAGCTCCAGAACAAATCACTGTAGTTCAAAAGGTACTGAAGTTTCACGATATCTATGGGCAGGTATAGATGGAAATATCATATTATTTATATTATTTACATATTTTTGTCAGAATTTCTAAAACGAGTAAGGATGTAAAGTTATTCAAGTACTCTGAGTTTAACTGTACCCTTTCTCATTTTCAGACTTTAACATTATCACATGTATCAATAAGGTATCTAAGAAGCAATCAATTTCAAAAATCATTAAGAATAATCAATGTTAATAAAACCATACTTCCATGTTTTTGTTTTTGTTTTTGTTTTTTAAGTGCAGTGGGGGGACAGGGATTGAACCCGGGACCTCGTATCTGGGAAGCTGGCACTCAACCACTGAGCCACATCGGCTTCCCTGAGTTGGTCTTTTCATTTGTTTGGCTTGTTGTTTGTTTTTGTTTTTTCAGGAGGCACTGGGAACCAAACCTGGGTCCTCCCATGTGGGGAGGCAGGAGCTTAACCACCTTAGCCACATCCACTCCCTACTTCCATGTTATTTTGTAAATAAGAGGAATTAACAAAATTTATAGTTAATGATACAATTACCTTGCTGAAGTCGACAGTGCTATTTTCTCTGCTTCCTCCAGCTCCGTTACCTTTAATTTCTCCACTTTTACTGGTGTCCAAATTTCCAGGTGCAGACTGTGGAGAAGCTAAAACACCTGTATTTA
Organism: Tolypeutes matacus; assembly: GCA_026826555.1. Taxonomy (NCBI): domain Eukaryota; kingdom Metazoa; phylum Chordata; class Mammalia; order Cingulata; family Chlamyphoridae; genus Tolypeutes; species Tolypeutes matacus. The sequence continues at coordinate 11,390,871 of JAKSZT010054202.1, forward strand.
AGAGCAAGTAAATTCCAAATTAATAAGAAGAAATTTTACTTTGTAACCTAACTTTGTTCATGTCCTGAAAGAGATGATTTATTAAAAGCAAATGTGCAAAGTTAAAATAAAGTGGCAGGTGTTAGTATCATACTAGCAAAATTAGAATAACATTGTAAGCAATAATAAAGCTGTACATTTAATATTTTAAAAGACTACAATTGCAAACTACAAAAATGTGGCCTTTTGCAAAAGGAAAAAAGTGAGTATGTGAGGAACCATGGATGATGAAAGAAAAACCTAAGTCTGATTACTATTACAAATACTTAGACAATATATTTTTCAATCAATCTAACATACAAGTAACTGCTTAATGATGCCTAACTACACTTAGCATTCTTGCACCATTAACAATATAAATTCTCTGACAAACCCTAAATGCAACTCAGAAAATTTTAAGACCTTCACCAACTAAATGTACGCTGTCTATGAACATATCATAATCTTCCATATTTATAATAGTTTCCTCAAGAATTTTCTCTTTTCTTGGGTACTAAGTATTTATGTGCTTCCTACTGTCATTATTCCTAAGAAATAAAACTTTAAAATATAACCACAACAACCCACTCAATCTCTAATATTCAAACCCATGAAATAAGCTTGTTTGAATTAGAAAGGATAGATAAATGTTCAAGCGTTAGTATACTCATTTCAACTGACATTCAGCAGCAACATTTAGCAAAAATAAAATAACCTAAAATCCCTTAGTATATGACCAATCTTTACCACTATGGATTTTGCAAAAAGTTCAAATATCAAAAATTTTTAATTAAGTACATAAACACAAACTTCTACCGGTAAATGCATGTCACTTTTTTTCCAAATAAGATTTCCTAGTTCAAGAATACAGATTGCTAATATCCAAACCATGGATACCAGGGGTTTGGGGGGTTGGGGAGGGGAGAGGCACTAGACTGGCTCTACTTTTAGCAGTTTTAACTCTGCCACTCACTACAATCTGGAGACTCAGAGAAATTCAATTAGACAGTTTTGTAGTTAGGTCCTATTACTTTTGTTAATACCTGTAGTCAAGTTCCAGAATTTCAAGCATATCAGATATACTTGACACATTTAGACAAAAGTTTTCGTTTTTGTAGAATAAAATGTACTATAACTAATGAAAATTGATACTACATCATTTGGGCTTATTTCTAAACTCCATGAAGGAATATGTTTATGATATCTACTTCACTATTAAACATCAAAACTAGGATGTCACTGTGACCCAAAAATCTCAGTTTAAAAAGCATTTCCCATCAAATTAGCTATGTGCTTATCTCCTGGAAAATTTAAACAGTTCTGAAATAAAATCTGTTTCCTAAGACAACTCATTTTCACAATTTTACTTTAGCACAGCAAAGTTAAGATATGTTTTCTTTAACCTTTGTCCCTAAACTTCTAGAATAGAGCCCCCTTCTTTATTAAAATATTTGCAGGGGGGGGGATGGTAGGAGTTAACCAGTATTTTTTAGTGACTTTCAGCTACTCTCACCCCTCCCCTCCCAAAAAAAGAAAGTGAAGAGTATCATTAAGGCCCTGTGGGCAAGGGCAACTGAGCACTGATGCACATACTTCTAACTACTAAATACACTCAAACTGTAGATGGATCATCAAAAGGATAAATAACGCACAGTTATTTATTCACCAATTTTTGGGAGAACGGTAGAATGAGGAGAAAACTGAGGGGAAAAATGAGGATGTGGTAGGAATGGGAAGAAGAAATGATGGGAAGTCCACAGTGACAAACCAAGAAGAGACAACCTGAAGTCACTTAGCTAATCTGATCGCCTTATACCTGTTCCTTTTTCAAAACTGCCATGCCAAGTACACATTAAAGTTTTCTAGCATTACTTCTCTGTGTAGCCCTCCACTCTCACCTGAGTTAAAGCTATTTTATCAGTCAGTAAAGCAAGTTTCACTGCTCCTAAAAAAATGTCTGGGACTTGGAATTAAATGATTAAATTGCTAAAAAATAAACAAAATGTTCTACATAGATAACTCAGAAAGACTATTTCCTTGCATTAAGAAAAAGAAAACCAACTGAGAGTATAAGCGTATATATAAAATCAATGATGGGATTTAAACTCATACTCTGGTGAGTCCATTATTTTGTACTTATATTTTTTTCTCAAATAAAATAGCAAATCTAAGAAGAATAAAGGTAAATCAAAGATATCAGTTTTCTGTAATTAGAGATTTGAAATTAGTTAGAGTAGTCAGTGGTCCTCAACCTAGGATGATTTTGGCCCCAAGAGGACAAGCTGTCTAGAAGCATATGTGCCTGTCACCGGTGAGGAGAGACCAGCAAAGATGCTAAACATCCTACGATGCACAAGGCAGACCCTACAACAAAAATTATCCAGCCCAAAATGTCCATAGTGCTGAGGCTGAAAGACATTTAGAAGACAGTTACAAATAGTAAAACTGAGTTCACCTCTTTTATATATAATTATCTTCCAAAGAATAACTAATGGGAAATGCCACTTTTTTTTTCTATGAGTGTCCACAAATCATGACCACTTGACAAAAATAATCCATGACCATAGCATTTCCAAAATGAAGCTGAGGTCAGCTTCCTCCTCTAACATAACGTCAGACTTCAAGGGAACTCAACAAGACTTTCCTGGGGCCAGAAGCACCAAAGGTAATTAAAAGGGGAATAAGATTTAGTTGCCCCTATTTTTTCTTCAGCAATCACACACTCTTCTATAAATATCTTCTCAAAGAGTAATTATGGGCTTTTTCTTGTCTTTAAGAAATTTCTTCTTTTTCTTCCATTCTAATTCTTTCTCCTCAGTAAGGATAATAAATCTTATGGCAAATTTACACAAAGAGGAAAAATACCTTAATTGTATTCAATTTTCAGTTAATTTCTCCTTTTATCCCCTTAACATCATGGCTGAAAACAAGCCATTTTGAACCTATATGTCCCTTCCCTCCTCCCTTCTATGTAAAATTTACACTCTCTTCTAAATAACACAGAAGATAACTAAAACAAGAAATGTTCACTGTTACTGAACAATGTAAAAACAAATGCAAGGAAGTATTTCCTGGTTCTTTTCCATTAAAACAAGAGTGCTGGTTACTTCTGACTGAGTAATTATCTCTAGGTCTTTTTTCTCCTTTCCTTTCAGTTACCCTCATCATTTAGTTTTATCTTTTTCATGAACTAGAAAAATTCACAATGAAATACAGTACTACAGGATTTAGTTGTGGGTTGATCTGAGTTAAAAATTACTGCTCCAGTTATTTACAGTAGGATTTTAATATCTCCAAGTCTTGGTTTTCTTCATTCATTTGTAAAATACGGATAATACCAGTCTCACTGAATTGTTGTAAGAATTAGAAAAAGGATTTATTAAAAGCACATATCACTGTGTCTGGAACAAAGTATAAAACACTAGTAGCGGGAAGCGGCTGTGGCTCAATCGGTGGGGCTCCCGTTTGCCATATGGGAGGCCCCGGGTTTGGTTCCTGGGGCCTCCTGGTGAGGGCAAGCCCGCCCGCATGGCGTGGTTGGCTGACCCGGCGAGCACAGGCAGCAAGGGGGGGATAAATGAATAAATAAATAAAATCTTTAAAAAAAAAAAAAAAAAAAACACTAGTAGCTTTAACTTACTCAAAATTAATGTTACAATGCTTTAGCCACAGAATTTCCATTTATAGTTCTAAAAGCATATCCTTTTTTGATACTTACAATGTGTTTTAATTAAATGTATTTGGTGTTGTTGGATAAAGCCAATAGAGAGAGAGATGTTTGTGGTCAGAAGGTTTGGGCTATCATTTACTACTTCTATGGCCCCATGAGAAGTTTATTTTTCTGAGCCCGGGTTTCTGAAAATGGTTGTCGTCTATGGCCATAACACACCTGAACACATCCAATCTCATCTGAAAATGGGTGTGTATCTACCTATCTTACACAAATTTTTGTTTATATTCAACAGGCTAATTTAATAACTATAAGCTAACACTGAAGTGTTAGATATTATCATTATGAAAAAATGTGATAAAACCTATTATGTAATCAAAACCACTAATTAGTTTATATCACATTTTGATGTTTTAAATGAAATAAGTAAAATAAATTACCAAAGATACTTTTTTCTATATCAGTTCAATAGGAAAATGTACGTGTAAATGTATATATAATTAATATATATGGGGGAACCAAAATTATCATAACTTCCAACCCTTAAATAAGATGAATTATAAGCCCTACCCCACTAAGAAATAATTTTTCTAACTTACGTACAAAAGCAAATCCTAACCACAAGTATAACAACTCTGGTCCTGAAAATTCCAATGTATATTTGGATAGATATATAGCATTAAATAAAGATAAATAAAGTCTATTCCAAAATATAATACTAGTCGTGAAATAATGATGATTCCAGGCAATTGTAAGAGAAACTCAAGCTCCTTGGAGGCAAAATGAGGAGAAGAACATTTGATGCTATCTTTGTCAGAAATGCTAAAAGGTACTGTATTCCTTGGAGAAAGGCACCAGATAAAAGGCATATCACCTCACTATTATCTATGTACAGTAAGTGTTCATTCCCTTACGAATGGAGTGCACAAGAAGAAAAGCCACCATTTAAAAGCCATGGCAAAGTACATATAAATTATAAAATCTCCTATGTTCTTCTGAACCATTCAAATGCCTTGACATCTAAAACCCCTATGAAAAATTTTGAAAGGGCTTGAATTATGTGTAGACTCTTTGTAGTCTTTTTAGAAATTAATTTTTAAAACAATCTATTAGCTTCTCTAACACACTATAAAGAAAAACCATGCAGAAGTCAAAATAAATCATAAGCTTTATCTACATCTGCTGCTCAAGCTATGTGCTGAAAGGCATTCCAAGGGCAAGTGATCCAGAGGCAGAAAGCACCACACAGGGAGGATTTGGGATAGTTGCCTGGAGTTACGTCAACATTTTCCTCATTCTTCTGCTCCTGGCCTTCCAGAGCTTCTAAGTCTTCCTCAGGCGGATGAATTACTACTGTGGGAATATCATCACTGGCAGGTGACACCAGTAGTTCTGGGGCCTGAAGCTGACTCTGCTGGGAACTTCTGGAAGTCAGGCGGCTGACGCTAGGGCTGGAAGGAGGACTGTTTTGAGGGGTGGGTACTGGGGTTGTACACCTTGAGCCTGCAGGGGTTCCAGCTCTTGAAGAAGGAAGAAGATGACTGAGAAGAAGAGATAAAGGCGATTCTCCTCTCAATGAAAGGTTTGAGGCAGACAGACCTGTTCGCAAAGAGTGGCGGGAGGCTGAAAGGCCTTCCCCTGAAGTAAAACAAATAAATGAAAAATGATGAAGTTCACTGCAGAAGGCAAACAGAGACACACACAAAAATATATTTATATTGCAAACTACAAGCTTTAAAGGCCAAAAGTTTCAAATTCATGCTGTGAGGATTAGCATGTCAATCAGGATTTTCCATGTTAGAAAGTCACCTGAAAGTTGATTTAACTTTTAATTAGTTCCTGAACATAAATCCAGAAAAAAATATTAATGACAGACAGTGGGGGACAATACCCTGTTAGAAATTAGAATGGCCAATACTGTGGCCTTTTTAAAAAGACAATATCAATGTAAAGTTGTTGCTTAAATAATGATAAATAGCAAATGAGAATATAATACAAAAAAATATATAAGAAATAGAACCCAAACCAAAACTTACCCACACTGATAGCTTATATCCAGCTTATTTTTCCTACATCACACCTAACAGCTATAGATAATTATCTCTCACAAGAAAAGTTCACATTAATATTGCCTAATAGTTTCTAACTTAAAAATTGGTAACAAATATTTATAACATTAAATCAATAGGGCACCACGTATTTAAGCAAGGTTAAAAATAAGACAAGTTATAGGATTTTTTTTAAAAAGAAATGACATGTTAATTTTAAAGAACATACATTCTTGAACTCTCTACATATATTTATTAATAAATATCCTAAACTATATTTCTCATATATCTGACACAGCAGATAAAACCTAAATCAAATACATATAATCTTTAATTTAACTAGATAAGAATGAAGTATTTCTTACCAACAACAGCAATAAAGAAGTAAATCTACAATATTCCAAAAGGTCATGCATACTTGTACTTAAAACACCTGGCATTTCTATAAGTGTAAGCTCAGCAGAATAACATTCCTTTTTTATGAAAAAACTACAACAATCAATTCCATATGGCCTATGTAATCAAAGCTACATGCTCAAGAGCTCCGTAAGCAACCATTTAATTAAAAAATACCCTACATGCAGAAAAATTGTTGAATTACAGCCATAATACCTTTATCAACAAAATAACAATGTCCATGTTAAAATGGCTTGTAAAAGAAATTATACAATGTCTTATAACTGAAAGGAACCAAATCACAATTGGAGAATAATCAGGAAACACGGCAAATAAAGAATAAAGATTTAATAGAGTCCTCCTGGGTTATAAACTCATTTCACCAAAGGAGAGAATATACAATAAATGAGTGACAAAAGAGAGGTAAAATGAGACATAGATGGCTTGTGTTTAAATTGAACTTAGGTCTATAAAAGATGTTCTTTTGTTCATAAGGTTTCTCAAATATACCAGGGCATAATTTAAAACAGCTTTAAAAGTTTTAATGGTCAAATGCTCAGAAGAAAATGGACTTAGGTATCTTATGCTGAGTTGCCAAAGATGATTAGTATTTAATGTACCCAATAAGTAAAATGTATGTGCCAACTTCAGATACATTAAAGCCCACCTATCACCACTGGGTGCTTGCCTGCAGAACACTTGCAATTCTTTCAGGGACAAAAAGAACAGAAAGGCATTGTGTTAAAATTTAATACATTGTAGTATCAATGCTTAATTTTAAAATGGAAAATTATTAGCATTTTATTAAATAACAGCATTTAAATCCATTAATGAATATTTTGAATATGTGAACTATGCAAATTCTTAGCACTTAAAGCTCTTTTTCCCCTCAAATTGTGACAGTCTTTTTGACATAATGTCTATTTCTGGGTCCCCACTGGACTGAATGGCAGCATGATGTTTTTGCAAAATACACAATAATGTATTTTGTGGGGAGAATTAATTTAGAATAAGCAGATCTTCACCACTGGAAGCAAACTTTTAGCCTCACACTCCAGACCAGGATAATTAAGAGGGTATTGTTCACTGGCAAGAAGCTGAAGCAATTTTGCTATAAAACTTATAAAGTAACATTTTCTAATTTGATATGAATGTTAAATCCTATTAGAATCCTGCATGTATTTTGCTATGCCTACAAATGATATTTTTTTGAATGAAGTTTTGAAATGTCAACCATGCTTTTGTAATTCAAACGAATATTTTTTATAATCCTATTAAAAAAAAAAAAAAGAAATAAAGGCACTGTGGCCCCGACTCTCCTATCCTTCTCTGTAATTGTTCTAAGACTTGGGTAATGGTAGTAGTGAGGCAACAGCGACCCTTGTAAACTTCCGCAGTCCTTGTCACCTGGCTTTCCCAGGTTCACTGTCGTCACTGTTCTCTTGGACAACCAAAACAGAACACTAAGAAATGCCTCCCTCTGCTTTAGAAGGAGGAAAAAAAAAGGAAAAGGAAAATGTCCAGTTGTCTCAGTCTTAAGCAGTGAAGAGTTAAATGGCTACAAAATAGTCGCCCCAAGTCCTACATACCCTACTGGCGGCCTCTGAATAAGAGTGGAGAGCTGGGATATATACACCTGCATCTGAGCTGTTCTCAGTTAACAAGGTCTTGGAAGGGAACAAGGAGGTTAGCCCCAGTGTAAGAAAAGGCACAATTAAAATGGGCTTTTTGCAAAGCCCTGCCTTCATTTTCTATGTATGAATAAAGGATGGTGAAATTAGTAAACAAACTGCAAAACACTTTGTTTATAACCAAAAATGTATATTCAGGAGACAAAATAAATAACCAGGAAAAAATCTAAAAATCAAAACAAAAGAATTTTTAAAAGAAGATTAAACTAAAACAATAGATCATCATTTCTGCATCTTTAATCAATTATACCCAAGAAACCCTTAATAGAAACAATAAGGTAGAAGGAAGTAGTAATTCAGAGTTAGGCATTTTGGGAGTATCTAAATATTATCAACACTTAAATGAAAATTTGATGTGTGCCACTGTATCAGAATGAATGCTTCATAAGTGATTTCTACCAATATGATACTGTAAAGAAAGACATTTGAGAAATGTTATTTTTAAAAGGCACAAATAACTAAGTAGAGTGTTGGTGGTAGCATGATGTGTGGGAGTCCTGTATGGTTTTATAAACTCACAACTTCTCAAATAAAAGAAGGGGAAAAAAAATTCAAATCTTTTTTTTTTTTTTTTTAAGGCACAAATACTACTATTAAAAAGATGAGAAAATTACCTATGTAATTCTCTATTCTCTAGTAACAATATCTTTCTTTCCCCAAATGTTAATTGTAACACACTGGGATGCTGTTAGAGTAGAAATGTTAGCAGAAATTGGATGCCACAACTTATCTCACCATTCCTTTCAAGCAAGTGAGGGTCAGAATGTTTCTTGCCTATATCTGCAAAAGAGCGAACAAGGGGAATCCGACTGGTGAATCTTTTCTCATTCTGATGATGATGTCTCTTCAGAAGAGCTTCTCTGACATTCTCTCTTATGGACTCATCTAATTGGCCAGAGGCTATCATGTTGTCCAATACCATATCTACTCAAAATAAAAAATGAAATAAAAACAAAGCAGTTATTATTATTAAGCAAACCAACAGTTCGATGACAATTTAAATAGAAATAACATTAAGTGAAACCTCATAACAAATATGAGATTAAATAGTTTCAGAGAGAAAGAATTTTCTGTCTTTTAATATTAAATAACCCAGTAAGTCAGGACTAATCACAGTCTATCTCTAACCTACTTTTCCCAACGTATCTCCTATTATTACTGTTCAAGATCTCTATATATTCACATGGATCTGACTTTCCTGAGAGTCATACCTGTCTCTATTCCTCTAGACTTTCTTTCCTGCTCCTCCTCCTCTTTAGAATACTTTATTTCCTCTTGCACCACTCGCTCCTTATTCCTGAGTTCAAATTCTAGGAATAAGTTGTACATTTAAGGTCCTCTATGAATATTCCCCAGATACTTTGGTACAAAATACAAAGAAACAAAAATTCTTGTTCCTCTGAATTTCCTGAGGACTGACTCCATCTTGCTTATGGTACTAGTCCCTAGTCTCTTTGAATTTTATACTGTAGTTATGGTCTGTCTAGTTTAACCTTCTAGATTACAAGCTTATCAAAGCCAAAAGAAATTAAAAAGTGTCTTATTGGGAAGCGGCTGTGGCTCAATCAGTAGGGCTCCCGTTTACCATATGGGAGGCCCCGGGTTCGGTTCCCAGGGCCTCCTGGTGAAGGCAAGCCCGCCCGCACAGCGTGGTTAGCTGACCCAGCGAGCACAAGCAGCAAGGGGGGGATAAATGAATAAATAAAAATAAAATCTTTAAAAAAAAAAAAAAAAAAAAAGTGTCTTATTTATATGTCTATTTCTCAACTAACCAACACAGAATAGAAGCTTAACATATAGTTAAGTGAACTGTTTAACCACTTTATGTTCCTTACTTACTTATCTCTAATTTCAGTACACCAAAAATATTAAAAAAGTCAATTTGCTATAACCTGCTATTTCATCTAGAGTGCTTGCCCTCATATCCAGCATGACTGTTCCATTTAGGATGCAACTCCTCAGTTCAAAAAGACTGTGCAAAGAGAGAGTGGCCACATAAGGTTTACTCCATCGGTCACCACCATCTTCAACATCCTCTTCAAATTTCAGCCATCTGTAATACATAATATATAGAAAATATTTTCTAAATAATGAAGATTCCATTCATTTTAACGTCATAAACATGAAACTGCTCCTTCAAAGGGAAAGATCACCACCACCACCAAAACAAAATTTGGCAAGAAGCACATTTTCACAAATTAGGATAATGGCTGATGATATCTATAGCAAAAAGGTTATTTTCCAGTTCCTCTTTCTGCTCTACCTATCACAATAATATAAAAAGATAATGAAAACTTATAGTTTCCATTTCTACTTCTCTTTTAAGCTTATAATATACAAGATTTAGATTTTTCAAAATTCTTCTAATTAAAGAGTTACTAAAATCTACAATAAAATAATTTCTTTTGAGTTTTACATTAAAGTATTAGGGATTATCTAAGATAATAAAATTTGAGAATAAAGAGAAAAACTAAGGATAGAATTTCCAGACATTAATGAAGAAATTATCTGCTCATTATTTAAAAGCACTGTATATCTCATAATTTCAATATTCTCATTACAAACATAATAAAGTCAATTGAAAAATGAAACTCAGAAATATTACCTAGCAGTTTCTTTCCATTCATATTCTTCTCCATCTCTATAGCACAGTTCATCCATTTCCGTGAAGAGATCATGGGGAATATGTTCTTCATCATCATCTTCAGTACCAAGGATAAACTGAACTCTCTGGGATGGTGTGTCTTGGCAAGATAAGAATTTAAATACACACTCAAAATCTTCAATAAATTCAAAATTAAATTCAAAGTTCGGAAAATAAAATGCTTTCATTATAAATACATACAGGCCATTAAAACTCCTTTTTATTAATTATTATTAAAATACTGTAATTCTGGAAAGAAACCACAGACTACCAACCCAGAATAAGAGTATCACAGAAAGATCAAATCTATAGACAAAAAGCCTAAGTTACAATCCACCCAAAGCGTACACTCAGTAGCTCTCAATTTCATCACAAAGTAGTGCTATCATCAGCTTAGTCCATTTCAGAACATTTTCTACTTACTCCAAAAGGAAAATCCCATACCCCTTTGTATCTCCCATATTATTGACCCTTGGCATTGATATAGTACCTCCATTGCCACTGCTGTAAAAATATTACAATATTACTGATAACTACAGTCTATGTTACAATAGTATCTCCATACTCTTAACACCTTGTAATAGAAGAACATTCTTGTGTTTGTACTTTTAACCACAATCATCAACCACCACCAAAATTACTATGCTAAACAGTCCCGAGATTATCCTCTAGCTTTCTTTCAATTGATATTAACCTCCCTTTCAGGATTATACAAGACAGGGGACCGTAAAACACAGTGAACCCTGTGGTGGATGATGGATTGTGGTTAACGGTGCAAATATGAGAATGTTCTCTCATGAACTATATCAAATATACAATACTAGTACATGGTGTTAATAATAGGATGGTTTGTCAGACAAATACAGCAAATATAAGCTATGGACTATAGATAGCAGTAATATTATGACGATGTTCTTTCATCATTTCTAACAAATGTGTCACAACATTGGAAGGGGGTGGTGGTGGGAGTGGTGTATGGGAATATTGTATAGTATGCATGATTATTTTGTTAACTCACAATTTCTCAAAAACCAGAAAAAAATTTTTGAAAGTATTAAAAAGAAACAAGTCACTGAATTTATACCTAATCAGTCTTTGAAAAAATAAAAATAAGTGACACCAAGAAAGATCGAGGGAGTAGACGTGGCTCAAGCAATTGGGCGCCCACCTCCAACAAGGGAGGTCCTGGGTTCGTTTCCTGGTGCCTCTTAAAGAAGACGAGCAGACGCCGCAACGAGCAGACGCCGCAACCAGCAAGACACCGTTACGAGCAGAGGCCAGAAGTGGCTCAAGTGGTTGGGCAAATGTCTCCCACATGGGATATTCCAGGTTCAGTTCCTGGTGCCTCCTAAAGAAGACAAACAGACAACGAGCAGACAGACAAGGGAGCCATCTCGGGCAGAGAGGATAAATATAAATAAATAAATAAATATTTTTAAAAAAAGAAATACATGTTCATTGACAGGGTGTATTAGTCGGGTTCTCTCAGGAAACAGAATCAACAGGAGATATCTGTCAATACGATGAGATTTTATAAGAGTCTCTCACACGACCATGGGGATGCACAAGTCCAGGCAGGCTGCAAACCAGGGGCTCCGATGAAAGGTCCTTGATGAGTTTCTGGGAGAAGTTGCCTGTCCAACAAAGAGCTGGGAAATTCTCTCTGAATGTTGAAATCACTTCCCCTTTTAAGGCATTCAACTGATTGGATAAAAGCATCACCCATTGATGATGCAATCTCCCTGACTGATGCAGATGTAATCAGCCATCCACGCAGTAAACTCACTGGTGATCGAAGTCCATAAATGCTCTTGTATTACAATAAGCCCAGTGCTTGCTGGACCAAACACCTGGACACAATTACCTGGCTGAGTTGGCACATTAGCCTAACCATCACACAGGGCTTCTTCTCACTAAAAATATATGTGGAAAAGCAAGGTGGCCTAGAATATTTAAAATTATGTAATTAATACACAGCTAAGTTCAAGAGTAAAAAAGGAAAAATTGCCCAAGTTCCAAAAACTGATGAGGAAACTCAAAGTTTGGTGTATGTATGAAAAAACTGCCTTTTCACCCTATTGTGGAGAAGCACAACTGTCACCTGGGACTTGGAGGACAGGACAAGTCTTTACAAGAAACAGGTACCCTAACTGTTATTGTTGGCAACTGATCTTAAAGTACCAGTTAAGCAAAGGATTCCCAAGCACATTAACATAAAATCTAGTCCAGAACAGGTGAAAGCCCTAGGGTCACAAACAAGCAAAGAGTCACAAGCATCAAAGACAAAAATCAAACTCTGCTGAATTTGAAAGAGGAGATCACACTCAAAATTTACACCTAAGTAAGCAAACCTCTAGGCACTTGTGGATACAACAAACAGGGATATTAGAACAGGTTAGTGAGCATATTTGAAGGAACTGTTAAAAGACTGATATGAGGAAATTACATATAATGCAACAACTACAGATTAGAAAATGGAAAACAGAAAAGCTAAAAGAGACGAACAGAATAAAGAGGTCAAACAAGCAGCTCCAGAAAGAGAAAAATATAAAGAATTGGAGGAGAGGTCATAAGAAAAGTATAACTTAAAAAATTTTCCAGTAGTTTATATGACACATGTCTTCATAATGAGGGCAGATCCTGAGACCTATGAAGGCCAAAAAAAAATATCTGCAACAGACATAATGTGATTGAACTTCACATTATAGGCAAAAAATATATATTTACATATATATGTGTGTTTGTTCAAATCTTTGGCCAACTTTTTACTGAGTTGTCTTATTACAGAGTTTTTAGAGTTCTTTATATATTCTGGATTCAGGCCCTTTGTCAAATACATGTTTTGCAAATGTTTTCTCAGAACAACTGGACTGCTCTCCCATAGCATGCTGTAGGAGAGTTTCGCAAACGGTCTTCTAGACACGGGGCAAGTTCTGGAACAGCAAATCCCTCGGGCCACCACCAGACAGAATGGGCCAGTCTGTGCACGAGGGTAACTCTGCCCCATCTGTAACTGGGACCAGAGCTCTGCACTGGGACTGCAGGCCAGCTTTGAGCTGAGCTGGTGAGGGAGTGGGGTCAGAAGGGTGCCAGGAGATCCTACACTTTCAAGTAGTCTTTTTTTTTTAATTTGGCACTTAACATGTTGCATTCTTTACCGTTTTCTGAGCTTTGGGAAAGATGTTTCTGACAGTTCTTGCTAGTTGTTCAAAGGCTCTTTGGCGGGAGGCGGGGCGGGGCAGAACTCAAGCACTTTACTCTGCCAGCTGGACTAGGGCAGGGCTTTGAGACCTGCTTTTAAGAATTTTTACAGGAGCTCCATCCAGGACAGCCTTTAGCGTGAAGCTAATTTAGACCCACTGCTAGAGCAATATCCTTCTAAGAACTTAACCCAATGCCCTGTATGACACAAGGGCTTTCCACTCTGACTGGCATGTACATGCCCAATTCCCAGCCCCTTGTATGAACTCCAGGCATTGTTCAGCCTACTGCTTTCTTGTGGTTACTTCCCAGGCCGTGGGTAGCTTCCTCTCCTACATGCCCAGTCCAGTACTTAGCCAAAAGACCCAAGAGGATCCTTCTGCAGATTTTTCAATCTCTCTGTGCAGCTCTCTGTTATCTGGCAATCGGTACCTCAAATTTTCATCCTCTTTGACCTCCCCAAATTCCAATCTCTTGTCTCCTCACCTCAGGGACACTGCTAGGTTCCATTTGGGTTCCCCATAATATCGTGTGGCCTGGAAACTTTCCCTTGGCAATAAATTTGGGCAACCAGAGCTTTTTTCTCCAGTATCAGAACCACAGCCCTTTGCTGTCTGCTGTTCAATGTCTTAAAACCGCTGTTTTATATATTTTGCCCAGTTTTCTAGCTAATTAAACAAGAGAGTAATTCAGTCCTATCATTCTACCATGCCCAGTAGCAAAAATATGTATAAACTCTTTTTAGTGAATGACCTAGCTGAACTGAGAACACAAGTAGCATTAACTATATTTTTTAGGATAAGGACAAATTCTCATTTTTGTATTTTGATTGACACTTGGTCAATAGGTTGAATTCATGTGTAACAATGTTTAGGAGGTACAGGAGATGATAAAAATATTTCCCTCATTTTTCTACCATAGAATAACTTTACTATCCTTAGATAAAATATTGTTCTGAAATTATCTTAATAAAGAATTAAAAAATAGTATAAAAAGATAGTATAAAATCTTTTATACACACTCATATGTGTATATACACACACACACGTACACACTGTGGTACCTTCTTTGTCCCACTGGTCTTCAGTAAGCAAACAGTATATGTCTTTGACACCTTTAAATTCTCTGGGATCAAGAAATTTTCCAATACCAAAGGAATAATTGTACAGAAGTTACAGTACAATCTCATTTTAGGATCCAATATTCTAGGAAAGATTCTTCTTTTGGACAGGAAAGGACCAAAAGGCCTTAGGATTTTTTCTTCAAAGAACTGTTCATCTCCAAATAAGCCATGAATAACTAACTACCTTCCTCCATGGCTCTTTCCCAAGAACTCCGAACTTTGCCTTCCTAATTCTTTGTGTGACATAATCTTCTTTCCTGGTATTCAGTTGTATTCAGTTCAATTCTATATATACGTATTTCCTTGGAATCTTTAGTTTTTCTTACACTTTTTAGATTCAACACTTACAAACCCATTTCTCTTAACAGATAAGTACATCCACTCCATCTTATCACCAAGCAACAATCCCATAGCTTTTGTCATGAATCTGTCAGCAAGATTAACCCCAAACTTGCCCTCAGATTCTAGCAGCCTATAAGCAGAAACAAACTACTCTTTGACTTCTTTGGGAGGAAGGCGTGGGAAGAAAGGAGGAAGAAAGGGACTTCATTCACAGCACTTTCTGAGCTACAATTTGGCAATTAAAATGAAAAAAGAAGCCTCCTTCAGTAGCATAGAAATTTTCTAAGAGTAGTTATTACATCAAAAACCCACAAATATTTTCCCCAGTGTAATTTACTTTTCAAAACCACTATATTTAGTCTTCTAATGTCATATTTTAGCTTGAAACATCAAGCTACCTACCTTGGTGAACATATAAACATACTTATAGTTTTGTGAACAGCATTTACTTTTATAAAAATATTTTGTACCTTTTTTATTCAGTATAAATTTGAGAAGCATACTGATAGACTTACAGAACAGTGTATCCTAAACCAGATGGGTGCATCATATGGAATAGTAACATACTTATAAATTACCTAATATCATCAAAATTTACTAGTGAGACGCTTTATAAATTCACTGCTGGTCTCTCAATTGCTACTTACACGACCTTTGTTAGCTGCAAACCACTTAATATTTTACTAAGCCATCAATATTTCTTAGTAGAGATCCTTAAGAGATTCCAGTCACTTAGCCTCTCTGAGCTTCAGTTTCCTCATCTACAAAATGAAAATATTACTACCTATCTTAAAAAACTGCTGAGAAGATGAAATAAAAAACCATATGCCAAGGACTTGGTAGAATGTTTAGCAAAGAACTGGCACTTAATCTTTTTCTAGACCATCAGTATTATCTTTCTTATGCTTATGTTGCATCTGTATTATGAACAGTAATTCCTACCTTCCTCTCTCTGCACAGAAGCTTTTCTTTAGCATGGCACACAAGTGCCTAGAAGGGTGCAGCTCCCTTCACCTTCCTCGAAAGCATACACTAGGACCCATGGGCCAATGTCTTAGTTTGCCAGGGCTGCTACAACAAATACCACACACTGGCCAGCTTATACAGCAGAATGTGTTGTCTCGCCGTTTCAGAGGTTAGAGGTCCAAAATCAATGTGTCAGCTGACCATGCTTTCTCCAAAGGCTGTAGAGTTCTGGTAGTGGCTTGCTCAGCTCAACTCCTGCCTCCATTGGATGGCCAGCTGCTGCTTTACATCTCCTACTCCTGTGTTCAAATTTCCTCTGCTTATAAGGACTCCAGTCATACTGAATCAGGGCCTGCCCTCAATTCAGTTGGGCCTCATCTGATTAGAATGTCCGAAGATCACATTTACAAATGAGTTCACATCCATAGGACTGGGGATGAGGACTTGAACATGTCTTTAGGGGGATGTCATTCAATCTACAAGAGCCAATGATGTCCTATAAACTAATGATGACTGGTATGTCAGCTGAGTGCAATGTATAAGACTCCTCCGCCTCGAGCTTCACAGCAATTTTTCCTGGCTCTCTCCTTTTCCACTGCCAGGGCCACTTAAATTGCTACTAGATAGCATTCTCTTACTTCTCCTACCTGCTTTTTATTATTCATATTTCCTTTGTCCACTGACACTTCCATACTTCTCTAATTTCTAATAAACAAACACCACCACCACCAAAATAAAGCCCTGTCCTTCTACAGACAATACTATCAAATCAGAGCACTCTTTTCTGCACAGATAGTCAAGTAATCCAGTACGGTAGATAAAATCTTCTGGCAAAAAGTATGTTTTACATGCTAAGTGAAAGAAACTAGACAAAAAGTACTATATATTATTTGACTCTATCTATGCAAAATATAAATATAAATAAATTATAGAGACAAATAGATCAGCAGTTATGTATGGCAGGGGAAGAAAAGAGACTGAGAGATGACTACTAAGAGGTAGGGTTTTTTCAGTGCTTATTTGTATGTTTTTGTTTTACTTTTTTTTTTTTTTGGAGTAATGAAAATGATCTAATATCGATTGAATTGATGAATACATAACTTTGTGATTATACCAAATGCCACTGATTGTATACTTCAGATGAACTGTATGGTTTATGAATATTTTTCAATGAAACTGATTTTTTTTTTTTTTAAGTATGTTTTAAAAAGGAAAAAACACTCAATCCTTTCCAGGAGCCTCAGGATTCCAGATGTTTTTCACTGCATATGCACATAAATAGAAAAGGAAATAAAACCCTCCTAAACTATAGTTCAAGTGCAAAGATCCAACTTTTACAAACCCAAGTTGGAATATAATGAAGAAAACCAGGCATTTTATTTTCACTTATCCCAAGGAGATCTTAACTTATAAACTATTTTTCTTCTAAAGAAAAAATTCTAGCTTCAGTTAGTATTCCCCAATGTATACAATGTGGCTAAATTATTGTAGACATATAATTTTAAAAAGGAAACATTAAATTAAAAATTTTAAAAAATGCTTTCCAGGAAACAACTTTAACCTGTCAATGGAGAACTACTATTTTCTCTTACCATATGAAGGAGATTCCCGTCCATCTTCTTTATCTGATTCTTTATCTTTTCTTCTCCGGTGGTGATGCTTGTGTCCACGATGCCTATGACGCCGACGGCTCTCTTTACTAAATGGGACATGAACACCAATATACACAGCTCGATGACCTATTAAAAGATTTGGAAACATATTACTGGTTTTCCAAAAGGGAAAAAGTGATATAAACAAAAGTATACCGAAATTTACATTCTTTGATACCCAAGTTACATGTTCATTTAATTTAAAAATGCTAGTCTCCTGTTAACTTCTCTTATTCTATAGAGACTACACAGAATCCTTTCACTAAATGACAATTACACTATATAGAGAGGTTACTTCCGTAAGCACTAATTTGTAAGCCTGAAAAGATACTTTGAGATAGAAGAGCTTGGCCCATCTGAAATAATACTGTATAGAAAAAGGCTAAAATTCCATTATATTTTAAATACTTAAATACTTTATAATTAATATCCACTAATGTATATTTGTAAATATTTTCTAATTTTTTAGAGTTTTTCCTATCTCAAATCAGCAAATTCAAAATAACTGAGGGCTACATTAAATGAAAATTGTCCAAGTACTCCAATTAAAGGGTAGAAATTGTCAGATTGGATAAAAGGAATACAGCAAAGCTGCTGTATGCTTTTAGAACAGAAAAGGCTACTGCTGATGTTGCACTATCCTGACTTTATTCTCGCCAGTAAAACAGTTATGAAAGGCAGTCTCTGCTTCGGACTGCTAAAATCAGTCAGGAAACTAAATAGCAGCACTATGCCAAATATCAAGTGCCCTGAGCTTCATTTCTTAATGGTTCAAATGAGGTTCCTATCTAAACCCTGTTGAGTGAAGGGGGCCATGGACTAGAAGTTTAATTTGTGACTATGCAAAATATCGGGCAAAGAGAACTGTTTTGCCCTGATGCACAAAATAAAAAGTAATAAGCTACAGTATGAATAGTGAATGACATTATTTTCCTAGCAAATGGTATAATGATATGGCCAAAAAATGATCTATTTCATGCAACTCCAGATTTTCATTCTTAAGTGAGATTTGAAAGTAATTCTTTCAATCTGTAAGGTCGTTGCAAAAGAAATTGCGGTTTCGGACCATGAATTTCAAATCATTATAACTAGGCTCAAACACACCTTTATTAATCAAAATAGGAAACTTTACAATCAACACATTTTTGCCAACGAGAAATAAGTTTGTTTATTCCTGTAGCATAAAAATCCGTGCTTCGGGA
Source organism: Tolypeutes matacus (assembly GCA_026826555.1). Lineage (NCBI taxonomy): Eukaryota > Metazoa > Chordata > Mammalia > Cingulata > Chlamyphoridae > Tolypeutes > Tolypeutes matacus. The sequence goes on from JAKSZT010054202.1 coordinate 11,409,824, forward strand.
TTTGATGAACTCTTGGAAAGCATTTTCTTCATTCTGCTGGTTGTGGAAGTGTTTTCCCTGCAAAAAGGTGTCGAGATGATTGAAGAAGTGGTAGTCGGTTGGCGAGAGGTCAGGTGAATATGGTGGATGAGGAAAAACTTCATAGCACAATGTGTTCAACATCTGAAGCACTGGTTGTGCGACGTGTGGTCCGGCATTGTGGAGAAGAATTGGGCCCTTTCTGTTGACCAATGCCAGCTGCAGGCATTGTAATTTTCGGTGCATCTCATCGATTTGCTGAGCATACTTCTCAGATGTAATGGTTTCACCAGGATTCAGAAAGCTCTAGTTGATCAGACCAGCAGCAGACCACCAGACAGTGACCAGAACCTTTTTTTAGTGCAATTTTGGCTTTGGGCAGTACTATGGAGCTTCATCTCAGTCCAACCACTGAGCTGGTCATCGCCGGTGGTCATATAAAATCCACTTTTCATTGCATGTGACAATCCGATCAAGAAATGGTTCACTGTTGTTATGTAGAATAAGAGAAGACGACACTTCAAAATGACGATTTTTTTTTTTCGGTCAGCCCATGAGGCACCCACTTATTGAGCTTTTTCACCTTTCCAATTTGCTTCAAATGCCGAATGACTGTAGAATGGTCGACGTTAAGGTCTTCAGCAACTTGTCACGTAGTTGTAAGTGGATCTGCTTCGATGACTGCTCTCAATTGGTCGTTGTCATCTTCCAATGGCCAGCCACTGCACTCCTCGTCTTCAAGGCTCTCGTCTCCTTTGCAAAACTTCTTGAACCACCACTGCACTGTACGTTCGTTAGCAGTTCCCGGCCAAATGCATTGCTGATGTTGCAGTTGTCTCTGCTCCGCTGATTTACGACCCATTTAGAACTCAAATAAGAAAATCGCTCAAATTTGCTTTTTGTCTAACATTTCCATAGTCCAAAATAAATATAAAATAAACAGCAAGTAATAAGTGATTAGAAAAAAATATAAAGCGAGAAATGCACATTAAAATGATGTACAACATAACCACATTTATTTAAGAATGTATTCCAATATCAAACAATAAGCTTCAACAATGCAAAACCACAATTACTTTTGCACCAACCTAATAGATACAGCCAATATATTTTAATATTGGAAAAGAACGAAATAATGGCATATATTTAACAGGAATCAAGTCAAAAACACAATGATCTGTAAACTGCCAATTCTATTAATCCCATGGGTTGTATCACATGAACAATGTGTTTCTAAGTGCCAAGGCACTGGAAAATCAAAGGTAAATAAGTCACTGCCCTCTGGGATCTACTGCCAAAGAAAGGATACAATAACCTATAATAACTAATAATCTACAATATAATAGAAGCACATACCAGGTATATCATATAGGAATCCTTTCCCAATGCCTATGCTCAAAAGACTCAAAGAAACCAAGTGTGATTAAAAGGCAGAACTCTCCAAGATAAGGTTCCCAATCACTCCTAAACCCATGCAAACTAGCTTACCCACCACTTTACTGAAATTCTCCTTGGCTCGTCATAAATTATCCTCAACTGCTATTTCCAGTGGCCTAACTTTAGCTCTCATCTATCTTGAAGTTCTCTGCAAAACAATGCCAACAACTCTTTCCTTCTTCAAACTCTCTCCTCTCTTGGTTTTCCTCATACTCTTTCACAGTTCTCTTTATACCCTTTTTTTTTTTTTTCAGCGTCCCTTACAGGAAATTTTTTCAATTTATCTCTTAAAGATTAATGTTCTGCAAGGTTGCTTGTGGCAGTTTGAGAATAGTTATGAATCTCCAAAAGAGTGATTATGTTTGTAAACTAATCTATTCCTCTGGTTGTGATACCCTTTGAATGCATTAGATTCAGCTGACATATCTTGATTAACTTACCTGTTGAGATTAGGGCTTTGATTCGACCACATCAGTAGGATGTGACTCAGAGTTGAGTCCCCACCCCCTTGGTGGGCAGATATAGATGGACACTCACTCAAGAAGATACATGGGAAGAGAGGGAGCTCCACAGACACGGAATAGGAGAGCATTTGGACATTTCAGTCCTGCCATGTGACAGAAAGGAGAAGACTCAAACAGCTAAAATCCTGGGAAGAGAGATGAGCCATTTGCCTGATAGCCTATACCTGAGACTGGGAAGAAGACGGGTCCATGGAGCCTCAAGAGGAAGAGAAAAGAGGAAGCCCTGAGAGACAAGCCCTATGCCAGCCTGCAGCTGAGAGACAGGAAGTTCAAAGGGGAAGGCTGAACCCTTGCAGAGATCACCCGACATCTTGCTTCGACATATGGCAACTGACTTTGATGAGAAAGCAGCCTTGAAATGGACTCTTTAGGGCCTTCTAACTGTAAGCTTTTATCCCAAATAAATACCCTTTATAAGAGCCAACAGATTTCTGGTATTTTGCATCAGCATCCTTTTGGCTGACTAACAGTTTCATACTCAAGTCTGCTGCTCTTTTTGCTCTATAAACTAGTACTTCTCCAAGGATGGTCCTTGCATCGGAGGAACTAGTAAAAAAATTTCCATCTGTAAACCACAACTTACATCTAGTGAGCCTTAAACCCCACAAACTGAAAAGCTTTGCCATCTAGGTTCCTTGAGCAACTTCATCCACACTTTAGCCTATATTAATAATTCCCGAATCTATACTTTAACTGAATTGCTGGAAAAGCCTACGATCTGCTCTCCAAAACTCTAATCCTGCCAGACTTACCTACCTAAAATACTAATAAGACCATGTCATTCTCCTGTTTTAAGATTTAAAATTGTTTCATACTGCTTACCAAACTAATTTTAATTTCTTAAGTATTAGATAAAAGACTCTCCATGAGCTGGCCAGTTGTCTTTTCTAGCTTCATACAATCTCCCCCATTGCTTTGCCCTTTGTGTTCTAACAACACATACCTACCTATTTGCAGTTCCTGAACATTCTATGCTAACTCAGATTTCAATGTTTTTGTACATATTTTCTCTGACTAAAAAGTATTCCTCTCTCCATCTTCTACATCTGGCTCAATTTCACCTTTCTTTCAAGACCCATCTTATCACCTCCTTGAAGAAGACTTCCCTTTAACAGTCTTCAGCCAGACAATTAGGCACCACCTCCTCTGTCATCTGGCATATCCCTCCATTATGGCATGCATAATTCTACCTTGGAACTATTATTTATTTCCCTACTAACCCATAAGCTCCTTGAGAATATGGGCCATTTTTCTTAAAATAATAGCTAAAAATTATTAAACTCTTAATATATGTCAAGTATATTCTATGTTTTATATGCATTAACTAACTCAATCTTCACAACAAAACTGTGAGGTAAGTTCTATTATTATTCCTGTATTATAGAGTGGAAAATGAGGTATGCCAAGCTTTAAGAAACCTGCCCATGGCCAAACTATAAAGTACAGAGCCAGGACTAAGGCAGTCAAGGATCAGACTTTGACTTGGTATAAACTCAAGTTTACAACTACCACTCATTTCATTCATTAGGGCCCTAATTTATTCACAGCATAGAACAAGCTTTAAATGTTTTTTAAATAAACAAATTGCATACAGTCTGTATCATACAAGTGATGTTTAAGGAATCAAGAGTTTACACAGAGCATTACTAGACAGTAATTTCACATATATGTGTCATACTGTCATTCTTTTTATGTAAGTTTTATATTAGTAAACTTGCAAGTTGCAAGAACAGCACAAGGAATTGCCACTGTATTACACTAATAGTTTAAAGTTTACCCTATTTGCCTTATCATATTTTCATTATTTAGCTGTATAAATAATTTTTTTTTAAATCATTTGAGAGTAAGTTGTAGGCATTGTCCCCTTTCTTCCTAAATATTTCAGTGTATACATATTAAGAACAAACTCAGTAAAATAATCAAAATAAGAAACTTTAACATTTATATAATTATCTAATCAGCTTTCCATATATGAATATTGACAATTATCCCAATTAGTTATTTAGGGATAATTTTCTTTCCCACTCCAGAATCCAATCCAGGATCGCATGACTGTGACAGGATCGTCAAATCACTTCAGTCTCTTGTAAGCTGAAACAGTAACTTAGTATTTGTCTTTTTGACCAGTTATTTTGTAGAATGTCCTTCAATTGGGGTATGTTGGATGTTTTCTCATAATTACATTAAAGTTAAGTATTTTTGGCAGGAGCCTAATCACTCAAATTCTCTGAGAAAACTTTATACTGAGATTTAAATGCATGCAAAGTACAAAAGCCAAGGGTCCTAGGGTAATCAAGGAGCACAGACAGGTGTTTCACCCTTCACTTTCTAGGTTGCATATATTTGAGGGTTAACATTAAACACTAAATAATGGTATTAAATGAACCACTGTACATTTTGAATTAATAAAATTAGTGCTAAAATTCTTAACTTCTCTAGCTCCTGCAATTCAGGATCTAAGCATTAGTTTCTAAGTAACTGAGGTTCTTTCTAGAAGCCCTAGTAGGTCTAGAATTTGAAAGGCAATTTTAAAAGGCATTAGGTTTTTCTTTCTAAGAATGCAAATGAGAGCTCTTATATGTGTCTCTTTCCATCTCCTTAATCTCTGTTAAGATTAATGGCCCTTTTTGCTACCAGCTCTCACAGGAGACCTTAACTTAAGTATGTAGTTCCCAAAAAGACAAAAAGGAAAAAAACACTTCACACCTATTAGACTGGTTACTATTAAAAAGTTGGAAAACTGTTGGAGAGGATGTGGAGAGATAGGAACGGTTATTTACTGTTGGTGGGAATAAAGAATGGTACAGCCACTGTGGAGGACTGTGTGGCAGTTCCTAAGGAAGTAGAATATAGACTTGTCATGGGACCCAGCAATACCTGCTAGGTATATACCCAGAAGAACTGAAAGCAGTGACAAGAACAGACATCTACATACTGATGTTCATAGCAGCGTTATTCACGATAGCCAAAAGTTGGAAACAACCCAGGTGTCCATCAACCGAATAATGGATAAACAAATTGTGCTGTATACACATGATGGAATATTATGCAGCGGTAAGAAGAAATGAAGCCATGAAGCATATAACAACATGGATGAACCTGGAGGACATTATGTTGTGTGAAGCAAGCCAGAAACAAAAGGACAAATACTGTATTACTGTACTGTTATGAACTAAATATATTGTGTGAAATATAAATATATTATGTAAAATATGAATATGGGTAGAATTGCATATATAAGACCATTTTTCTTTGAAGCTGAACAAATGTAGGTGTTTTTTTTGTTGTTCAAATATAGGTTAATACTATAAAATGTTAATATCAGACCAAAAAAAAAATTATACTAAGTGAAGGAGACCAGACACAGAGTACTACATACTGTATGATTTCACTCATATAAAATGTAAATATAAATCAATTTATAAAGATGAACTTAGATTAGTGGTTATGTAGGATGGGGGAAAGAATGCTAAGGGGTGTGAAGTCTTTCTTTTTGGAGTAATGAAATTGTTCTAAAATTTTTGAGATGAAGAATGTACAACATTGGTGATGAAACTAAAAGCCATTGATTATACGCTTTGGATAGATCACATGCTATGTGAATATATCTCAATAAAAACTCCTTCTGATGGTTAGGCTAATGTGTCAATTCGGTCAGGTAATTGTGCCTAGTCATTTGGTCAAGCAAGCATCGGGCTAATTGTAATACAAGGACATTTATGGGTTTTAGTCATCGGTGAGTTTACTGCATAGATGACTGATTACATCTGCAACTGCTGTCAGCAATGTATGACGCTCTATCCAATCAATTGAATGCCTTAAAAAGGGAAGTGATTTAAGCATTCAGAGAGAATTTCCGAGGTCATCTTTGGACAGCCAGCATCTCCTGGAAACTCATGAAAGATCTTCACTGCACTTTCATCGGAGCCCCTGGTTTACAGCCTGCCTGCGGAACCTGGACTTGTGCATCCCCATGGCCACTAATACACTGCTAAATAGACAAATAATTGTGCAAGAATAGCCAGAACTAGCAGCTATGTACATCAGGGGAAACAAAGACAGATTGAGAGGTAAGGAATTTTCTTGTTTGTTTTTGTTTATTATTATTTTTATTATTGAAATATATGAAAATGCTCTAATAATGACTGAAGTGATGAATGTACAACTATATGATTATACCAAATACCACTGATTGTACACTCTGGATAAATTGTATGCTTTATTAATATGTACCAATAAAATTGATTTGTTTAAAAAAAATGCATGGTAAAAAAAAGTAAAAAAAAAAAAAAAAATGTCCATTGTAATATTTGCTATGAACAGTACATTAACTAACTGTTTTAAGGTTAGCACTGCTGATAATAAGTCATACTGATATCATGTTTTCAAAGATATGATGCACTGACAACGCACATCACATTTGTGGTGTTTTTCCCAGATATCCATAACCTTAATCTATTCCTATGACAATATCAGACAAATCCAAATTGAGGGACATTCTACAAAATAGCTAAACACTACTTTTCAAAAGTATCAAGGTCATGGACAACAAGGAAAGACCAAGAAACTATCAAAAATTAGAGAAGACTAAGGAGACATGACAACTAAGCTGCAGAATCCTGAACTGGATCCTGGAACAGAAAAAGGACAGCCGTGGAAAAAGTGGTGAAATGCAAATAAAATCTGTAGTTTACTTGGGAGTATTGTACCAATGTAAATTTCTTCATTTTGATAAGTGTATGGTGATTATGTAGGATGTTAACATTAAAAGATGAGTGAAGGGCATGCAGGAACATTCCACGTTATCTTTGCACTCTTCTGGAACCTAAAATTATTTTTAAATAAAAGGACTTCTTCCAGCTTATGAAAAAATGATAGGCAAATAACTCACTCTCCACAATTATTTGCTGAGATTTTAGCATTTTAACAGCTGTTTCAACACACCTATAAAATGAACGTTTAGATGACAACTAATGATAACTGTGGCTTATTAGGTACTTTCATTTGCTCAAAATACAAATTACCCAGCCTACTGGAAATTAAATATAAAAGACTTACCTGACTTTGTAACTGTGGCCTTTCCATTTTCCAGGTTAAATAGTGGTGAGAAATAAATGAAGCTTGAAAAGCATTCTGAAACCTACGTGCTGAGGGTAAAGGGATGATGGAATGGATAGTGGAAGAAGGTAGCTGTAAATACTAGCTACAACCACATGATGAGTTGCAGAAATAAGAACTGTAATTGTTATGAGTATTTTCTCCTTATTTTGTTATGAATATGTTTGGTTAATTACCCTATCTTATCATATAAGGTTAGTTGAATTAACTTTATGGCATGGTATTTGTTATAGGATATCAAGGATAAGAGTAACTATCACCCAAGGACGGGTTCCCTCTTCTAGGGAAAGGGTTAGCACATTTGCAGTTGTATGCAGTACAATTTTATTATGTTATACAAAAGTATTGGGAGGCGGCTGTGGCTCAATCAGTGGGGCTCCCGTTTGTCATGTGGGAGGCCCCGGGTTCGGTTCCCGGGGCCTCCTGCTGGGGGCGGGCCCGCCTGCGCGGCGTGGTTGGCTGACCCGGCGAGCACAGGCAGCAAGGGGGGGGGATGAATGAATAAATAAATAAAATCTTTAAAAAAAAAAAAAAAAAAAAAAAAGTATTACTAGGTTATTGTCTTTATTTGGAGATTAAGTATGGTTTAAGGAGATATGTAGGGTAACAAGTTGACAAGGAGTAGGCCGTGACGGTTAATTGCATGTATAAACTTGACTAGGTTATAGTGTCCAATTGTCTGGTTAAGTAAGCAGTAGCCTGGTTTTACTGTGAGGGTATTAGTAGATGGATTACCCTCTATAGTCAGTTGATTTCATCTATGGCGGACTGCCAACTACAATCAACAAAGGAAACTGTCCTTAGCAATGAGGGAAATTTCTTCACTAATCAGTAAGAACTCTTGAAGCAGAAATGAGGCTTCCAGCAGTCAGAAAGAAGAATTTCTGCTCTTGTTCAGCCAGCCAGTTTCTTTCCTCACCTTTTATTGAAGTGTCCAGTTTGCAGCCTGCTCTATGGGAATTCGGATTTGCCAATCGCCATGATTATGTGAGCAAATTCCTATATTAAATCTCTTTATATATCCTGTGAGTTTTGTTTCTCTGGAGAACCCTGACTAATATATTAGGTAATATCAATACTCTCAATGAATAGTAAATAATCAAGGAAGGCAGGATAACTTCTGGAGTACTAGAAATTTCTATGTCTAGATATGGTTGGCGGTGTCATGGGTGTTTGCTGTATTGTTATTCTTTAAACAATACTCAGAAAAATGTGCAAAACTCTTCTAAATGTTTGCTCAACTTAACAACAACAAAAATGTTTTAAAAAATCAGAAGACATTAATAAACATTCCCTGGCAATTATCCCAATAAGCATAAAATGTTATTTTAAACAAACTTACTTTCTAGTTCTTCTTTTTCAAACTTGGTGTTCACATTTGAGCTGGTTTTGCCAAGATCCACAACTGCTTCTTCATCGGGACCCTAAAAATAAATTATTCTCATTCACTAATGAAATCAATATTTGCTGAAGACCTACTATGTGCATTATTTGAGGAAGCTAAAAAAAAATAAACTGCCTTTGTCTCAAAGAGCTAAACTCTTGTAATAAACAGCTAATTGAATTGCTATTATTTCTTTAAAGCATGCATAAGGCACTTTTTTTTTTTTTTAATTCACAAGAGACCATTTAAAATCTCATGTTTTGGGAAGCGGCTGTGGCTCAATCAATAGGGCTCCCGTTTACCATATGGGAGGCCCCGGGTTCGGTTCCCGGGGCCTCCTGGTGAAGGCAGAGCCCGCCTGCACAGCGTGGTTGGCTGACCCAGCGAGCATAAGCAGCAAGGGGGGGATAAATGAATAAATAAATAAAATCTTTAAAAAAAATAAAATAAAAAAATAAAATCTCATGTTTTACCTCAATTCTTACCAAAATTACCTTAGGCAAAAATGAAACCATAAAACTGTAACAAGTATTGCAGAAGTACTAAGTTGAAATAGAAAATGCATTTGCCTAAAAAATAATCATTTGCTTTATGTATAAGGAAGTTTTTCCTTGGATGTGTAAATTCAATTCAGTGAACATAAACTAAACAGCCCAACTATATTTCTCAAGATTTTTGAAACATAAAAAGCAAAAAAATATACCAAAGAAACCCAAACATACCAGAGGCTTACTAAGTAACTGGTATTTATCTCACTTCATTCTCAACAGAAAGGCCCTACGGTTCAGAGATTACAGAAGATTTCAGGTGAGGGGGATCCACCATATACACAATGCTTTCTTTTTCATTTTTTGCTCTAAGTCCTCCAATTAAAAGGAAACTCTTAACTACCCTGGATTATGGCTAAACATATACATAGCCAAAAATGAGTCTTTGACATGATGCTTAAATAAGATAAACACTGAAGTACTGTAAGCAATTCTTGGCACTTTCATAAAGCTCAGTGTTAAGGTCTGGCAAAAAGCTTATCAATATAAAGCTACATCTGCCACTAAACATTGTAAATGACAAATAGAAAATTATGATAGAAACTTTAGTCTATAGACATAATACTTATTATCACTTTCACTCTAAATTAACCAAGAATCAATCAAAGTTATAGAACTTTTATCTCCCTACAAAGGGAAAGACACCAAAAGTTAACCTCTATATACCTGCTACATTAAAGAACAGTTCAAAAGAAAAAAGAAAAAAAAAAAGTTAACCTCTAGGGATAGTCTAGTTTTTAGTTATGAATATATACCTTCATAATTTTGTTCCTTTCTTCAGTTCAACAAAAATACTAAAAACAGTTCCTATAAAATATTACATAGACTATTCTCAAAAGAATAAAATTTTAGCTTTAAGTTCCCTTCTCTCTTTATTAACTACATCATATGAACTTTAGTGTGAACCCTTATTATTGTGCCACAGAGCTGGTGTGTAGGGTGTGGCTTTGGACCTCCTCTGATGTGGCTATCACATAGTGTCCCTATTGGTGCACCCAGACTAGGTGGGCAAAGATGACGAAAATATCACCTCCCAATTCCAGATGCTCAATAAAATCTATTCCATTTTGAGGGGCAAGGAGTAGACAGCAGTGTACAATGAGAAAGGTGCTATGGACAAAGGACTCTATTGAGCTCAACCAAGACCAGGACTGGGAGATGTAGTGGAGATTTTTCTTTGAAAAGATATCTCTAGAGAACATTCAAGCTTTTGAAAAGACATACAAAGGTTCTGAAGAACTAACTGATATCAAATAGATCTTTTGGTCCTTCAACTTGGAAGACATTATGTTGAGTAAAGCAAGCCAAGGACAAATATCGCATGACTTCACTATTATGAACTAAATATAATGAGCAAACTCATGGTGTTAATAGCTAGAATATAAGTCACCAGAGAAAAGAATGTGATATTAATGCTTGTACTTATGAACCTTATTCTTATAAAACTGAAACTTAGTCAAATAATAACTACTGCCCAAGATTTACCTCCCAAAATCCTCCTTGTTACTCAAATGTAACCTCTAAGGCAAACTCATCAAATAAACTCACTACCTTCCCCCTGGCACGGGACATGACTCCCAGGGATAAGCCTCCCTGGTACTGCAGGATCAATACAAAACACCAACCAAAAATGTATCTGGAAAAAGATCTTGACCCAAAGGGGGAAACTAAATACAAAAGAGTTTTATGGCTAAAAGATTTCCAAGTGAGTCAGAAGGTCATTCCAGAGGTTAAGCTTACACATGTCCCAGGTAGGTCTCACTAACTACCACAGTAAACAAAACCCAAACAGGGGTGCTCCTGAGGGCTCTAGGGACATCCAGACACTATAGGCAAGGCACACAACCCCATGAAATCAGCATTCCAACAGTGGGCCTTACCTTTTATCACAGTGCTAAGTATTATCAACCAGTGTCATTAAAATTCCTTTAGCCTAATTGATTTTTATTCCTACTACCTCTAATAACAGCACTTCCTCCCACCGAGTCAAACATCCAATCCCTCAATATATTAACCTTCCTATTTCATTTGACTCATTTAAGAGCAACAAGTTTGCATGGCAATGGATAATCTGACCAATCTGAAACCTCTTCCAAAAAGACACCAAGTGCCATAAAGCATTTTATTTTTATTTGAAATTAGGATAAACTTCTTTATTAAAGGTTTTTTCACCAAATCAGAAACAGAGAAAAGAACACAGGAAAAGGAAAAAATGAAAATAAGTCATATATAATTCATCAAGATACAAATATAAACACCTCATTTGTTTTAAAAAGGACTGATTATTTTGATACACAAGCTGAGCAAAATTGTTTCAAGTAATAATATTAACTATACCTTATTCCTTTAGAAAAAAGTTTCTGGTAACAAAACATTAACTCACAGTTGAGTTTTAATTATCAGATTAAGCAACAGTTTCTAATCAGTAGAAAAATAAGTGCCACATCTCACAGCATGTCTATATGCAAGGTGAATAACGGATCCAGTCGATATTACCAAAAATATTTTCGATTATATGCAGACAAGTGAATAAAAAGAGGGGAGTTTGCTTGAATGACACATATATTTGCACTGGCAAAATCAAACTGCAGCTATATCATCTATGGGATTCATTTTTAAAACTGCAAAGTTGGGGAAGCGGCTGTGGCTCAATCAGTGGGGCTCCCGTTTACCATATGGGAGGCCCCGGGTTCGGTTCCCGGGACCTCCTGGTGAAGGCAGGCCCGCCCGCACGGCGTGGTTGGCTGACCCAGCGAGCACAAGCAGCAAGGGGGTGATAAATGAATAAATAAATAAAATCTTTTAAAAAAATAAATAAATAAATAAAAAATAAATAAATAAAACTGCAAAGTGGTAAACAATGAAAAAAGAAATAGAAAGAATGATATATAAAAGTTTTTAAAAAGCTTAAATGTAAAATCGCCATGTTATTTGATGTGTTATCAATCAGCTTTAGAGATGTTTAGGTTCCAGAAAACCTAATTCACTGAAAAAAAGAAATATTCTCCAATTCAACTAGTAATAAACTAGCCTGTTGACTACTGCTCTTAGAATGATCCAACTTGGCATTATTTCCTGTTAAATAAATAAGAAAATATAGCAGGATGAAGCTAGAACAAACCAGAACCTGTATAAATACATATTTAGATGCCACTAGACTACAGATGGTAGTCAGAGCAACAGAATTGGATGGTATAACCAACAAGAGCATAAAAAACAAGCAGAAAAGAGACTGGGGCAGGTGGGGGGGAGACTTGAAGGCAAAAGCAAAAAATAAGTGAAAAAAGTAAGAGTATGATTAGACAGATAGAATGAAAGTCAGAGGAGAGTGGTGGCACGGAAACCAAAGTCAGACAGAATCTTAGGAACTATGGCTGGGTAACCACTGGAGGAGAGTAATAATAATAATATAATGATGTTAATATTAACTACAACAACAATAATACTCCACTAAATATTATTTTGCTTGAATTAAGTTACATTTTCAGCAATCCAATTACACAGTATTTTTCCAATTCCCCAAGATAATCTTCCAACCATTCCCATTTTCTTTTGGGATTGCTCATATTGTCCAGCATCTTCTATAGAATGTGTTAACAACAAACTAGGATGACACATAATGCAGTTAGTGTCTTACTACTTTCAACGTTCAAGCATAAACTGGAGGGCCAGTTTGTTTTAGAAAGGATCCAGTAGAAGATTAAATAAAATGATCTTTTAAGATCTCCCCCAATGTTTGATCTAAAATAGCATTATTTTTGCATATAGCTTTTTTCAGTGTATACAAAGTAAATTTATATACAATTGTCCCTTACTATTCAAACTCTCAGTGTTCAAATTCTATCTAAACTCAGAAACTGAATAGATTTGAATAAATTTTCAAATAACTTCCTTGCTATTCATTCTCACTATTTGCTACCCAAAACTCAGAACCAGACAGAGTATATAAAGAAAATGCTGTTCTCTTGATAACCAGATTTACTTTCTGAAGCCTAGATATTCAAACTAGAGAACGGAATAGATTTGGTTAGCAAGAGACACTTGTAAATGACTTTGAATGATTGGTATTCAATTTAATACAGGAAACTCAGAGAAGTTAAATGACCTGCTATGGCCCCATATCTAAGGGAGCAGAAGCAGGTTATGAAGACATGAAACAATTTCATATACTAGCGTAACCAGGTATGTATGGTTAATCAAACTGCCTCATAATACTCATACATCCTTAATGAGGAAAGACCAAAGGAGGAGACAAACAAAAAAATACAAAAATGAATAATGAAGCATGTCATATTCTAAAACCTTAGGTTTTCTCCTAAGTAAAAGACACAGAAGTTGTATCCTAAGCAGTAGTATACCGTCTACTCTATTCTAAAAGGGATTAACAGCTCCCATTCCAAATCTTCTTTTAGCCTGCACAAGTGCCAGAATAAGAAGGAAAACAATGCACAATTCTCACCCACAAACAACAATAAAAACCTTCTATTTCTATTTAGAAATACTTATATGTGAAGATATACTAAAAAATAACACTAATCAGCTAACACGCAATAAAAACTTAAATTGAGCCATCTCAATATTTATTGACTTAAAACACACATGACCTTAAGACTTTTAAACAACTATCACAGAAAAATACTCCGACTTGTGCAAAAAAGGGACATCCATCAGCACATCCTCTCAGTTTACTCACCTTGCTCCTATTAGACACTATCTATGATGCCCTGTGCAAGCCATGTAACTTCTGTGAACTTTCATTTTCATTGAGGTATTGCTTACAATAATTTTTTAAAAATTGAAATAAAAATGTATGTAGTGAGAAGGCAATCTAATAACTAAGAAATAATAATGATACCGTTTGAAAAAGCAGCAAAAAAATGAAGTAGCTCTAAATGTACTATACTAACAAGAAAAGATCCCCAGGATATATTGTTTAAGTGAAAAAGCAAGTGAAATAAGCACATTTTTGTTTAAAAATAAAAAATAAATTTAAAAAATTCACACAAACCAAAATTCTATGTCCATATGTAATGGAAATGTAATATGATTTATTTACAAAAGAAAAGAAAAAGGACTGATAGAATTCACACTAAATTAACAGTCCTAGCTTCTGGACTGGGTTTGAATGAAAGCCAATGAGAATAGTATTATTATTAGGTTTTCAATGACAATGTTTTCATGTTTACATTATACAACAAACTAAATTTTAAATTTCATAAATTCAAAAAAATTCAAAGCACTAGCACTAAAACAAAAAAAAATACATATCAGTTATGTTTGGATCTGCATCCAGAAATGACTCTCATTTTTTACCTCCAAGAATATAGTGGAAAACTAAAAACAGCAATAGCAAAGAGCAAAACCTGACATCAAAATGTTTTCCTTGTTAACCTCAGATAACTGAGCCGCAAAAGGCTATGGCTTAGAAAGCCTAAATAAATGAAACAAAGCCATGACATTAGGAATACTCAAATACACAAAAGAATAAAGAGGCATTCAAATTTTCTCAATGAGAATGGACTGACTCACTCTAATCCTAAAGAAATAATTTAGCCTGGGCTTCAAATTTTCATTTATAAAATAAGGTAACTATCAAGACTACAATTCTCTAACATAGAAAATAGGTTTCAGAATTATCCATTTAAGAGCATAAAGAAACTTTAAATTCTCTATATGAAATGATACATTTATTATGATACAGGTTATTTATTGGAATATTAGTTGTAATAGAAAAAGACTAGGAATGACCCAAAAATGGATAAACTATAGCACATGCACACAATGGAATACCAAGTTACTGAAAATAATGAAGACATTCTCTATGTACTGGTGTGGAAAAATATCTAGTGTCTATTATAAAATGCAGCTATATACAAGGTACAGAACCGCATATAATGAATGCAACATTCTGTGTAAGAAAGTCTCCAGAATAGGAATATTTTAATTTGCATAACAAAACACTGGAAAGATATATAAGGAAATAGTAAAACTGGTAACCGCTGGCAGTAGATGCATACAAGGTAGAGCTGTGGATTAATAAATATTAATAAATTATATTGCTTTGACTTTTTTAACCATGTAAATATAAACATAAACTTAAGTGAGTCTCATGAGTCACTTTACCTACCAATTTCTGTTCTCTTCTAGCAAGAGGGTGTAATATCTACCTTAAAGAGTTGTGGGATGAGATATCATGTGAAAGTACCAAGCCCAAGTGCATAACCCACAGAAGAGGCCCATGTTTCTACTGAATCTGAATGAGGAAAACAGACTATTCAATTTTTCTGTAAAACATACTTTCTCATCTACCATACAGCTTTACAACTATGTTGATGACAGAAGTCTTATGAGTACAGAAGTCTTAAATAACTGTTAATTTCCTAATTAAAACTGATGTGAAGAATAAGACTTTAAATGTATCCGAAAACAGTTTCATGGCAGTATAGAACATGCACACATGAGTATCTAGGGTTTAAATGTCAAGATACCTGCAACTAACTTTTATATGGATCTAAAAATTTATTACTTCAAGAGATTTTTAGAGTTTACGATTTATTCAGAGTTCCCTGGGAAGCCTGTTACCTTGTACTACACTAGAGATACTGGTTCAGTAGGTTAAGGTGGTGCCCAAGCATCTGGATATTTAATAACCTCTCCGGGCAATTTTGGTGCACACCAACATTTGACTGTGTCAATGATTTAATTTCCATGTTTTGATACTGCTCATCAACTGAGGGTATTTCATGCCCTTAGTCATTTTAATGTTCACTCCATAAGCTTTCATTGTAATACAAGCAACGCTAAAACTACTGTAATCCAAAAGTTCATCAATATGTCAAAACACTCCCCCAAGGTGCCTAGAGCAACCCACCAAAGTACATTTAAATAACAATATTCCTCCAAACAACCCCAGTCCCCAACCTTACCCCTACCCAACTACTAAGAGTTGAACTTAAATTAAGAAAACTTTGAATATTTGGGCAAAAAGTTTAAAAGTAAGATAAATACTTTCTAATTCAATTAAAGGGGGACATCAACAAAGACTGCTATTTTATAAAATGAAAAGTCAAAGAATCATATGCATAATTTGTAAAGATTGCATTTTTCATTTTCTGACCATTATTGTGAAATGAGTGGAACAAAACAGGTTCTAGAGAAAACACAATAAAGGTAAATTGAAGAAAGTTAAGCTGCATATTTTAAACTCAGGCAATCATGTGATTCAAAAGATAAAAAAGCCTTGGGAAAAATGCTCTGTCACCAGAAAGAGAGAGGAAACTATAAATTCAGAAAGTGGAACAAAATGCTTCATAAATTTTTATTTCCAATAGCTTGGTTGAAACTAAAGATAATTTAAGTTGTAAGAAAAAGTTTCAAAGGGAAAGGGAGTGAAGAAATGAAAGAAAGAGAGAACAAGAACTCAAAGAGGCATTACACATGAAAACTGGCAAGCGGAAGCCTGCGATGACAAAGAGGATGCGGGTTAGTGATACACTCTGTCAGATGCTTCGTTACAAGGCACAAGAGTCATGGGAAAATGGAAAGCCCTATCAGGATTCTACCTGAAACCATAAATCACAAATACTTATTACAGTATTTCTATGAGGAGATGCATTCATTCCAAGTTCTAATTCAACTTCAAAATATGTTTATCTCATGCTCTCCTTCAAGAGTTTTGGCCTTAACTGTTCAGTGTTGCAATAAAAGCCATATTTTTATATGTGAAATTTCAATTCAGGCATTTCATAGTTTTTACTGAACAATTTTACTTCTTTATAATTTCACAAGGCAAAAACACTTAAGAATCCCTCATTTTAAAGTTATCAAGTATGTAGAAATTTATTAACAGAAATGAGGGCAATTTTCTGAAACTGGTTGTTTTTATAGCTATTTCAACCTTATTAATAATTAAAACATATAGAAAAGCACAAGAGGGGAAACAAACTAAAGTTTCAGTAGGTGTATTTTTACAAAAGAAAATTCAGTGGGTGTTTGGCCAAGGTCACCCATCTTCTGTCAGCAAGGGGTTATCATTAGCCAGTTCCATTTTCAGGAATTTTTAAGGTTCCATAGTCTTATTCCAGGGAAAAACCAAGAGAGCAAGGAAATTCCTCAAAAAATATACTGCGGTTTTGCGTGTTCTTCTCCTGGAAGATACCCCTGCTCTCCATGAATCTTATGGACTCTGAAAGAACTCTGATTTCCTGTAGGACTAGGAATTAAGTTGCTTTTCTCTAGCATGAACTCATCCACTCATTCATCAAATATTTACTGAGTGCTTACTAAGTGCCAAACATTGTTCCAGATACTGGAGATACCTCAGTAAATGAAAAACTAATGTATATGTGCATGATTGTTTTGAAATTCACAACTTCTGTAATAAAAATATATTAAAAAAATAATAGGGTGAGTTGGGGAAAAACACACCAAATATAAGATATGGACTATAGTTAGTAAAAGTATTTTGACATTCTTGCGTAGTTTGTAACAAATGTTTCACAACAATGCAAGATGGTGGTGGTGGGGTGCTGTATGGGCGCCCTGTATGATTTTATGCATGTTTATTTTGTAAGTTCACAACTTTTACTATACACTTATTGTTTATGTATGTTTATGCATGAATGATATACTTCAATTAAAAAAAACAGGGGAAAAACTAATGTAATCAAATGTAATGTAATCAAATATCTAGCTTATCCCTATGATATGAAATTAAGAGGTAAATAATTATAGTTGCCATTATAGGTATATAAATGAGACCTCACGGACTTGTAGAGGGGGAATAGGTTTTGCTTTTCCAGTTCAATTTTCTCATTTTACAAATTAAAATAAAATAAAATTTAAAGACCTGATATAAACGAAGCTGAAGTGACTTGCTCAAGCTTACAGAGTTAGCCAGCCAGGTCTCTAAAGTCCCAGTTGCATGCGCTTTACCACTAGACTACACACCAAGTTCTTCTATAATAGAGGCTGGGAATATCCAGTACTTTTTCCTTACAGCATTTATCAAATTTGTAATTACATATTTATATACTTCTCGTTTAACTATCTCCCAAGGCTGAACAATTAGCTTCCAAGAAGGGAGTAACCATATCTGCTTTGAACACCATTATATCCCTAGCATCAAACACAGTGTCTGGCCCTTAGTAAGTTCTTGAATACATACTTGTTGACTATCAAGTATGTTTCAAAGGATAAGATATTCTGCTAAAAATCTGCATATTAAATCCACGTAGACTCCTTACAAACACAATTAAAGCTCAAATATAAAAAAGCACTCAATATTTCGAAATGTAATAAATCAGCTTATTTTTTTAAA
This sequence comes from Tolypeutes matacus, assembly GCA_026826555.1. NCBI lineage: Eukaryota > Metazoa > Chordata > Mammalia > Cingulata > Chlamyphoridae > Tolypeutes > Tolypeutes matacus. The sequence goes on from JAKSZT010054202.1 coordinate 11,428,172, forward strand.
ATCCATCATCAACACATGATAAAATCAAAATTCATAAATGGAACTTCCCAGCAAAATCTGTTTTGTTAGAAACAAATTTTTACAAATGCATATATCTTACTAACTCTTCTCATAATCATTTACCCTACTTAAGAAAAGCCCACAATTTATATTTTTGATCAAATTATAAAAAATGAAACAATATGCCAAAGGTATTGTGTTAGAAAACAAAATGTTAAAGATTCCAATGTTTAACAGTATATATCCATAAACCTAGTCGAATATCCTTTTTGACACCGAGGTTTACGAAAAGCATTAATAAAAAAAGCATTACAAGATCCCTATCACAAATTTGTTTTTCCATTATATAAAACATACGGCTATAGTCCAAGAGTAACACCTCCCATAAATTATGATTAGTAACCATGCAGTGTGATTTCATAGTCATCAAATACTTTAGCTTAACTTCAAAACATACTTAACCATTATGCAGAAGTAATTATTTTTCTAAAATCTTAGAAATAATTTCTTAAAGCCTCATTGAAGTAACATAAACTAATCGAGGCAATAATTTTATAGAATAATAAAGGTACTACAAACACTCCTAACTTTACACACGGATTTACTCTTTTCAGCAGATGACTTACACAGTCAAGGACAGAGAGGATGATACTATTCTAAGCCAGTGCTAATAAGCCTGACATTTCTTCAAGCTTCATTACTAAACTTTGAAAAACAAGCTTGTTTTAAAATAAATCATGAGATCATAACTATGTACATACAGGTAATTTCTTCTCCAGGCAAAACCTTTCCATAGTACTGTATGAACGCCTTGTTTTTGATAATGCGATGCAGTACGTCCCCTGAAGATTCCAGCAGCAGGGAGTACATATCTGATGTAGGTCACTGTGCTCTGCAGAGATGAACTCTAAATCACTTTTACGGTACAGCCAATCACTGTCTTCTAAGTCACCTGATCTTCCAAGCTAATAACTACAACTTAGGGTGACAGCCTAACAGCTTTGGAAAATAATATATACATCTAATTAATACTGAAAATACCAAAAGAGGAATTTAGTGACCAGTTTCCAAAAAGATTAAATTATTCTGCAGCATTAGTGTGAAAGGGAGCATACTCTAAAGATATATGTGGATGAATTTATGAGTGTATAAGTATCTTAAGAGAATAAATTCTCAACAACAGAGTCAGGTTAAATGTGGTCTTTCACTTAATTTTAGGAAAGCTTCAAATATGTTTTCGTCTGAAGAGAGCTTTGCCTTTTTAACATTAGTGTATTATACCAACTTACTTGTAGCCATATGAATAACAATGGGATAATAAATAATAAAACATCATTTTAACCAAACAAAAAGTAAGTATTCATATGGACAATAGCTACTGGGGAACAAAGAAATGAGCAGCATTTCTCTAACTTCTGGACTCATGATCCCTTTATTTATACTCTTAAAAATTATTGAAGCCTTCAAAGGGCCTTTGCTTATATGAGTTATAACTATATATATTTATGGTATTGAAATGAAAACTAAGAAAGTTCAAAATATTTATTTCTAATTTTTAAAAATAATAGCATTAGATGTAAACACAGTAACATTTTATTGAAAAATAACTATTTTCAAAAACAAAATTCAGTGAGAAGAAAAGCCTTGTTTTTTACATTACTGCAAATCTCTTTAATATGTGACTTCACAGAAGAAAACTGGATTCTCCTGTCTACTTCTGCATTCAATCTGATATGATTTGTTGTTTGGTTCAAGTAAATGAAGAAAATCCAGCTTCACACAAATAGTCAACTGGAAAGGAGGGGAGTGTCTTAATCGTCTTTTCACGTAATTGTGGATATTCCTCTTTGATACTTCACCAAACTCAACAAGTAGTCATTTTTTAAAGGTTAGTTGCAGTGCAGAATCTAAAACCACTTGAAATGAACATTTTGTACACTGTTATATTGAAATCCATTGATCTACCATGCATTTTGAATGGATGTCTCACACATTTGGAAAACATGTTCACTGAGAGCTTAGACCTCTTCTAAATGTCACATTTCATTATATAATATTTTTTTTAAAACCACATTAATATCACCAAAAATCTCATGAAATAAGTCCAAGTATTAAGAAACTGTCAAGCTCAGGCTGGCAGACACAAGTTTTCCAAAATTCTAATTTTTGCATGAAAGCTGGAATCATTATCATTGGCAATAACGTTTTGGAGAAAATATCTGCCAAAAACCCAAGTGTGAATAACCATAGTTTGTCTATCAGTCATTCTTTCAAGTAAAAACCGGTGTCCCATGAAAAAAGTGGCTAGTTGAGATGACAACTCGAGCACCCATACAAGTGCTTTATCTCCAGATAACCCTCATACTTTGGTATGTAGGAAAAGTGCTTTTATTTCCCATTTTGGCATTCTGAACATTAAAGCAACGTACTCAACAGCTGAGATTTAAGAAAATACTTAAGCTTTTAATGCTACATCAAGAATATGCTTAGGGGGACGGATGTGACTCAAATGGTTGGGCATCCATCTCCCATCTGGAGGGACCTGGGTTCGATCCCCGGGACCTCCCACTAAAAAAATAAATAAATAAAAGAATATGCTTAAGTGAAAAAAAAAATTTTGTTTTGTTTTTTAAACTGAGAGCGCACGGCGGTAAAGAATAATATGTCTACAAGTGCTGTTGGGTGCCTCTGCCCTGACCTGTGCTAAAGCATCAGCAGTTTTACCCAGCAAAGCTTCTGCACCATTAGTACAAATTTTAACACAGTGAAAAAGGTAAATAATGTCATGTTTTTATTATGAAAATGGTTTTGAGCTCACAGACACCCTGAAAGGATCTGAGGAACACCCAGGAGTTTAAAAATATTCTGTAAAAGAGATTTGAAATATAAGATTGTAGAGCTAAGGGTGAATTATATTATTTTCTCTATAATATTGTTTGTTCAATGAACATTTTAATGTGTTAGGAGAAAAGAATTGAAATTACAAGGTATTTCTATATTCAAGGTTTCTAGAAAATACTACCAACATTTACTGAACATCTACCATGAGCCAAGAACTATGCTAACCATCATCATATATATTATATATAGTACATTTCACTTTCAAGTATTTCATTAAATCCTCAACTCTGACTAAAACTCAGAAAGGTTAAATCAATCATTCATTTATCCAAAACTGCAGAGCTATGAAGCAGTAGGTCAAGGCTCAAGCCCAGTCTTTCTCACTCCATGTTTTTCCTCTATCCCAGCTATGTGTAGTGAAATCTAAGAAAAAAATATTTCCAACTATAGCTGATTAAAACAAAATCCCAACTGCACATGAATGAATAATATCAAAGACCTACCAAATTCTTCTAAAATGTAATGTAAATTAAGGTAAAAATATGCTTTTGTATAGATTTACTTTTTGCTTCATCAAAGTCTGTATTTTAAAAAGCAAATTTATAGTATTTTTTTAAACATTTTCTATATGCCACAAATAAAGTCTTACAGACTATCCTATGAGATTCACTGATGAAATAATGCATTGAAGAAATAGCAAAATGAGAAATTTAAAACTGAAATAGGGGAGGAGATGTGGCTCAAGCAGTTGGGTGCCCGCCTCCCACATGGGAGATCCTAGGTTCAGTTCCCAGAGCCTCCTAAAAAGGACGAGCAAGGTAGCAAGCTGGCGCGACAGGCTGGCGCGGCAAGCTGATGCAATGAGGAGACACAACGAGAGACACAACAAGCAGGGAGCAGATGTGGCTCAAGTGATTGGGCGCCTTCCTCCCACATGGAAGGTCCCAGGTTCAGTTCGTGGTGCCTCCTTAAAAAGAAGACGAGCAGACACAGAAAGCATACACCAAACAGTCACAGAGAGCAGACAGTGAGCACAAATGGGGGGTAGGGGGAGAAATAGATAAATAAATCTTTGAAAAAAAAAACTGAAATAATATATCCAACAGAAAAAAATAATGTTTTAACTTCCCTATTGTAGATGAGGCTGTAGCTAACAGCTGGCAGATATGATGGCATAAACTTCAAAAGCAACTGAAGCCTCTAAAGCATATTAAACTTTCTCTAATAATCAGAAATACCAACGATAAACAGTTACATAAAGCACATAATTAATATATATATATATTTTTTTTTTTAAGATTTATTTATTTATTTATTCATTTATCCCCCCCTTGCTGCTTGTGCTCGCTGGGTCAGCCAACCACGGCGTGCGGGCGGACCCGCCCCCACCAGGAGGCCCCGGGAACCGAACCCGGGGCCTCCCACATGGCAAACGGGAGCCCCACTGATTGAGCCACAGCCGCTTCCTATTTTTAAAATCTTCAACCCTTCTATGATACATATTTGGCAAATGAACATAAACATGAATATAAAAGTAAGATATATGTCATTCACTGATTTTTAAAATTCTCAATACATCAAGCCCAAAATGAAGAGCATCTACAATCCAGTTAAATACTAATTTCTATGACAGCTTCTTGGAATTTATTTCCTGTAGAAAACCCTGGCCTTCCTCACTAGTACCGAGAGCTGAATCTCATGGTCGGGCACATGTCTCCGCCCAGTGGAATATAAAAGCCACGATCATAGGGATTTCTGTAAAAGGAATGGAGGGAATTAGAGTAGGAAAGAGCAAGGGAAAGAGAGGCAAGATTAAGTGGCAGCAGAGGGAAAAGAAGAAATAAGTTGCACAGCAATATTTAATTTCCAAAATTGCAATGCAAACTGTTTTTCTTCATCAAATGCAAAAGATCCATTTCTCCAACATGTTACCTATTGTGGTACTATCTTGGGTACTACAAAACAATATTCAAATCAAATTTTAAAAATCAAAATTTGAATATTAATAGAAAGGTAAAGTAAGTTTTAGTCTACTTTCTTGATAAAATAAAAATATAGTGACCCAACAAAAGTTCAGGAATTTCAAATTGCAGGCTTTCATCTAGCTAGCTCTTTAAAAGTTAGAAAAATCCAAATCTTACAGAAGTATACCAAAATAAATGCTCTTCCCATCCCCACTTTTACTTATCAGACATAACCTACTTTCTGTTTTCTAATTGTTCTTGGTAGCTAGAGTTGCCAATATAACTTTAAATAACGTACTTCTATGTTCTGATTTACTAATTTTAGACAGTATATGGCTCATTCCACAAAAAGGAAAATAAGAATTTTCACACACGCACACACACACACAACCCTTCACATCTGATCTTCCCTCCACATGTCAGTTTTTGTTATATTTTTATGTGAAGATTGATAGCATTTACATTCTGTTTGATATTTATAATGAAGCCTACTAAGCTGTGTTGTCTGCTTACTTCTAAAATTTTAAAATCCATGTTAAAAAGCATGTGAAGGATGAGGGTTACTTAAATACTATCTAGTTCAATCAAAAATTATGACTGGACCATCAGAAAATATAATCCCATGTTCCTAAACCCCTGTTGCTCAAAAGAGGCTCTTTCAAACAAGTAAAAAGACAAATTTAAAAAGTAAATAAAAATAAAGAGACTCTTTCAAACACTAAATTCAAGTAGATTATCTATTAATTTATTATCAAGGATCCCCTCCCCCATTTGTCTGGGTGATTGTCAGTTAACATGTTTAAAGAAATTTGCTTTGGGAAGCGGCTGTGGCTCAATCAGTGGGGCTCCCGTTTACCATATGGGAGGCCCCGGGTTCGGTTCCCGGGGCCTCCTGGTGAAGGCAAGCCCACCCGCACGGCGTGGTTAGCTGACCCAGCGAGCACAAGCAGCAAGGGGGGCATAAATGAATAAATAAATAAAATCTTTAAAAAAAAAAAAAAAAAAATTTGCTTTTACTGTGTAGGTAATGAAGGAACTCTTTTCAAGTTCAAAATTCCCCTTATTTTACTTGATGTATATTTGACTAGATATCCTCTCTTAGGACACTGACGTGCAGCACCATGGTCCTTAAGAATCGAGTGCTGTTAACAAGAAGCCTAACATCTAACTGCTTTTTGTTCCTTTACTTTTCCATTTCTGGTTCTATAATTTCATCAGGATGTGTCTAGGTGTGTGTCTTTTCTTATTAATCCTGTATGACTATGTAGATCCTTTCAAAGTAACTTAAGAGTAATGGGAATAAAAAGAAGCTGCCTAAAAGTGAAAAAAAAATATTAACCAGATACCAACAGCAAAGATACCAAAAAGTACAAAATACTAACAATTTCACTCTTTATGTGAGCCATAAGACTCCACCACCTCATGGGAAGGCATATGGGGAAAACGCACCTAAAGCACATACTTCCATGGGTTATAAATGTATTCATGTTGCCATAGGTATGTTTTCTGGAGGCCATATAGTAGCTAACAAAGTATTAAACTACCCTCCTGGGGAAATCCTACAACTTTCTCAAATAAGATGGTAAAAAAACCTCTGGCATCTATAAGCCTTATCTAATAAGATAAAACAGGCCAATATGGCAAGCCCTTGATCTTAATGCTGGCACTTATGAGCCTTATTCCTATAATGTTAATTTCATGAAGCTGTGTGGCAAATATATGTATATTTGCCCCATAATATCTAAGTCCCCTCTCAGCTTGAAGCAGTCAGAGAGGACATCATCCCAAATCTCTCAAGATTGAGGAATGAACAAACATAAGGGGGGTGGGGATGGGCCCTCCTCTTTGCCTGGAGGTAGCCCACATCCACGTCTGGGTGTGTACTTTTCTTTTCTCTCATTTCTCAATAAACTTTTTACTGGCCTAACTAAAGTGCCATGTTCTTAAATTCTTCCAACAACCCAGAGGAATCCAGTGCCTTCTGACTTCACTTGGCAAGTGCCAGCCAAGAGTTCTAGAAGCAGGTAACTCTCCCCAACACCCAGCAAGGACTGGTGAGTCTAAACTTTTAATTATAGCCTGTCAGTGCCCTCTTCTAGTTGTCCGCCATCACCTCCTGTCATTTCAAATGGGTTCCTGGAAAGGCTCCCACAGGACATAATCTCGGTCTCTCTGGACTTCCAACTCCCTTTTCAAAGATGGCAGGGGTGAGCCACCATGCCATGTAAATCCAAGGAAGCTCTGGGTGGTGGGTGAAACCATCCTTGAGCCTGACTAGGCACATGGCCTGAGACGTGCAGAAGTCCACGTCTCAGATGTGTATATGGGAAGCAGGTGCTCAACCACTTGAGCTACATCCACTTCCCTAACTCCTTTTAATTAGAAGTGTCTTTAATCTTTCGACTACTGCTATCCTCGTTTTGGGTGAGAAGGGAAGTAGCTAATGGGGACACAGGAACAATAAGAGTGCATGTCCCTTCTCCATGGCCAACCCGGCACAGTGTAAAGAGAAGTTAGTCAGTTCTGAGGACTCCACCAAATTTACTGAGGGGTTCCAGCACCTCACAACAATCTTTGAACTAACACTGGGTGCCATGCACATTATTCTTTCAACTTGCTGCACCCCAGAGGAAAAGCTCCACATCTGGACTGAGGCACAAGGGCATGGGGGTAGACTGGCCACCCAGCAGGCCTAACCAGTACGCGGTGGGAGCAGTAGCGGTTCCTAATACAGACCCTAGGTGGAACTATTAAAAAGGGACAGGAAGATCTGAAGGCTAGAGACCATATGGTCACGTGGCTCCTGGAAGGAATGGGAAGTGCGTTACCAAAGCAGTCCATTACAGTAAGTTCAGGGAAATCACTCAGGAGCAGGACGGAAACCCAGCCTTATCTCAGGGAAGGCTGATGGAGGTGATGAAGAAATATACTCTGGTAGATCCTAACTCTAAGGAAGGGCAGATCCTCATAGCAACTTACTTCATCAGCCAGGCTGCTCCAGATATCGACAGGAAGCTATAAGGCCTTCTATGGGCCCCAAACTCCCAAGAACACCCTTTTAGAAACGGCTTTCTCAGACTTCAACAATCGAGACCACACGGCCAAGATGGAAAAGGTAAGGAGCGGTAGGCTGAAGCCGGGAACAGGCTCACCTTTTTGCAGTCGCCACTGAAGGCACCCTGTCACTCAGGGCCACCCGAATTCAGGCTCCCCGTCAGCGGAGCCTGCTTCAAGTGCGGAGAGGCTAACCACTGGAGACGTGGCTGCCTCAAGCTGCTTCCCCACAGGCATCTGCCAGGGCCTTGTACCCTGTGTGGAAAGGACAGACACTGGGCTAGGGAGTGCACCGCTCCCCAGAAAGGGTACAGGGCTCCCCCGCAAGCCCTGCTGGCCACCACCGAGGAGGACTGAGATGGTCTGAGGCCAAGCATGGCTCCCTGGACAACACGGTGAACTATCAACCAGGAGGAGCCTCAGGTGACCCTTGATGTGGCAGCTATTAAAGCTAAAGGAATTGCCAGCTGAGGGCACTTATCCTGAGCGAAGCCTGCTGTTAAAGTTAGTGCCAACTCACCAGAAGCAACTGATGAGACGTACAAATGCCAGCCCTTGGACGGCCTGAAATACTACTTCAAGAAACAAAGTTTAGTGTCTGTGTCAAAGCCAGTGCAGAAACTGTGTGCTATTCCCTCTAACTCTAGCCCAAATGAAGCTTAATGTAGTCTACTACATCACCCTATGACCATGGGGAGGGCAAGCCAGACATCTCCTTAACCTAGTTCCCCATCAACGCCTCCCAACACTCCTCCTCCCCTCCTTTACCCACTCAAGGTCGGCAGCCTAGGGGAGGAATAGTAAGGGGCTCAAACACTACCCAGTACTGTTGGGGATGCCCTACCAGCTCTTGTAATTCTTTACTTCTAAATACAACTTATGCCGACCAAAACACTCCACCCAAGATGCCACAGGCATGTCGTAAGCTAGACCCCTATGGCTGGGAGGAGAAGCTAACTCTGTCTGGGCCTCCCAGAAGTATCCTTTTTCGTGGCCCAGGGCCCAGCGAGTGTATGTTGGTACTGTCTGGGAGCAGGTTAACCAGTGAGCTGGCAACCGTGAGCTCTGAAAAGGGCTCCAGCTCACCAATAACCAGTCTCACATTTGCTGCTACTTTAAACCATCAAGATGGAATTTTTGTTCTTTGTGGAGACAAGGCCTGCCTCTCCTTGCCTCCCCTTGCCTCCCCTTGGACCACCTTATACTCACTAGCATTTGTTCCCGTCTCTATCTACTACAGTCCTGTACCTTCTCACCATACAATAACTAAAAGGGCAGTGCCTCTCCCAGAAACCCCCTGACAGAAGGCTGCTTCTAAGAACAAAGCTAGAAAGACCCTGCCAAGACCCTGGCCACCAAGCCATATTTGGAACTCCCCCAGGGTCAAAGGGAAGCCCCGGATAACTCCAAGCAGGCTCCCCATGGATCCCGGATAACTCCAAACAGGCCTCCCCATGGGTCCCGGAAAACTCCAAACAGGCTCCCCATGGCCCCGGATAACTCCAAACAACAGGCCTCATCACTGGTCCCCTGAGAGCTAACAGGTGGTGCAACCTATCAGAAGAGCAAACAGCTGGGGCCCCTCCCCAACATCAGGAAAGGGGAGGCGTGAAGGACGGCTTTCATAAAGGCAGACCCTGAGTTCAGAAGCTCCTCTTTGCCTGGAGGTAGCCCACAGCCATGTCTGGGTGTGTAATTCTCTTTTCTCTCATTTCTCAATAAGCTCTTTTTCCTGGCCTAACTAAAAAACGGGGGACTGTAACCACAGACCAAAGCAGGTTTATACTAACTGTAGCTATTATCTTGTGTTAACGGCATAACTTATAACATTGATAAAAAATATATATATATAATAAAATAAAACTCATTGAACGAAACACTTAGTATGGGTGAATGTTATTGTATGCAATTTATATCTCAATTATACAATTTAAAAAATAAAAACAATACTTCACTATCTCTAGGATAATCGATCAATTTGGACAATGTAGCTAATGCAACAAAGAAAATAGAAAAAAATGCAAAATTATCTTTATGTGCAAATGATATGACTATGTATCTAGAATGACGGACTTAATCGGTTAGTGCAAATAAAAACACTCATTTGAAGGCAGCCAGTTACAAGATAAATAAAAAACACCAGTTTTTCTTAAATTAGCAATAATAAATTAAAGATGGAGGTAGGGGAAAAAAAAAATCCCATACAATAGGGACAAAATTACAAGCCTCATAGGAATAAAGTTATATAAAAGAAACTATATAAAATTTTACTGAAGGATACTAAATAAACGGAAAGAGTAATCTCCTAAATGGGTAGACTGTAAATATACCAAGAAAAATAATAAAGCTTTCAAAATTAATATAATTACAAATTGAATCAGAATCCCAAAAGGTTATTTTATTTTAACTGAACCAAATGATTTTAAAGTTTCCATGAAAATTAGAATTCCAATAAAATCATGGGGAAAGAAAGAAAAGCAAGGGGCCATTAAGCCTATCAAATATTAAAACACATAATAGGGGAGAGGATGCAGCTCATCCTGGGTTTGATGCCCAGTACTTCCCTTAAAAAAACAAAACACATAAACATTAAAAAACGGTGGTAAGCAAACACAAAAATGATTAACTACATATGCAGGACAAAGTAAGAGTCAAGAGGCAGATATACTATATAAACATACCTAGTAAAGGAAAGTAACTCATTTATTAAATGAAAGGGATTGTGTAGCTCTCCAATTTCATGAAAACGAAATTCTCTACCTCAAACCACAAGTAAAAATAAATTTTAGATGATTAAAGATAATTAGAATGGTGTTTTCTTAAATTTAATTTAAAATATTTTGTATTATTGGACTGGGAGTGTATTCCTAGGCAAGGTGAGAAACCTAGAATCCCTAAAGAAAAAGTTCACCATGCTTAGTTTTCACCACCTACTACATAAAAAATTTGGCTTCATCAATGTATAATATCACCATCTAGTGGCCATGATTCTATATATCTGTTCAAGGCAGAGAAATTCAGGATTTGGAAAAACTTCTCTTGTGGTTGATTTAAGAAACCTGGGCATTTAATTTCATTCAGAAAAACATAAATATAAAGGAAAAAAACTGTTGAATAAATATTTACTTTTGGGAAGCGGCTGTGGCTCAATCAGTAGGGCTCCCGTTTACCATATGGGAGACCCCGGGTTCGGTTCCCGGGGCCTCCTGGTGAAGGCAAGCCCGCCCGCGCGGCGTGGTTAGCTGACCCAGCCAGCACAAGCAGCAAGGGGGGGGATAAATGAATAAATAAATAAAATCTTTAAATAAATAAATAAATAAATAAATAAATAAATATTTACTTTATATTTTAGTCAACTTTAGATACAGTTGTGCTATATTTTTTACATGGGCATTAAAATATTGAATAATATGTATGGTAAAGAGATTTACAGACATTTTCTAAAAGTTTTTTCAAATGCCCAAAGAATTTTAGAATTAACCAAATTTTGACACATATCTATAATGTGATGAAAATTAAGTCAAGAGGAATCTAGTTTACAAATAATATAATAGTTCACATAGGGTAAAAAGTCTGTTTTATCAAAACTTTCCAGGAACACATCATGACAAAAAGTAATAACAGTACTTGGCAAAGTATATCTTTTTTTTCTTAAAGGCTAATATTCCGGGTTTAAATGCTTGGGACAAAAGAACATGTGGTTCAATATATAGCTTGTACACTAATTTATATTTGTATTGAGAAAATATTAATATATAGTATTCCTTAAAGTTAACCATAAAGAATTTTTCATCCTTTATTAGTCTCATCTCTGGTTGCAATTAGCTATAACATTTTATCCAAAAAATTAAAAAATAATTGGATTAGTAAGAGAATTAAAATATAATCAAAAGTGGCTTAAATCGAATATAGTGAATTCAGGAATATTTAACACTGGGGCTTTTCAGTAGAAACGCTTCCCCACATTTCCTCTGGGGCATTCGGGAGCAGACCAGGTAAGGGTCACGTCGCTAACCCTAAAAACACTTACTCTTCTCTATTTTGAACTCTTCCGTGCTTTTGCGCTATGATCCGTGATTCTAATCCTTCAGAACAGTTCCTCGACCTCAAGGCCCTTGGCGTTCTGGGCTGGATGACCCTTTGCTGTGGCTGGATGACCCTGAGCCGTGAGGGTCTGTCCTGTGCACTGCCGGAAGGTCGGCAGCCTTCCTAGTCTCCACACACCAGCCACCCTCAGCACCACTTCCCCCCGCTGGGACAAACAAAAACATCTCCAGACACTGCCAAACGTCCCTTGGGAGGCAGACACCCAACCACACGCCCCCACCCCTACATATATCCTACCCCACTTACACCCACTGAGAACCATTGCTCTAGAAATCACTGGGAGCTACTACTGACTTCCAGTACTTTAAAAACCCACAAGAAAAAAAATATCTACCAGGCTCTTCCTCAAGTTAGTATGAATGCCCAAAAAGTCTAACAAAAACTAAAGCCTTCGTCCTTTTATAAAAACTGCACTTAGCAATAAATTCTGAAGACAAATGCATGAGCTTGAGTTTTACTGAAGGCTACCTATTCTCAGGGCATAGGAAGCTCAGTGATGTCATATGAATAATGTTCCTACTGTAGTTTTAGTCAAACACTTTTAGATAAAAGTAGGATGGAACTCTTTATATATGCATACTTTTTGTATTTTCTAAGTTTATTCACTCAAGAAACATTTTATTAAACACCTACAATGTGGCAGATATTCTATATTAATTAATCTTCCAGAGATGCCAGATGGTAAGAAATCGCATCCGTATTTTACAGTTGAAGAAACTGAAGTTCAGAGAGATTAAGTAACTTTTCCAGAGTCCCACGTGAATAGCTGGTGGGGCAGGTGTTGGACAGAAGGTCTGGCTGGCTTCAAGGTCTGTACAGTCGCTGCTTTTCTGTGCTGAATCCCACAGCTGAATGCTGGATCCCTTCACTGTCCATTTCAAATCTTTAGTGAGCATTCAGGAAAAAGTCTAGAATGTCAACAGGAGGCACAGAATAAAAATGCCACAATGACACTGTCCATAATACAAGACACCAACATGTATGGAATCTCCTCTTTATGTATTATATTGAAGGGAAAGATGGTGAACAATGGTTATAGCCTTTTCTTGCTTGTTCTCAACATTTAATGTAGGTTTTTATCTTGTCAAGTTGTCTAAGCTAGAAAGCATCGCGGTTCCATGGTTTCAGGCCATTCCCCCTTCCAAATGCACTGTCTTCTTCCCTTCCTTCTTCTATAGCTCTCAGCCCCCTCCTCGCCTTCCCTCCAGGCTCAGCATGCACCAGCCAGCTCAGCGGAAGACAGAGACAAAAGGCACTTGGGCACAAGTGAGTAGCACAAGGGATCTGGGTGCCACGCCTATATCACCTAAATATGCATATTTTTAAAACATTACAAAACAAGTCCTCAGGCCTTACTTATTCCCCTAGACCTTCACATTTCAAAGTGGCTGTCAAAATAATGAGCACCTCTGTATTAACTCATCTACCCAGACCCAATGGATACCCTGAAAATTATAACTTGTCCCTGTATGCATTCCACCACAACAAAGTTATCTGCATAAATAAAATTCATACTCACTAACCTTACTTAGAGGAATCCTGGCTAGAGACTCTATGTCATCTTGACACCAAGAAAAAAGGAGAAACGGAAACAGATAGGAATAGAAAAATGACGTCAAGTGGCACCTGAGAAAGAAGCCACGTGACAGATGAGAAAGATGAATATGAAAGATGACTATTTTCTGAAACCACCTTTATTCTTCCTCTTTCTGAAGCTTTTGTTCAGCTTTTCCTAGATCTCAGCAAGAACTCTATATACTTACATTAAGCATCTCTTCAACTAGAACAAGTTTAAATAAATGTCTGACTCCAGGCAACCAAAAGAACCCTTCCTGGAACACTAACACAACTCCTTCTATTTGTTTTTATATACTGAGGTAAACACTGTCAATTATAAAATAGTAATAGTTTAAAAACTTAAGATTGAATATATTGCCAAATTCAATTTGTTATGCAGGTAAACTGGCAGTTTTTACCAATTGCAACAAATGGTCATTGCCATTTAGTCTGATTATTTATGAGTTGTTGTTTTTTTAATTCAAGATGGATATTACCTTGCAAATTATCCAAATTTGAGACTTCCAAGAAGACAGCGCAGAGTAGGCAGGCAAGGCTCAACTCTCTCACAAGAACAACGGAGAAAGAGCAAAAAGCTGAGGGACCCACTCTCGGGGCCAGCAGACCAGGACACAGTGCTGTGCAACCCCCAGGGGGGCAAGGGACGGAGAAAGGAAGAGCCGGAAACAACAAACCTGAGTTACTAAGCCACACAGACGCCGGGAACGGCCCCGACCCCCACCTTCAAGACATCAGGACTGGATAAAACCCCTGACCCACTGCAGCCGACTCCCTGGGAAGAGGGAGGGTGCGGTGGAGGGCGGACAGTGGTTTCTCTTCAGTGAGCATGGCCAGCAAAGCCCACTCTGAATCTTGGATCTGGCCAGACCAGAAACATGCACAAGCGGAGGTTGGAAAAAACACCTCCACGAAAAGGGTCGTCTAAAAGCGCCACCTGCTGGCCAGCCTGGGAACTGCAAGGAGAAAAACTGCTTTTAGGTCTCAACAGGAACCCCTGGGAGAAAACCTGCACCCCATTAGGGAGTCCTGGCCCAATTTTGATAACTTAAGCTGGACAATTTTAAAGACTCAGAATAAGTTGAACCAAATATCAAAGAACAGCCATGAAAGAAAAAAACCACGAGGTAAGAGAGAGAAACTGACCGTCACAGTAAATTCACCAATATATTCATATTGCCAAGACATCAGCAAAAATTACAAGCCATACTAGGAAACAGGAAAAGATGGCCCAGCCAAAGGAACAAACCAAATATCCTGAAGAGATATAAGAGTTAACACAGGAAATGATGTATTTAAGGTACTGAAAGAAAAATCCTGCCAGCCAAGAATTCTGTATTTGGCAAAACCGTCCTTCAAAAATGAGGGTGAGTTTGTTTGTTTATTTTCAGGAGTTACCAGGGATTGAACCCAGGGCCTTGTACATGGGAAGCAGGCACTCAATCACTGAGCTATACCCACTTTTATGGTGAGTTTAAAATTCTTCACAGAAACTGACAGTATATTACCAAAAGACAGAAATTACAAGAGATACTAATAGGAGGGCAACAGCCTGAAAGGAAAAAACAAGGGCAAGAGACTTGGAGAAGAGTGTAGAAATGCATATTATTAGGAAGAGTAAATTAAAGAGCAAAAAGACAGACAAAAGTAAGATATGACAATGGAAAACCAAAAGATAAAATGGATGAAGTAAGTAATGCCTTTACAGAAATAACACCGAATGTTAATGGCTTGAACTCCCCAATCAAAAGACACAGACGGACAGAATGCATAAAAAAAATATATAAGCCATCTATATGCTGTCTACAAGACACTCACCTCAGCCGTAAGGACACAACCAGGTTGAGAGTGAAAGCTGGGAAAAAGATATTCCAGGCAAACAGTAACCAAAAAAGATCTGGAGTAGCAATACAAATATCAGACAAAGTAGATTTTAAATACAAAACTGTTACAAGGGATGAAGGTCATTATATATTAAATTATCCAAATTTGAATGCAAATTAATTCATAAAGCAAGTATCCTCACATCTGATAGAATATAATCTAAAACTTTCATTACTTTTATTAAATTAATTCAATTCAATTGAAACAAGATAGTAAGACATTTATTTCTAGCATTCTCCTAACTTCTTGAATATTTTCCATATTTGTTCTCTAACAAGATATACATTTTTATATGAATAAAAATAGAGAAACCTCCTTACAATAGTATCTCACTTTATGCTTACAGAAGGCAGGGAAATAAAAAAAAAATTTCTTTGAGCTTCTCAAATTAAGCATGACAGATAAATGACTTGAGTTTGGGTTTATCTCTTTTTCCCTCCCAAAATCTACTAACATGATAGCAAAGTAATTTTTAAAATAATAAACTGAAAAGGATAAAAAGAATAGGGGAGAAAACTACAATAAATGAGAGATTTCATAAAAGCTTTAGACTGGGAAGCGGATGTGGCTCAAGCGATTGGGCTCCCACCTACCACATGGGAGGTCCAAGATTCGGTTTCCGGTGCCTCCTAAAGAAGACAGCGAGCTGGCGTGACAGGCAGATGCAGCAAGCTGACACAAGATGACGCAACAAGAGACACAAGAAGAAAAACATAATGAGCAACACAACAAAGCAGGGAGCAGAGCTTCCCAGTGCCTCCTAAAGAGGACGAGCAGGACAGCGAGCTGGCGCAACGGGCAGGCACAACGAGGTGACACAAACAGGATGATGTAACAAGAGAAATGAAAAACATAACGAGAGCCCCAGCAAAGCAGGGAACAAGGGTGGCTTAAGCGATTAGGCGCTTCCCTCCCACATTGGAGGTCCCAGGTTCGGTTCCTGAAAGAAACAAAGACGACGAACAGACACAGCAAGTGCAAACGAGGGGGTGGGGAGAGACAAATTAATAAATCTTTAAAAAAAAAAAAAAAAAAACTTTGGACTATGTAAAGCAGATGTGGGAATGGTTATCTAATTTGGAAAAGAAACAGCAACTTTCATATTGGTGGCTATGGAACAAATAAAGTAAAATTCAGGAGAGCAAAATCACATTCAAATAATATAACACTGCATAAAATTGTATTAAATGATTAAGAAAACTTACATATATCTGAAAATAGCTTCTACAACACCCTAATCCACAAAATTATCTCCATAAATCATATTAGCATAAAATTAAAACTAGTTACTACTAAAAAACTGTACCTATACTTATATAATGCAATTTGTCAACCAGTTTATTTTGGCTGAAGATAAAAAATTACTTTAATGAGTGTAGGTTCTAGAGCTAGACTGCCTGAATTCAAATCCAGACTCTTGCACTCACTAGCGATATACCCCTGGGCTACTTACTTGCTCTCAGTGTATCTCAGTTTCCTCATCTGTAGAATGGGAATAACATCCCTTATAACAGACAGGTTATAAAAATTAAACAAGATAATGAATGTAACGAACTTAGAAAAGTATCTGGCACAAAATAAGCATTCAACTAAATATTAGGTATTATCAAAACCATCCTATTACACGGTCACCTTTATTGGTCATACTATGTACTTATACATTTTATATTTATATGAAACTGAATTTATTCTGTATATACTTCACCTCTATTTCACAAATACATTTCAAGCTTCTTGAAAACATAATTCTCTTTATATTCAATTTTATTAACTCTGTATACAACAGATGGTTAGTGATATCTATACATGACAATAAATAAATAAGTAAATAAATAAATAAATATTCCTTGCTAGAAATGCTCTAAGCAAGCCATAAGTAATTTCATTTGCTTTAATTTGTAGAATTTGTTGTTTGGAAAGGGGAAAAAAATCATTGCTCCTAAATAGGTAGGACACATACTGTCACTTGCCCTGCCAATTGTGATAATGGTTCCATACTCATGGTTTTCCATTCATTTTATACAAGTTTACATCTGACTGAAAATGTAATATGCACCACTCTAAATATCCAAGTTGCTCTTGGATACTCAAGTAATTCTCTGAGTAAAAAACTGAGTAAATTTTATCACTACCTGGATCGTCTGGGTATTCATATATTACAGATATTTTGATAACTATCCTTCCACAAGACACTTTCATTTGTTCCTTTCTTTACTCAGTTACCTCACAGCTATTTACAAAGTGTCTGCTATGTGCCAGGCACTGTGTTTGAGGTACGGATACCATGGGCCAAGACCTAAAGATGAGGAAATGTCCACTATGTTCAAATAACAAAAATAAGTTAGTGTGGTTGAAATGTAGAATTGGAGGGAAGAGCAGAAGAGACAGAGAAAGACGGAGAAGGGGAAAGAGCCAGAGCTTTCAGGGCCAGGAGCTTAGAAACATTCTGAGAGCGAAGGGCTTTCAAGAGGGGAGTGACAGTCAGTGTGCTGCAAAGACCTCTCTAAAACACTGCAGAGAATTAGAGCCGAGGGATGGAAACCAACCACAAAGTCACTGTATTACTTATTGCAGTATTCCAGGTATGTGAACTGTGATGGTCAAAGGAAGTATGGAGAGAAGTCCACTGGATCAACAGATAATCAGGATGCAGAATCCACTGGACTTGGTGTTTTGATAAGAGGGGGAGAAAAGTTTAGGATAATGGTCACATTTCAAAGTTGAGCCTCTGGATAGGTAGTGTTGTCCTTTACTGAGATAAGAAATGCAGAAGAAGGGGTATGATGAGTTCCATTTGAGACATGTTAAGTTAGAGCTATGTAATCCAAGCAGAAATAGAGGCCACTGATGGAACTCCCTTCCGATAGCTTCTACTGACTATGTGAAGTAAGTCACAGAATTTGCGGGATTGAGGGGTGAAGGGGATACAGCTTGAAGAGAACAGGGAACACTTAATGTTCACTGTTGAAAATAGGAGGCATTGGGAGTATTTCCATGTTTGTGTTAAGGAACCAGATGGAAATATGAATTTACACAGGCACCAATCTATAATGCTACATAACTTAATTTTTCCAGCTGTTCTGAGCAGCCCCGACATAAACAGATTGATCCAGGATTAGGAATTTGTTGAAATGTTTAATACAGACAGGCACTATGAAAAAAAATATTCTCAAACAAGAGAGAAGTTGAAGACATAGACCATGAGTTGTAAACTGGATAAGGAAGAAGTAGAAAAACAAAAGAGGGGTAAGTGACTGAAAAGCCTTATATTTCAAAGAATAAGCATTATGAGAGTATTAGAGTGAGAGAGCTAGAAAAAAGATTGTGGTTGTTTGAATATCAAGATTTAAGAATTCAGATGTAGAGAAGCTCCAGGAGATACAGCTATAGGCAGTACAGGATGGAGATAAGATTCTTGGTAGAGGAGAAAAACAACAAACTGAAAAGATGGAAAGGTAGAGAGGTCACTGAAGAGGCACTTCAAATAAACTAAGATGATAGCAGGCCTTAGCTTGAGAGTTCTACCAGAAGACTGTAAGTTACGTGTTAACATTTTCCAATAAAGGCATCCATCAGAGGAATCACAGGTTAGGTTCCAGAGCACTACAATAAAGTGAGTCACATGAATTTTTTGGTTTCCCAGTACACACAAAAGTTATGTTTACACTATACTGTAGTCTATTAGGTGTGCAATAGCATACGTCTAAAAAAAAATTCATACCTTAATTAAAATGTGACAGAGACAATAAGTGAGCACGTGCTATTGGAAAAGAGGCACCAACAGACTCGCTCAACGCATGGTTACCACAAACCTTCGATTCGTAAAAAACGCAGTATCTGTGAAGCACAATAACACGAAGTTTTAAATTATACTTCGCCCATTAGTATCAGATATTCTTTCGTCTATCAAAAATTAGTGAACCAAATGAAATCTCCTTCAGATCTCTCTTCAAAAAAGTCTAAGGTTATTGTGCCTAAAATTCTCTAATTACCTTATAAAGTAAACAATACTTGTCTACTTACAAGCCTGCTCTAACCATGTATTTGCATCCACATAAAACATAAGGACTTCAGTTCTACCTAATTAAGCATCCCATGCGTCTAACCTTGCTTCTTAGGAAACCTCAAAGCAGTTGAGATACACTAATATAGCAAAGGTTCAACTGCTACAGCATTAAAGATAAGATTTTCTCTATAATATAGAGTTTTCCATACAAGTCCTTTCTATGTGCTCATACCATTGGAAGTACTGCAATATTTCAGGCACTTCTGGGTCAAACTGACTAAACAAAGTCTTGCTTATTGTAAATATTACAAAACAGGTGCTTTTTGTTTTTGTTTTTCTGCCCATGAGCTTAAAGGCTTAAACAATTGATGAGGGTTTGAATTTGAACACAGGATAATCTGTTGACAGTTCTTCCTTCTCACTGCATCTCATTTATTATACTAGGAACAAGTATGCTATTGTTAATGAAATATGAAGTTAAATTCTTCAATATAAAAACTTTTGATGTGGCATTAACTAATAAGCCAAATAACAATGTTTAATCTAAAGACTTACTTGGATATGTTAAAATTTTTGAAAAAAGAAAGTATATGTGTTATTCCAATCAGAATGAAATCAAATGTTAATCTACAGCAATGGCTTTCCAAACTTTTTCTTTTTTAAAACATCAGGGAATTGTAGGAAGATGGCATCAGACTAGGCAGGCAGGGATCAACTCTCTCACAAAAACAACAGAGAAAGAGCCAAAACCTGTCCGAAGAACCTGCTTTAGGGCCAACAAACCAGGATAGTGTTACACGACTCCCAGGAGGGTGAGGAACAGAGAGACGAAGAACCCAGAAGAACCTGAAATAACACATGGGTCACCAAACCCCTGTGGCAGCCAGGAAGGGCTCCCCTCCCCAACCCCCAAGACATTAAGCTAGGATAAAACCCCTGGCTCAGTGCAGCTGACTGAGAGAGGATCAGGCATCTTCCTCCCTGTCCGCCGCTACAAGAGAAAAAGGAGGGGGAACTGAGGGGGAGGGGACGGGCAGCTTTTCTTCAGTGAATCTGACTAGCAGAGCCTGCTCTGAATCTCAGCTCTGACCACACCAAAACACAGGAAAACATAATTTCCTCTCTGTGGAAAGGTGCGCTGATGGGCACCTTCTGCTGGCTGGTCTGGAAATTGCACAGACAAAAACTGCTTTGGATTCTCTCTGTATCCTAACTCCTGGGAGAAAATCTGGTCCCTATTAGTGAGTCTCTGGCCTGATTTTGATAACTTAAGCTGAGCAATTTTAAAGACTCAGAATAAGTTGAAGCAAATATCAAAGAAGAGTTTTGAAAAAAATAATAGGCAAGAGAGAAAAATTGGCCACAGTAAATTCACCAATTTATTTAGATGTCTAAACATGAGTGAAAAATTACAAGCCATACTAGGAAACAGGAAGAGATGGCCCAGCCGAAGGAACAAACCAAATATCCTTTAGATATACAGGATTTAAGACAATTAATCAATGATAATCACACAACTCTCCTAAATCAAAGAATTCAAAGAAAATATGACTAAAGAGATAAAGGATATTAAGAAGACACTGGGTGAGCATAAAGAACAATTTGAAAGCCTGCAATGAAACGAAACAGAACTTATGGGAATGAAAGACGATGGGTGAGATTAAAAATACATTAGAGGCACATAGCAGCACACATGAATTGCTCAAAGACAGAATTTATGATTTCGAAGACAGAACATCTGAACTGGGAAAGACAGGAGAAGAGAAAGAGAAGAAAGTGGAAAAAATGGAACAGAGTCTGAGAGAACTGAGTGAAAATGCAAAGTGCACAAATAGACACATTATCGGTGTGCCAGAAGGAGAAAAGAGTGGAAGAGGGGCAGAGAGAGTATTTGAGGAAATAATGACCGAAAACTTCCTAACCCTTATAAAAGGCATAAATATCAATATCTGAAAAGGACAACACAGCCCAAACAGAGACATCTACTATTCAGAATGACAAATATCAGAGATAAAAAGAGGATTCTGAATGTAGCCAAAGTAAAGCAAAGCATCACATCCAAGGAAAACTCGATAAGATTAAGTGCCTCATCAGAAACCACGGAGAAGAGAAGGAAGTGGTATGATGCATTTAAGGTACTGAAAGAGAAGAACTGCCAGCCATGAATTCTGTATCCAGCAAAGCTGTCCTTCAAAAATGAGGGTGAGTTCAAAGTCTTCACAGACAGACAAAAACTAATAGGTTACCAAAAGACCAGAATTACAAGAGATACTACAAGGAGGGCTGCAGCCTGAAAGGAAAAAACAAGGGCGAGAGACTTGGAGAAGAATGTAGAAATGAAGATTATTAGGAAGGGTAAATGAAAGGGTAAAAAGACAGATAACAGTACAATATGACAACAGAAAGCCAAAGGACAAAATGGATGAAGTAAGTAAGGCCTTTGAGTAATGACATTGAATGTTAATGGCTTGAACTCCCCAATCAAAAGACATAGACTGATAGAATGCATTAGAAAAATATGAGCCATCTACATGCTGTCTACAAAAGACTCACCTCAGACCTAAGGACACAACCAGGTTAAAACTGAAAGTTTGGAAAAAGATATTACATGCAACAGTAAACAAAAAAGAGCTGGAGTAGCAATACTAAAACATCAACCTCTGGAAAGAAATACATTTTACTTAACAACCCACTAAACACTTATCTGTTTACATGTCTATATTTATAAAAACAAAAGTTTCACAAAATGCAATGTATGCTGTTATGCTCTATTCTGTTTATTTCTTTTCTTTTTAATGCTTGTCATGATTCACTAAATTGTTTTTTGCAGACCACTAAAAAGTCACAACCTGCAGTTTGGAAAACAGTGAGGAGATTTAGAGAATGACTATTTTGGGTAACCCTTCCTAAATTTTATTTAATAACAACTACTTTAAAAGCAGGGCTGATGAGGGTTTTAGTACCATAACTACTTTGAATGATGGAGAACAAGGTGAAAAAAAGGCAAAGTTAAAACTTTAATTCAGTACTAACAAAGTGAGTTAAAAGTTCTGATTAAAAGCTCTAAGACCAGCATTCTATAAACATTGGGTCAAGATAATTTATTTCAGATGACAAACTAAAGCAAGAGCTGACACTAATGGGATTCAAGCCATTAAACAGTAAACAACCCCAAGCCAACAAGCCCGACCAAAATGAGTCTACCAGTGCTCATTTATTATGATTTGCATGCCATTCTCTTTAGGTAACTTGAAAAATAAAGCTGAAAATGTAATACTTTTGCCTTTCAACGTAAGTTTTCTCAGTGAATATGATTTACTCCTCCAATCAGATCCCTTTGCCTATTGTAGATGGAGGGAGAAGCAGCAATACCCAATCGTCTGAAATTCAATGTCACCAAATTACAATCTCAAACTGTCCTTAACTATTTCAAGTTCACAACCATAACTGAGAAGACACTGGTACTGTAAGTATAAAATGATCTCTTGTGGCTAATGGAAACAATGTTCATTACTTAACCTTTTAAAACTATTTATTGCTAAGTCAATGCAATTAGCAGATGAGAGCAAATTAAGTTAACTTACATAAAAACTGAATAAATACAATGATGTTTTAGGTACTCTAGGCATATAAAACATGGAATAGGCATTTTTTAGCTGTGATCCGAAATGAAATTTAATCTAAAAATCCTTTAGCCCATCCCTTTATGACCTTATTTCCCATCTCTCCCCAACAAATTCTGGCAGGCCCATGCTTTGCCATATAAGAGTTCATCACATAACTCCAAGTTGTATCTGAGACCCCTTTTCTTGTTATTGGTACTTTTATATTCATGTACATTAAAAGTCACTGATTTTCATAAAGCAGTAAGTACTCAAGTACCAATATATAACTAAAATACTGTTTTCCAATAGCCACTTAAATACATTTAAAACTGATGAAAATATCTTGAGTCATAAAAATGCCATTGTAATGTGTTTAATACTTACCTAAAATTTATCCCAGGTTTAAAAAAAAAAAAAAAAGTTAAAAGAAAAATAGAACAAAAAAATAAACGAAATTTTTAAAAAAGAAATTACTCTTTGGGATCAATGCCCAACAATCCAAACAATATTTACTCACTCTTTCCCCTCAAGCGAGGTAAAGCAAAGAACATTCTCTTCTACTGGTAGTTATACAAAGTAAAGTAGGAGTATTTACTTAATGGTAACACCGCACGTAAGAGCTATATAATTTATCACATTGATTGATTGCTTAAACAGTTAACTAGAAAACACACTCAACTTCAAATTTTATGAATTCATGTTATTATTCTAACACTCATTCATTGAACAAACATTTGCTGACTGCTTTCTACATGTCAAACCCTAGAACAGACCTAATTGAGGATTTAGCAATGACCCATAAAAATTCCATCTCCTGGTTCTCAGGGAACCTGAAGGCAGAGGCAAATTTCATTGACATATTTAATTTCCATATTTGACATACGTAATTTCCATATTAGTAACTTAAGTCACAAAAGTTCCAATAATAAAAGCCTTTAAATATAGAGGAAAACTACTACTGGAAATATCTGAGACAAATAGAATTTTCAAGTATTATCCATCAACAGATGAATGGATAAACAAAATGTGGTCTAGCCACACAACAGAATGTTATTCAGCCATAAAAAGGAATGAAATTCTGGTAAATGCTACAACATGGATAAACCCTGAAAACATTATTCTGGGTGAGATAAGCCAGATACAAAAGGACAAATATTTTAAGATTCCACTTACATGAAATATCTAGAATTAGAAAATTCATAGAGACAGAAAGTAGGTTAC
Source organism: Tolypeutes matacus (assembly GCA_026826555.1). NCBI lineage: Eukaryota > Metazoa > Chordata > Mammalia > Cingulata > Chlamyphoridae > Tolypeutes > Tolypeutes matacus. Next base: position 11,452,429 of record JAKSZT010054202.1, read on the forward strand.
AGTTTAACAGCATGGAGAGAAGGAAGAGAAATTAGTGCTGAATGGTACAGAGTTTCGGTTTGGGGTGATGAAAAAGTTTTGGTAATGGATGGTGGTGATGGTGGAAAAACATTCTGAATGAACATAATATTCATGAATTGTAAACTTAACATGGCTAAATGGGAAATTTTGTTTTTATATAGAGATATATATGTTACCACAAGAAATGGAAGATGAGGAGAAAAGTCAACGGTTTGCTATTAACCATGGCAACAAATCTAGGCTTAGCCTCTTATAAGCTGCATGGCCTGGACAAATTTTACGAAACCTCTTTTCCCTTGAATACTAAGCTGTAACCCAGGGATAAAAAGTGATTAAATGAGATACCTAATAAAATGCCTTGCTCATAGCAGGCATTCTATAAAAGGTTAGTTACCTTTTCTTCACCAACTTGCTGCAGAACAAAGGCTCAAAAAAATGAATCCTAGATTAGTGATTCACATCAATATGAGAAACATGACATTCTTCCTTTAGCTCAAGGCCAGGATTAAAGGGCTAAGGACTTTCTGCAGGGGGGGTCATTATTTCATTTGAGGTGCTATAAAGTCTCAAAAAACCAGCGATACTTACACTCAAAATATAAATATAGAATACTTTCAAGGGAGAAAAAACTAGATTATCTTTTCCAAAATATTGACTTCTAAAAATTAACTAAATGGAAGTCATTTATTCTTTTTTTTTAATGTGGTAAAATACACATAACTTAAAACTTACCATTTTAACCATTTTTTCCCAACAGAAACTCTATGCTCATTAAGCAATAAATTCCCATCCCTTCTTCCCCTCAGCCTCTAGTAACCTCTATTTTCTTTCTGTCTCTATAAATTTACCACTTTTAGAAACTTCATGAAAGTGGAATCATACAATATTTGCCCTTTTGCATCTGGCTTATTTCTTTTTTTAAAAGATTTATTTATTGGTTTCTTTCTCCTCCCCTCCCCCTCATCATTTTGCGCTTGCTGTCTGCTCTCTGTGTATTCTTCTGTGTCTGCCTGTCTTCTCCTTAAGCAGCTCCTGGGATCTTCCGGAGTGGAGAGAGGCACCACGTCCGCTCCCTGGTCTGCTGCGTCTCATTGTCTCCCCTGTGTCTCTTTTTGTTGCGCCAGCTCTCCGCACAGGCCAGCACTCTTGCTTAGGCCAGCGCTCCACGTGGGCCAGCACTCCGTGTGGTCCAGCTCACTGCTCAGGCCAGCTTGCTTTTCACCAGGAGGCCCCAAGAATCGAACCCTGGACCTCCTATATGGTAGACGGGAGCCCCATTGCTTGAGCCACGTCCGCTTCCCCATCTGGCTTATTTCAATCAGCATAATGTTTTCAGGGTTCAATCATGTTGTGGCATGTATTAGAATTTCATTCCTTTTTATAACATGCTATCGTATGGTGTTTTCGTTTCCTAGGCTACTTAAAGTAGACACAATGAAATCGGTTGGCTTGAACAATGGCAATTCACTAGTTTACAATTTGAAGCTGAGAAAATGTCCTAATCAAGGCATTATGAAGATGATGCTTTCTTTTCCCAAAGACCAGCTGCTGGCGGTCTTTGGCTCCTCTGCTTCATGGCAAGGCACATGGCAACATCTGCTGGTCTCTCCCTTCTCTTCTGGGTTTCTTTGCTTTCACCTTCTTGCTTCTCTGGCTTTCTCTTTCTCTCTCTGTATTCACTTGTTTATGAAGGACTCCAGTAAGAGGATTAAGTTTCATCTGAATGAGGTGGGTCACACCTAAACTGAAGTAGCCTCATCAAAAGGTCCTACTCACAATAGAGCCACACCCACAGGAATGGACTAGATTTGAGAACATGATTTTCTGGGGTACACACAGCTTCACACCGCCACATACGGATACACCACATTGTGTTTAGCCATTCATCTGTTGATGGGCACTTGGTTGTTTCCACCTTTCGGCTACTGCAAATAATACCACTATGAACATGTTATGTAAACTATCTGTTTGAGTCCCTGTTTTCAGTTTCTTTGCATACATTCCTAGGAGTGGAATTGCTGGGTCATATGCTGGGTCTATGTTTAATTTTTAAGGAACCAAACTGCAAAACTGCTATCCTCAGGGGCTATACCATTTTACATCACCATTAGCAATACACAAAGTTCCAATTTCTGCACATCCTAGTCAACATGTGTTATTTTCTGTTTTGTTTTGTTTGATAATAGCATTCTAGTGGGTGTGAAATGGTATCTCACTGTGGCTTTGACTTGCATTTCCTCAATAACTAATGATATTGTGCATCTTTTCATGTGCTTATTGGCCATGTGTTATCTTCTTGGAGCAATGTCTATTCAAGACCTTTGCCCATTTGTTAACTGGGTAGTTTGTCTTTTTCCAGTTGAGTTCTAAGAGTTCTTTATTTATTGTGGATATTAATGCCTTATCAGACATACAGTTTCCAAATATTTTCTCCCGTTCTGTGTGGTCTTTTCACTCTTTTGACAATGTCCTTTGATGCCCTCAAGTTTTTCATTTCAATGAAGTCCAATTTATGTATTTTTTCTTTTGCTGCCTGTGCCTGTGGGGTCTTTAAGAAACCATTGCCAAATTCAAGGTCATGAAGATTTTCCCCTTATGTTTTCTTCTAAGAGTTTTCTGTTTTATTTTTAACTGATATTTTTAAATGAAGCAATAGACATTTTACATGGTGTATGTCTAACATGAGGAATCTACAGGTACAATAATTAATCTCTTTCCACAGTACTGCCACATTGCACAAATCCAGGAAAAACCATCCACACTACTCAAGGAGTACTTCCTGGAGCAAAAACAAGAAAACAGTATGCATGTGTCCCCTGTGCAATTGTGCCACAATAATTTCAACAAATGTAATTAATCTGGATTTTTTCCCCTAATATTTACGGTCCTCAATCTGAGGTTCACATGAAAATCACAAAGGAAATTATATGTTAAAAAATGTATATAAATAATTATTTCCTTAAGGCTAAAACACTTCATTTATAATACCACCACAGTCTCCTCTATTACCCTGCCTTCCCCTTACACATCACTCATCTAAATCCCTTGATAGAAAGGGATCAAAAGAGGAGGATCAAGACATCAGTAATGAGCAAATTCAAAATGTCCAAAGGACTCATGCATTCAATATTAGGATTAACCACGCAGCATGTTTTTTTTTTTTTTTTTTTTTACTGATAGACATATATTAACAACTTGGGTCTGGAAAAGGCACCATTTCACCATGAAAACTAGGCAGTTCATATACCTTAGACTACAACAGCAGTAGTACATCTCTCTCTCGCAAAATACCAAACGGACATATGTCAACATAAAACAGTATAATAAATTGTCTTGTTTTACTGAACAAGACAATTCAAAATCAAGATAATTCAAAAATCAAAACTATATACAAAGTTTTACACAACATTTTGAGCCCCTTCTTGCTCCTATTCCGTCTCTCCCTCAATGGCAACCTTTATTAGTTCCTTGCTTATGCAAACATTAGTAAATACAAATATATATTCTTACTCCCCCCTTACATAAAAGGAACCATATAGTTTACTGCCCCACATCTTGTTTTGTTTTGTTTTTAGCCTAATAATTTATCCTAGGGATCTCTCCACATCAGCACAAAGGGATCATTCCCATTCTTTTTTTGTATAGCTCTAGTATCCCACTGCATGGATTTATTATAATTTATTCAGTGTCCTAGTAGCTTGCTTCCAGAGCATCTTAAGTGAAGCATTTTCAATTCTCTCCCGTTATTGTTACAAAGTGAATTCTTATTTAAAGTATTTATTAGATAGCTTATATATCAATATTACATGATTTGCTTTCTAAGACCTATATATAACACTACACACCAGTGAACTCCTATTCATATTTTGTGAAAAACATCAGGAATTGCTAACTCACAAGACTGCAATCTCTCCTCGAAGCTTAATGTGTTTATTTATTATAAGACTTCTGAGAGCCTTTAATATACTGATGCATCTTGAATCTTCAAAAAGCATTATGTGTGGCCTTGCCTAAACTTAGCTGGCTACACAACAGTTCTTTGGCAGAGCCTCCTACAGATCTAGTATCCCATGTAACAAACTGGGATGGATGTAACTATTGCCATCTATTTAAGCAAAGTATGACATGAACTCTCAAGGAAGGCACAAAATCAAGCTGAGCTAACTTGTAAAACAGGCATTCCTTGGTTGTTTTTGTTTGTTTTTTGTTTTTGGATTATAAACCCCTTTGAGGTCTGAATGTAAAACCATCTGACCCTCTCCCAGGAAAAAATGCCAAAGCACATAAAAATTTTTCATTGCTTTTGGGGATGCACTGAGCCCTGAGGTCCATGCACTGACCTGATGGAGCCCATATTAAGAACCTCAATTTTTAAGGCAACTTTAACTAGACAGTGCTACATAATCTATAGTACATTAATACTTCAAATGCTAGGACAGAACCCAGAAAACTTTTCACACAAAGCTACTGAAAAGAAACAGTGGAGAATTCACTATCAGGCGTACAAAACAAAGTATACCCAACGGGATTAGGCTTAACAATCATATCAAGCAAAGTAAATTCTACGAAGGAACTCTTACCAGGGCTTATATATTTTTTCCGATTTTTGCACAGTTATAGCAAATAAATATATTTGATTATTGCAGGATTAAGAAAGTGGATCTTTTAATTCATTTTATACAATATGAAGTCTTAACATCAAGGGTTTCTACAACAGAATACATTCCGCATTTGACAGCATCATCTACTAGAAATATAATTCTGCTGCAAATCTGAATATAGCAATGTGAATATTCAGGAGAAAGGAGAAAAAATTCTGGGAGTTTTATATGTAGATCAAAGAACTCCCAGTCGTGATTATAAGTCTAGCAAGGGAAATGACTAGGAAAGAGGTATTAAATTAGAAAGGCGATACATCCCAGGGCTATTACAGCTGGATTTGCAGGGAGCGCCCTACAGAAGGGCATCCACAGAAGGCCAATGGAGACCCAAGCCCAGTCCAGCTCCTCTCATCAAGCTCGCATCTGCCTAAAGGGGGCATCCTTTGCAATTCAAACAAAAGCAGTCCTGTAACACCCTTCTTCCTACCCCTCCCTAACTCAACTTCCTTTCCCCAATTCTCTCCTCTACAAGCACAAAGCAAATATTAAAAAGCGCTAAAATTTTTGAAACAGAAAATGTCTTCCAGATCAAAAGAATATCCCTGTACCCAAAGTATAATAAAACGGAAAGTTCTGGGAGCAGATGTAGCTCAAGTGGTTGAGTGCCTGCTTCCTCTGTACAAGGTCCAGGGTTTAATCCTCAGTACCTCCTAAAAAACAAACAAACAAGCAAGAAAACAAAAAATCTCCCACTGGGGAGCAGATGTAGCTCAGTGGTTGAGCACCTGCTTCCCATGTACAAGGTCCTGGGTTCATTCTCCAGGACCTCCTAAAAAAGAAAGGAAAGTTCTCATTTAAATCCTTCTATACCAAAGTTGCTTCTCAGGAGACTTTTTTTCCAAACAGAAACATATCTAGTGCTACTATGGAACTGATTGGGAAAAGCATCTACTATGCATAAATCTGCTTTACTCCTACTTTTGTTGACTATACCAAGTCCTAAAGTAAGAGGATTTCTGTGTAACTATTTTCAGTATTTTTCTAGAAAAGTAGTATTAAGCTGAAAACATTCTGTATATAAAAGAACACACACCAAGCACAAAATCATAGTGTCAATTATGTTTTACAGCAAATTATGAGAGAAAGATTTTAAGTACCACCTTTGTCCCTCTCCCATACACTTGAAAAGTCATTCCAATCATGCCCTTCTCTAATAAAATAGAGTGTAGGCATCTTTCAAGAGTGAATTCATTTACATACGTATATTCATTTCTCAAGTTACTAATCTGAGACAAAAATACAACTCAATAGCTTCTTCCAATTGGACAATCTCGACAAAATAAGCAATAGTTTCAGAGCCCAGAAAGAGAAGACTTGACTTCTCTACTTTCTGAGGATGTAAACAGAATGAGCATTAAATTTTTTTAAAAGATCTTTAAAACATTATAGCATTTTATTTGTTCAACAATGCTCATAGCAGAAGTCAATAGGTGGAATAGGTGTCCATCAACCAATGGATGGATAAACAAAGTGTGGAATATACATATAGTGGAATATTACTCGGCTGTAAAAGGAATGAAGTTCCTTTTGCACAATGTGGATGAACTCTGAAGACATCATGTTGAAAAAAATAAGCCAGACACAAAAGGCCACACACTGTGTGATTCCCCTTAAATGAAACAACTAGAATATGCAAATTCACAGAGACAGAAATTAGAGTACAGGTTGGTGGGGAGAGGGATAGGAAGTTAATGCATAAAGGGTTCAGGGTTTCTGTTTCGAGTAATGGAACTTTTGATAATGGCTGGTGATGATAGCACAGCAATGTGAATGCCATTAATGCCAGTGAACTGTTTGCTTAGGAGTAGTTAGGAGAGGAAATTGTAAGTTGTGTATATGTTACCACAATTTAAAAAAAGAGAGGCTAAAGAGAATGATAATTAAATGCAACATATAATCCTGGATCAAATCTAACAAAATGTCCAAAAGGATGTTATTGGAACAACTGAAAATTTAGAATATAGACTGTATGCTTTCTATTAACGCTAAATTTCTTCTACTTAATAAGTATACTTAATGTGGTTACATAAGTGAATATCATTGTTATTAGGAAATATACATGATTAATTAGTGTTAGAGGATGATAAGTACAACCTACTCTCAAATGGTTAAAAGAGAGAGATAAAAAAGTGTGGCAAAATGTTAGAAGTTGGTAAATCTGGATATTTGGATGGATATACTGGAGTTCTCTCTAATGTTTTTGTATTATTTTTGCAACTTTCCCATTAGTTTGAAATTATTTCAAAATGTAAAAAAATTTAAGGCACAAAGTATCTCTTCTATTTCATTATGAAAGGTAGTTTGTGCTTTACCCTTCATTTTGATATCTCAGAACTGCTTAAACTTATTAAAATCTAAACTATAGCTTAAGAAAAATTAAAATATTTTAAGACATCCTCTTTGAAGGAAATTTGAAGTTTTGCTTAAAACAGCTAAACTAAAACCTGCCTGTACTGGCATATCTGCTCCAGATAAAATGTTCATCTATCTCATAATCGTGTTATCCTCCTAAAGCAGGTACTGAAAAGAAAATTGGTCCCTCTTATCTTAGAACAATCATTTAAAAACAACTAGCCCATGGAAAGAAAAAGTCACATACTTAGGCAGCCTAGCACTACTCTAGTTTGCCAGCCTTCTACACTCCGAAAGATTAGAAACAGCACTGACAAACAGTCATAACAACCCCAGCCAGCCACAGACCCCTTAGTGGTTTATTAAAGTTATAATCACACATCATCCTAAAAGCTTCTCCAAGTTGTAAATTCAGAGTCTCATGCAACAAAATACAATAAGTTGTCTGCTATACAAACCTGGGCAGATTTCACTGTAAGCTAGAATGCTGGAAAAGCTATCTGCTTTGTCCAGTGATCAAAAATTCTCATTCGAAAAGGGGTTTATCTGCACTCTTATACCTATAAGCAACCCACTTTATTACTTTATTACTAGTACATGCATATTGTAAAATTGAAAGTACAGTATGGATAAAAAGTGATACCTATAGAGGAACCCATAAACAGTAAGAGGAGGCTATAATATAATCAAAATTTATATCATGAATCAAAATCACATTGATCTAAGATTAACCTATAACTTTAACCCTATGAATCACTTACATGCATCTTAATATAAATGGCCCATTTGCCAGATGCAGATCCTAACCCCTTTAAGATCACATTTACAGTAAGACACAGTAAGAAAAAGGTGGAGGGAAAGAGGAAGAAAAACAGCCCATTACAGGATGTTGACAAGCAGATCTACCCATGTTTTAGAATATACTGGTTAGCAGGTCACATACCACTAAAATAATATACTAGGTTCCTCTAACACAAGGTTATTTTGTCTTTTGATTTTAACCTACTCAAGTGACAGGAGTCTAGTGTAACAAAATACTCTAATTTTCATAGCCTAACCTCTCTAAGAAGAAAACCTGTGTACTTCCCAGTCTCAATTACCAGACAAAACAATTCTTCAACCCACCTCAATTGTCCTGCAGTTTCACTCGGACAGATGACAGATTTGCTGGCACTCCTTTTATTACAAGTCCATGGACTGTGGCCCACAGTTAGCAAGAATAATAAGGCAAAAAGGTAAGTGAAATCCTGGTAATATGCCCGAGGTGCCGTATCTCAAGAGTTATCAACACCTAACCACAGTTCCGCAAAGAGAAAGCTTACTCACACACCCAGAGAAAACTTCTATTTGCCAATAACCACTAAATTCAAATTGGGTTATTACCTTTCATTTATTCTAAGGACTATTGGGGGAAAAAAAAGTATTTCTAACAGATTCATGAAAACGTTCTAACTGGCACTCACAAATGGAATTAGTAGGAATGTAAATGCCATCACTGTTTTCACTTGTAAGTGCCAAAATAAGCTCAATGAGGGCAGAAATCTGTTGTCTTGTTTGCCTATATCCCTAGTGCCTGGGCACCTAGGAGATACTTAATACACATAAAATGAATTAAATCATGTAACCAAATTCATAGAACAGCCCCATATCTTCAGTGGTAACAAAACTGTGTTCAATCATGTTCTGCTTAAAAGAAAGTAGATGACTTGTTAAAACCAAGGAACCTTCGAATACTGTTAGAATTTAACCTCTAGCAGAAAATAAGAATGACAGTTCAATTTTGAAGTCTACAATGACCAGTTTTGCAACAAAGCAAAACAAATGTTGCCTTTTTGTAAGATGAATGACTTTCCTTTTCTCTATCCCAATACCGTGATCAGGGAAAATTAAATAATTTTAGCAACAGAAGCCTTTCACAGCCTCAATTATCAAAGAGATGGACTCCAGACTGCCACCAATTTATTTAAAATGCTTTCATAATTTCAAACCTAAGAAAAATATTTTATGAATATTAATTTTGTTCCACTTCTTTGGCTATGCTAAGCCGTCTACTGTGAATTACAGAAAAACTCTGACCAATATCATAATCTTCCATTTTTATGTCTTTCATTTACCAGGGGAAAATGGGTAAGGAAAGCTTAAACTTTGTCAAGGCCAGTACTTCCTTTCTTGTCAGTGTCCTGCAGGACTGCTTCAACCCACACTTATTACTTGTCCCATCCTATTTTTAGACAGTGATAGCTTATTGAATTCAATTTCTATTATCGATCTGTATATGTTCACAGTGAACAAGTCTTATCTTCTCAAAGACTTAGGAGGTAAACCTTTCCAAAATGTTCCCCTGCAAGCCATTGAAGAACAGTACTGGTAATCCCTTTGTCATTTCTCTTCCCCACCTGAATACAGACTGCGTTAGCACAGGGCTTGTTCTGTCAGATAGGACACTAGAGAGAGGTCCTAAATAAATGTTAGTACAATGAATGAATGATCCAGGGAACTACGGCCTTATCAGTATGCTTCTCCTGCTACTTAAGTAGGCAAAAAATATTGAGAACACATCATAGCTTCTATTCAGCATTATGAAAACTCACATGGTCTTTACAGCTCTGAATTTTAAAATTTGCAAATAATAACTTTAAGCACAGAGAACACTGCATTTGACACACATTATAAGAGAAGTGCTAAAAAGCACATTCGAAACAGTTTTACTCAAAGGCCACACACAACAAATTACAGAGATTCTTTGGGATGAGTTTCCAAATGATCTTCTCAATAACCACAACTAAATGTCTTCCGTATCTGCAGGCTCAGATTTCCTCCTATGTTTTGAGAACTTATAGATGAACACACTGAAATCATGAATGATTACACTCCTGGGCCTCACAATCATCTTAAAAAATGTATTTTAAAAAATTAAAAAGATGGAGAGGTTTAAGGAAAAATCTTGAATTAAAAAAAAAAAAAAAAAACCCCATGAAAAGCAATTTTCCTGGTTAGTTGTGAAAGACTGGAAAATTTTTCACTGTACCCTTCCCTCCTTTTCTGGTTGCAGAGTAAGGACTGGAAGTAGGAAAATTTCTAACACCTCCGTGCCCCTTGAGTCACCAACTGGGAAGGATGAAGAGGATCCCCAACTGCGGGGACACATGTCCGCACGCTACACGAAAGCCGGAAGTCGGCTTCTAAAGCATGGGCCACCCGTCCAGATTCAGCACCCCAAAAGGGACCCCTGGCCTTCTGGTGGCCCACACCCAAGCCCCCTGAACCCCGAGGCCAGAAAGTGAAAACTGAAACGCCCTCGCCGCGGGACGCGTGTGGGGTCCGCGCGCCGCTGCCACAGCCAAGGCGCAGGGCACCTTTCCCCCTCGGCTCGGCCTGAGGCTGGAGGCGACTCGGTCGCTTCTGGCCACAAGACGAGGAGGCGGGCCCGGCTGAGGCGACGGGGAAGAGCCTCGGCGGCCAAGGCGGGCGGCGCGTCCACGCGGCCGGAGAGCGCACGGAACAAAGCGCACGGCGGGCCGGGTGGGCGCCGCGGCCCCAGCGGACAAAGCGGGCTGCCCGCTGCCCCCCGCCGCCGGGGCCAGAGGCAGGTGGAGCCGCGGTCCTCCTCCCGCGCAGGGGGAAGATGGGTCTGCGAGGGGCAGGCGGGACCCCCGCGGGGGACAGCGCCGCGGGCAGGAGCGAAGGGCCGCCCGGGCCGCGGGGGGCGGCCCCAGCCGGGGGCGCGCTGGTCGCAGCGGCGCCCGGGACGCCACACAAAGGGGATGGCGGGGAGCCGGCCCGCGACGCGCCCCCGCCTTTGTCTGCCCGGCCCCCGCCCGCCGTGCAGGGGCGCCCCCGCCCGCGGGGCCCCCGGCGCGCCGCGTACCCGGGTGAGCAGCGGTCTCATCTGTTCGCCGGCCCCATCCGCCTCCATGGCCCGCCGGCCGGCCCCCCGCAGCCGCTACAGCGCTGCCCCGCGCGCTCCGCCGCCGCCGAGTCGCGGGCGCGCGAGGGGGCACGAACGTGCGTCCGGCCTCGAGAGCGCGCGCGCGCGCGCGGGGGAAGCGCGGGGCGGCGCGGGCGGGAGATGCGGGGCGCGCGGCGCTGGCTGTCGGCGACGAGCGGGAGCGCCGCGGGGAGCGTGGAGCGAGCTCTGAGCTGGCCCGGGGACCGCGCCGGGGGAGCCGCGCAGGGCCAGGGGGCGGGGCCGCAGGCGTGACGCGCGCGGCGCCCGGGCCCGGCCGCCACGCCCCCTCGGCCCGCCTTCGCGCCACGCCCCCTGCCAGTCTGGCACCGCGAGCCTCCTCCGCGCGCCGGGGCTGGCCACCAGGCGGCGGGGCGGGAGAGGGGAGGGATGGGCGTGTGTCCCAGCCAATCGGCGGCTCGCAGGTTCGGCCCGCTCCTCAGGAGGCGCCGCCCCCTCCGTGGAAGCTCAACTGACCGCGGCTGAGCGTCCCGCTCGGGTTTGGGGCTGGAGGCTCCTGGGAGGGTGGAAGTGGGGGGAGCGCCGGCCCTGCCTCTTTGCCGCGACGAGAAACACAAGAAATGAACGGGTCTTCGCGACTCCCGCCAGTTTCTTTCTTCTCACTTCACTGGCCATGAACCCCAGCTCGGTGCCTGCCGAAAAGGAATACAAGTGCCGGGGTATCCTCAGGCGCTGGCCGCCCTCACCCGGCACCACGGCGGCTCCCACAATCTTGGGTCCACCCTCTAGGGCGCCTCTGCAATCCCCGCATCTGTAACTGGGCAGGACGCTGATGCCTGCTTCGTGGGGTCATTGAAGCTTTCAGTGGATTTCTAGCCGTACACGTGCTGGGTACATCGTACTCTGCGTTGGTTTTTTTGTTTTGTTTTTTTTTTCTTTTTACGCATTAATTTTTAAGCAGTTTTATTGAGATATATCCATACACCATGTGATCTATCCAAAGTGTATAATCATTGGCTTTTAGCATTCATCCCCACAAAAGATTTTAGAACAATTTCGTTACTCCAAAAAGAAAAACCCCACACCCCTTAGCAGTCACCTCTCAAACCCTCTATCCTTCCCCAGCCCTACATAACCACAAATCTAATTTCATCTTTATACATTGATTTATATTTACACTTTATATAAATGGAAACATGCAATTTATAGTACTTTGTGTCTGGTTTCATTCACTGAGCATAATGGGTTTTTTAGTCTAATTTTTTTTGTTTAAAGATACAATTTTTATTTTATTTTTGGTCTAATATTAACATCTTGTTGTATTAACATATATTAGATCAGTTTTGAAGAAAAACGGTTTAATGTATGCAATTTTACCCATATTCATATTTCACGTGCAGTATTACTATGCTACCATTCCTATGTTACATTTTTAAGCTTTGCTTTTAGTAATGTACATGACTGTAGACTTTCCCTTTAAACCATTGTCAAACCCATATAATAGTACTGCTAGTTACAAACATTATGTTGAACCTTTTCTATTCATTTCCAAAGATTAACACACATACTTTTTATCAGTTCTGCACAAGCTAGCCCTCAGCTTCCAATTCTCTGACCTCATTCTATTTTCTGGTGATTCATATTCAAGTTATTAGCTCCATGACATTACACAATATGTTTAGTTCATGGTAGCAATATCATACAGTATTTGTCCTTTTGTGTCTGACTTACCTCATTCCACATAATGTCGTCCAGGTTCATCCATGTTGTCATATACTTCACTGCATAATCCATCATGTGCATACACCACGGTTTGTTTATCCATTCATCAGTTGATGGACACCTGGGTTGTTTCCATCTTTTCGCAATAGTGATTAACACTGCTATGAACATCAGTGTGTAGATGTCTGTTCGTGTCACTGCTCTCAGTTCTTCAGGGTATATACCTAGTAATGGTATTGCCCATCACTTGGCAAGTCTACATTCAACTTTTTTACGAACTGCCAAACCGTCCTGCACAGTGGCTGTACCATTCTACATTCCCACCAACAGTGTATAAGCATTTCTATCTCTCCAGATCGCCTCCAACACTTGTAATTCTTTGGCTTTTTAATAATGGTCATTCTAATAGGTATGAAATGATATCATTGTAGATTTGATTTGCATTTCCCTAATTGCTAGTGATGTTGAACATTTTTCCATGAGTTTTGTTTTTTGTTTGTTTGTTTTTTGTTTTTTGCCATTTGTATTTCTCTTTTGGACAAATATCTATTCAAGTTTTTTGCCCAATTTTTAATCAGGTCATTTGTCTTTTTATTGTTGAGTTGTAGCATCTCTTTATCATGGATATGAAATCCTTATCAGATATGTGATTTCCAAAATTTTACCATTGAGTCAGCTGCCTTTTCACCTTCTTGACGAAGTCCTTTCACGTGCAAAAGTGTTTAATTTTGAGGGGGGTCCCATTTATCTATTTTTTCTTTTGTTGCGCATGCTTTGGGCATAAGGTCCAAGAATCCACCACCTACCACAAGGTCTTTAAGATGTTTCCCTACATTTTCTTCTAGTAGTTTTATGGACCTGGCTTTTATATTTAGGTCTTTGATCCATTTTGAGTTGATTCTTATATAGCGAGGGAGATAAGCGTCCTCTTTCATTCTTTTGGTTATGGATATCCAGTTCTGCTAACACCATTTCTTGAAGGAACTATTTTATCCCATTAACATGGCTTTGTTAGGCTTGCCAAAAACCAGTTGGCTGTAGAGGGGGATGAGGGTTTATTTCTGGACTCTCAATTCTGTTCCACTGACCAATCTATCTATCGTTATACCAGTACGTGCTCTTTTGACCACTGTAGCTTTGTAATATGTTTCAAGGTCAGGCAGTGAAATTCCTTCCACATTGCTCTTGTGTTTTAGAATGCTTTTGGCTATTCAGGTGCACTTCCCCTTCCTAATGAATTTGGTATTTGCCTTTTCTGTTTCTGTAAAGTAGGCTATTGGAATTTTGATTGGTATTGCAAAAAAAGTTACGGTTGTCAAATGCCTTTTCTTCAACGATCAAGATGATCATACTTTTTTCCCCTTCAATTTGTTAATGTGATGTTTTACAGTAACTGATTTTCTTATGTTTTGATATGCTGTTGGATTCGATTTGCAAGTATTTTTTTGAGAATTTTTGCATCTATGTTCATTAGAGAGATTGGTCTGTAATTTTCTTTTCTTGTATTGTCTTTATATGGCTTTGGTATTAGGGTGATGCTGAATTCATAAAATGTATTGGGTAATTTTCCCTCCTCTTCAATTTGTTGGAAGAGTTTAAACAGAACTGACATTAATTCTTCTTGAAATGCTTGATAGAATTCACCTGTGAAGCCATCTGATCCTGGACTTTCCTTTGTTGGGAGATTTTTGATGACTGATTCAATCTCTTTAAATGTAATTGGTTTGTTAAGTTCCTGTATTTCTTGTAGCATCAGTGTAGGTTGTTTGTGCATTTCTAGGAATTTATCCATTTCATCTAGTTGTCTAGTTTGTTGGTATACAGTTTCTTATAATATCCTCTTATGATCCCTTTTCTTTCTGTGGGTCAGTTGTAACTTCCCCCCTTTCATTTCAGATTTTATTTACTTGCATCTTCTCTCTTTTTTGTTGGTCTAGCTAAGGGTTTGTCAACTTTATTGATCTTGAAGAACCAGCTTATGGTTTTGTTGATTTTCTCTATTTTTTTGTTGTTGTTGTTGTTGTTGTTGTTGTTGTTATCAAGCTCATCTATTTCTGCTCTAATTTTTGTTATTTTCTTTCCTTCTGCTTGCTTTGGGAATGATTTGCTGTTCTTTAGTTTTTCAAATTGTTCAGTTGGATCTTTGAAATTAGCTCTTTCTTAGTTTTTAATATAGTTGTTTAGAGCTCTAAACTCTTAGTTTCTGTTCATATGTGAATATTTTAAACTCACCTTCATATTTAAAGGACAGTTTTGCTGGATAAAGAATTCTTGGCTGGCGGTTTTTCTCTTTCAGTATCCTGATTGTATCCTACCTCTGTCTTCTCACCTCCATAGTTTCTGATGAGAAATCCATGCTAAGTAAGTCTTACTGGGCATCCCTTGTATGTGATGGTTTGCCTCTCTCTTGCTGCTCTCAGAATTTTCTCTTTATCTTTGACATTTGATATTCTGAGAAGTATGTGTCTTAGAGTAGGTCTATTCACATTCTGATTGGAATATGCTGTACTTCTTGGACATGTAAGTTCATTTTTTTTATGAGAGATGGGAAATTTTCAGCCATTATTTCCTCAGATACTCTTTCTGCCCCTTTTCCCTTCTCTTCTCTTTCTGGAACTCCCATGACACGTATGTTGTTGCATTTCATGTTGTCAATGAACCCCTGCTCAAATTTTTTCCATTCTTTTCTCTGTCTGTTCTTTTCTCTCTTCAATTTCAGCTGTTCTGTCCTCTGTATCTGTATTAGTTAGTCAAAGCGGTGCTGATGCAAAGTACCAGAACTCTGCTGGCATTTATAAAAGGGTATTTATTTAGGGTAGAAGCTTACAGTTACCAGGCCATAAAGCATAAATTACTTCCCTCACCAAAGTTTGTTGCCACGTGTTGGAGCAAGATGGCTGCCGACATCTGCCAAAAGTTCAGGCTTCCTGGGTTCCTCTCTTCCCGGGGCTTGTTTCTCTCCAGGCTCAGGCTTGCTTCTCTCCACAAGGCCAGCTGTAGACTATCAGGTGAACAGCTCATCTCTTTTCCTGGGGCCTTCTCTCCTTCCTCACCGCCAAGCTCCTCTGTGTGCTTACTTCCCCAGGATCCCATATTAAAACTTCAAACTCCCTTTTCTGATATGCGGTTTGTCTGTGAGTCCCTGCCCACCAAAGGGGTGGGGATCCAACGTCCTATGATGTGGCCCAAACAAAGTCTTAATCATTATTTAATCAAGTAAAAGTAAAACCTCTGAATCCAATACACTCTAATATGCCCAGAGGAAAAGACCAGTTTACAAACATAATCCAATATTTCTTTTTGGAATTCATCAATAATATCAAACCGCCACTGTATCCCTTATTCTTTCTTCTATCATTTCATGTCTGCTGTTGTATGCCTCTAATGTATTTTTTATCTCACCTACTGTGTCTTTCATCCCCATGAGCTCTGTTACTTTTCAAGTTTTCAAATTCTTCTTTGTGCTTACTCAGTGTCTTCTTCACGTCCTTTATCTCTTTAGCCATCTTGTATTTCAACTCATTAATTTGATTTTGGAAATTTGTGTGCCTCTCAGTGATTAGTTGTTGCAAATCCTGTGTCCATCTGAGGCTTTGCTATATTCCTTTCCTTGGTGCATTTCTTCCATTTTCTTAGTATGGCTTGTAAAATTTTTGCTGATGTCTAGGCATCTGATTAGGATGGTGAGTTTACTCAGATGCCCGATTTCTCTCTCACTCTCATAGGGATTTAGTGGCAGGAAGCTGTGTGTTGCTGCTGTTCTTTAATTCTTGGTTTAACCTGATCTGGGTCTTTAGGTTTGTCCCTGTTAGTTCTTCAAATCTGGGCCCTGGACCCATAATGGGTTGCAGACCTGCTCCCAAGGGCCTTGGGGAGGGAGGCTGGAAAGGCTGGAAAAACCCTCTCTTACTTATTTAATTTCCTCATGTGTACTGTCTTGGACCGCCAGCACATGGCAGTCTTTGGCAGCCCTTTCGGTTCAAAGCCTGGTCAGAGTGTATTTGCTGCAACACAGACTGGATAAATGTGACGGGGGATTCTGCCTAGATGCTAAGGGCCTCATAATTCAAACTTTCTCAGAGGCAGTTCTCCAACCTTTGCTGGCAGCTCCCTGCCTTTTACGGGGTAGGGAATAATTCCACTCCCCTCTGAGTCTTCAACGAGTCCCGGTCAGTAGAGATGGAGATTGAGAGGGTCGGATCTCCTTAGTCCCTTGCCGGCTCCCAAGACAAATAATGGTGCGGCCCCACCCAGTCTGGAAGGGTCATGGGACACAGCAGACCAAATCTGTGGGTCCAAAGCTGAGTCAGCCTTAGGCTGTGTCCCTCTCTCTCCCCTTCCTGGGAAGGTGGATCCCTGGGGTCCCCTTTGTCTGTCACTGCCCGCCCAGAGGCCTTAGAATTCAAAAGTGTCTATAGGGTAGGGGAGGAGGCCAGCAGTTGCAGCTGCTACTTTCAACTCACAGTTTTGCCAGAGCGATTCTTTGCCTTTACCCCTCTCTGTTCTTCCCCTGGTATCCTAAACCCTAGAAGACCTTTTTCCAGGCTGTTTCTGCCTGTCCTCTAGCTCTTTTTCTGGAAGAGAAGAGAGTCCCGTGTCTTTCTAGTCCACCATTTTTGGGAAGTCCTTGGGTGTTTAATAAAGATACCAAAGATTTTAGTTCAGAAGAGTTGAATCCATGCTGTGAAAGGAAATTTCATATATATTCGGTGGGTGTGGAGCTTACATCCTATCCCTCTCCAACAGGATATTAGTGAAGCCCTTTGTGAGAAATAGGGAGGTAAGGCTGCTGGGAGACTTGTTCCTGGTTTGTGGCCAGTCCCCTTTTTTACTAAGGTAAATTTCCCAGAGAGGTACTTCTAGCCTGGCACATATTGTTTGCTTCATTGTATAAGAGCAGATGTGCCTAGACCGACTTACTTGACAAATTCCTTGAGCTTTCGAGATGAGCAGACTTATCTATAGGAATCAGAACTTACCAATACTACTTGAAACAAAATACAGAACTGAAGTAGATGCTGAGGGGTAGACAAGGCTGCCACCATCATTCACAGCCCCCGATTTCTACAGTTCACATTTGTTGATAAACTGTTCTGGACCCTTTAGAATAAACTAGAACCTGTAAAGTCAGCGTATGCTGGGAAAAAAAAAAAAAAAAAAAAAAGAGCAGATGTGCTTTTATTAATAAAAGCCACCATTTTAAGAGTCCTAGTAAAGACTGTGACATTTTACAAACTTGCTTCATCTCAAATCCTCCAAGTATGACAAAATATGTTTTATCTCCATTTTTCAGATGAGAAAACTGAGGTTCCCAGTGATAATTGGTTTTAGGTCCTAGTTAGTGGAATTGCTCTTTTTATTGTACCATTCTGGTGGCTAATTAAAGAATGTTGAACAATGATGAAACAAGAATGAAAAGGAAAGAATATGGAGAAGAAAAGAACTGGGAAAAATGTATATCTCATAGAGTTGGTGAAGTGATTTGAAGCTGTACGTACCCCCCAAAAAATCACGTTCTTAAATTTAATCCATTTTTATGGGTATGAAACCATTGTAAGCAGGACCTTTTGATGAGGTTACTTCAGTTAAGGTGTTACCCACCTCAATCAGGATGGATCTTAATCCTATTACTGGAGTCCTGTATAAGAGAATGAAATTCAGACAAAGAGAGAGAAAGCCAGGAAAGCAAGAAGCTGAAATCATCAAGGAAAGCTGGAAGAGAAGGGAGAGACCAGCAGACACTGCCATATGCCTCGTCATGTGACACAGGAACCAAGGATCGCAAGCAGCTGGTCTTCAGAAAGAAAGCATTGCCTTAATGATCTCTTAATTTGGACATTTTCCCAGCCTCAAAATTGTGAGTTTTGGGGAGCAGATGTGGTTCAAGCAGTTGAGTGCCTGATTCCCACATGGAGGACCCAGGTTTGGTTCCAGGTACCTCCTAAAAACAAACAAGCAAAAACAACAAGAAAACAAACAAACAAAAAACAACTTAGGGGAGCTGATGTGGCTCAGTGGTTGCATGCCATCTTCCCACATACGAGGTCCTGGGTTCAATCCCCAGCCCTGGTCCGTCAAAAACAAAACAAAACCAAACAAAAAACCCATGAGTGAATAAATTCCCACTGTTAAAGCCAATGCATTTTGTGGTATTTGCTTTGAGCAGCCTACAAAACTAAAACAGTTGTTTAAGATATCAGTCACTTGTGCCCATACCATTGCTCTCTAAAGTGAACATGATTGATATTGAAAAATTTGTTCTGGTCTCTCTCAAAATGCAGGTCCCCTACCATAAAACTGTAATTAATATATACTGAACAACCTCCGTCCCCTTTCCCTGCTTTATTTGTCTGCATAGCACTTATCCTCTTACAGCATTTTATATATTTTACTATATATTTTGTTTATTGTCTGTCTACACACACGTACAACTAATGTGTGCTCGGTGTTAAGTTCCGTGCAGGCAGTGACTTTTGTCTGTTTTGTTTGCTGTTATATCCCCACTGCCTAGAGAGTGCTTGGACCTTAGTGAAAGCTCTCAGTTCACGTGTTAATTGAATGAAAGAACAGATGAAGGGGGGTTGGAGGGAGTGAAACAACTTCTCTTCTGGAGACCTAAGAGCATCCTGGGTGACAGCTGAGGATGTGGCCAAAGAAGCCACAAGAACAAAATATGAGCCAAGACCGTTGGTGCCAAAACTGAGAGTGCTTAGCTGTCAACTTTTTATTTATTTATTATTATTTTTTCTTCTTCTTCTTCTTTCTTTTTCCTTAGCTGTCAACTTTAAGAACAGCTTAAAGATGCATGCTCAGGGGAAGCGGCTGTGGCTCAATCAGTAGGGCTCCCGTTTACCATATGAGAGGCCCCGGGTTCGGTTCCTGGGGCTTCCTGGTGAAGGCATGCCCGCCCGCACGGCGTGGTTAGCTGACCCAGCGAGCACAAGCAGCAAGGGGGGGATAAATGAATAAATAAATAAAATCTTTAAAAAAAAAAAAAAAAGATGCATGCTCGGCAGACTACGGTAGGCAATGAGTTTTTCTTCATCCAACTTGCGAAAAGAAAATAAACAACCTTGTTTTTATTTAGTCCACACATACTTTTGAGTGATTCTGTGTTGCCATGTACTTTTTCCACACCTCACTTCATCCCACCTGCTAGAAAGATAATGTAGTGAAAGTATGAATTATAGATTTATCACTCTCGAGTGCCCACCTAATTCAAGATAGGCCGAAGTTCATCCTGCGGTGATGGTTTTAGCGAGGAAAGAAAATAACTTGTAGTTAAAATTGCTTTCATGCAAATAGGATAGTGATAAAATTTTTCCAAGGTGCTTAAAGGCAAAATTGCTCTCTTAAGTATTTTAAATATTCAGCTGAAACTTCGCAGAAGGAAATATTTGCTAAACAAAGGTGACTGTGAACCTAAATATATCCCAAGTCATCACAAACACTGAATTGGTAGCAGCTAAAATTGATGAGGTTTAGCTGTATCACAAATTCAGTTTACTTCCTGCGTTACTGAAACACCAGGTGCTCCTTGCGGGATCTTGTACAACCCTTTGACAAGATCTTCATCCTGAGGAGCAAACAGTCTTACCTGTGAGCAGTTCTTTGTGAGCCATAGCCTATTTTGTAAAGACAGAGAGCAGCTTCTTTATCATTTTTGAAAGGCCTGAAACCATCCTTAACCTTTAGCGGAGGAATCTTTGACAAGTAACTGTGTAGTTCTGTTACTTCTCCTTGGCCACAGCTGAAATTTAAATACTCCCAATCATCTGATCCTTAAAGGAAAACTAAAATCCTTGCAATAGTGTTTACAATAGCAGCAGAGCAGCCTCAATGGGTAAAAGACAAAAAGGACAATGATTAGAAAATCATTGCTCTTTGTTTCTTAAATAGTAATTAGGGCTAGGCTTATAGCTAGACTGAAAATAAAAATAGATCTGGTCCCTGCTCTCACAGAGCTCAGAGTAGAAGACGTTGATATATCTTTAAAATGTCTGAATGCAATGGTGTGTGTGGCTCTGATACAGTCCTGGGAACCTCAGTGAAAGAGACTGGGGTTGGGGGAGCAGATGTGGCTCAGGCGACTGAACTCCCACCTACCACATGGGAGGTCCCTGGTTCGGTTCCCGGTGCCTCCTAAAGAAGACAGCAAGCTGACGTGACAGGCAGGCGCGGCAAGCTAACACAACACGATGACACAACAAGAGACACAAGAAGAAAAAAACATAATGAGAGACACAGCAAAGCAGGGAGCAGAGGTTCCCGGTGCCTCCTAAAGAAGACAGCGAGCTGGCGTGACGGGCAGGTGTGGCAAGCTAACGCAACAAGATGACACAACAAGAGACACGAGAAACAGAAAATGAGAGACACAACAAAGCAGGGAACGGAGGTGGCTCAAGCGATTAAGTGTCTCCCTCCCACATCGGAGGTCCCCGGCTCAGTTCCCGGTGCCTCGTAAAGACACGGCACACAGCAAAGTGCAAAACAATGAGAGGGTGGAGAGAAATAAATAAATAAACCTTTAAAAAAAAAAAAAAAAAGAAAGAGACTGGGATGAATTCTGCTGGGGTGAAAAGGGTGGGGCTGCCACCTGTAAGAGGAAGACATATATGAAGAAGGTGTTGGGAAAACCTGCAGAGAAATTCGGTAGATTTAAAGTGAGTCGTGAATGATGATGGTATGTCTTCATCAAGTAAAGGGGAAGGAGGGCAAGGAAGGGCATTCCTGGCAGAGGAAACCTCAAGGTCAAGGGCATCCAAAGCGGCAGTGTAGCTCCCTGCTGCACTGGTTCTGGAGGCAGACTCGGCTCAGACCCATCACGCCAGTAGCTGCGTCTTTCGTCAAGTTGCCTCACCCTGCCAGCCTTCTTTTTCAAGCTGTAGTTTGGGGGTGATAATGGTTGCCCCCTCAGGGGGCTGGGATGATTAAATGAGAGCAGCTAGCACAGTGCCTAGACATGTAACACTCAATAAATATTTATTCTTATTCTCAGTTTGGAAAACTGTGAGGTGGGAGAAAGGTGGGCTCAAGCTCATATAAGGTGACAGACCTCACATACTAGGCTCCTGAGGGGCTTACATTCCCATTAGAATGAAAATATAAGAAGAAGGACCATATCAACCGTGTCATTGGGAACATCCCAGAGTGTCTGGCACTTAGTGAACCTTTCAAGTAGAGAATGAATGAAGGAACACTAAGGAATTGGAATTTTTCTATATAGAGATATGTAGTCCAGGAAACTTTGTCTCCTGTGAAGCAAAGAAATCCCTCAGCTCATATCCTTGCAGACACCTTGGGAGCCTATTATTCCTCAGAGGGGAATAGATTACTAAGGTCAAGCTAAATATGAGGCCTGCGTACAGGTATACAATTCACCCTTCTCGCCTTGCCTCAGGGTATCTCTTTCTTTTTTCTTTTTTTTTTTTTTAAGATTATTAATTAATTTATTTATTTATCCCCCCCCCCCCTTGCTGCTTGTGCTCGCTGTGTCCATTTCCTGTGCTTTTTTCTGTGTCTGCTTGTCTTCCTTTGTTGGGTCGTCTTGCTGCGTCAGCTCACCGCGCCGCAGGGGCTGACTTGCCTTCACCAGGAGGCCCCGGGAAACGAACCCGGGGCCTCCCATATGGTAAATGGGAGCCCTATCGATTGAGCCACAGCCGCTTCCCAGGGTATCTCTTTCTTGGTAGCGATAACTTCCCCTTCAAGGCTTAAAAAGCATTTTAATCCGTTTTCCATTGTACAAATCTGTGAGTAGAAAATATGTAAAAATATAAAAATATGCTCACTGAAACATTGTGACAGGAAAAAAATGGCAATAACTAATATATCCATCAATAAGGAGGATCGGTTAAATCCAAATGATAAAATAAAATTCAACATCAAAAAGAATGAGATAGGGAAGCTGATGTGGCTCAAGCGATTGAGTTCCCACCTACCACATGGGAGGTACCAGGTTCAGTTCCCAGTGCCTCTTTTTTTTTTTTTTTTTTAAAGATTTTATTTATTTATTCATTTATCCCCCCCTTGCTGCTTGTGCTCGCTGGGTCAGCTAACCACGCCGTGCGGGCGGGCTTGCCTTCACCAGGAGGCCCCGGGAACCGAACCCGGGCCCGGGACCTCCCATATGGTAAACGGGAGCCCTACTGATTGAGCCACAGCCGCTTCCCCCCAGTGCCTCTTAAAGAAGACGAGGAAGACAGCAAACTGAGGCGACGGGCTGGCATGGCGAGAAGACACAACAAGATGACACAACAAGAGACACAAGGGGGGAAAACATAATGAGAGATACAACAAAGCAGGGAGCAGAGATGACTCAAGCAATTAGGCGCCTCTCTCCCACATGGGAGGTCCCGGGTTCGGTACCCCCTAAAAAAAAAAAAAGAAGACAAGTACACAATGAACAGACACAGCAAGCACAAACAACGAGGCGAGGGAGAAATAAATAAATAAATAGAAGGAGATAGATCTTTCTGTGCCAATGAGGAAAGGGTTTCAAGATATATTATTAACTTAACAACAACAAAAAAAGCAAGGTAAGGAAGAGTTGACATACTATGCATGCTTCTTTTTGAAAATTAAAAAAAATATATATATGTAAATTTATTCCCTTCTGGAGGAAGTTAAGAAACTGCTAATAGTGGGGCTAGTGAGTACCATTGGGAGTAAAGGTACTTGTCCTTATTGTATTATTCTTCATACTATAGTTTAATGTCTATGAGAGTTATGTGGAAAGTGAGAACAAAGTTCATATTTTGTTTCTTCATATTTCTGGATTATATATATATAAATAATTTTAAATGTTACATACTTTTAAACCTAATGCAGGAGAATTATGCAGTGGAATTTGATTTATCCATACACACACCTTTTAGGGTCATCTATTAGGAAGAAACCTAAATTGGTATTTCAAAAATTCCCCTTTTATCATATTTCCCAGTGTGCTATCTGACCAACAAAATCTCACTTAACTAGAATATAATTTTTAAAATTATCCCAATAATACAAAGCATCACCTTAAGTTGATTTAAGCAGTCTTTTCTTAGGTTTAAATTTCACATAATTTATGCATATAGATACAACCTCATTAAATCCGGTATATTAATAGAGGGATTTAAAGAAAGAAATAGAATCCCATTCCTGTGTATTTACCCAAAAGAAATAAAACTTAAGTTCACGCAAAAATCTATACATGAATGTTTATAATAACTTTATTCATCATAGTCCAACTAGAAACAATGCAAATGTCCCTCAGTGAGAGGTCCAGATAAATAAGAGTTATAGATAAATGAAAGTGAATGGATGTGGCAGTTTGAGATTATTTATGAATCCCAAAAAGAGACTATGGTTTATACTAGTTTATTCTTCTGGGTGTGATACACTTGGAATGCATTAGATTCAGTTGATATGTCTTCATTAAATTACCTGTTAAGATTAGGGCTTTGATTTGACCATATCAGTAGAGCACGACTCAGGGATGAGTCCCCGTCCCCTTGGTGGGCTGCTCTGTACAGACACTCCAGAAGACTCACGGAAGAGGAGAGAACTTGGTCGTTTCGGTCCTGCCATGTGACAGAAAGGAGAAGGCTCAAACAGCTAAAGCCCTGGGAAGAGAGAAGAGCCATTTGCCTCATAGAAGAGAACAGAGCACCTGAGAGGGCCTGAGAGACCAGACAGAGATCAGCAACCATCTTGGTTCAACACGTGGCAATAGAATTTGGTGAGAAAGCAACCTTGGGTTGGGCTCTTTAGGGCCTTGTAAGTGTAAGCTTTTACCCCATATAAATCCCCTTTATAAGAGCCAACAGATTTCTGGTGTTTGCATCAGCACCCCTTTGGCTGACTAATACAATGGATAAAATGAACTGTGGTGCATCCACACAGTAAAATACCACTCTGATCAAAAGAAAAAAAAAAAAAAAATACAACAGGGATGAATCCAAATGAGTTATGCTAAAGTGAAAGAAGCCAGACTCAAAAGGCTACATCCTGTCTGATTCTATTTACATGATATTTTCAAAAAGGCAAAAACATAGGGAAAGAAAACACATTAGTGGTTGCCAAGCATTAAGGATGGAGATTTGGTATTGGATACAAAAGGCATGAGAGAGGTTTTTGGGATGATGGAACTATTCTATATCTTGATGGTGATGGTAATTACACAATTGTTGAAATTCAGAATACTGTACACTAAAAGGGTGAATTTTACTCTATGTAAATAATACCTTAATAAACCTAACTTAAAACAAAAAGAAATGTATATACAATTGACCATTTTACAATCTGGGATTGGTGGGTTTTTTTTCCTACCAATCTGTTACATATTCATGATGATACAAGTGGTTCTATGTTATTGTTTGTTTTTTTTTTTTTTTTTTTGCTTATGAGGTACCAGGGCCAGTGATTGAACCCAGGACCTCATATATGGGAAGCCAGCACTCAACCACCGAGCCACATCAGCTTCCCTGAGTTGGTTTTATCATTTGTTTTGCTTGTTGTTTGTTTTTGTTTTTTCGAGAGGCACCAGCAACTGAACCTGGGACCTCACATGTGGGAAGCAGGAACTCAACCACTTGAGCCACATCCGCTCCCTGTTACTGTTTTTAAAAGAGTACATCACAGTATACTTAATAAAATAAGGATTTTTGAGTTTCAATTAGCCCTTTTCAATTAGTTTAGCATCTTACTAATACATACAAAACTATTTGCGTGTCTGATTTTGTATTCCTTTATGCACCCATGTGTTTAGAAGGAACTACATATATCAAAACTGAAAACTAGAAATAATATCATGGTCAAACAACACAGCAAGTCAGAAAGGATCCTGGAACTAAACCCTGGACTGGTTAACCCTCAGCTAGTTGTTTCTTTTACAATGTTGGTTTTTCCCCCTAATCATTTAAAAGTCATCAAGCCATCTTCTTTGCACAGGCATCAGGCTGGAATACTGTAATCTACCCTTGAGCAACAGGTGGCAAGTGAGTTCAGAAAGAGTGTACATTGGCACTGTGAGTTGTGCCAGCAAACTTCTTTAAAAGGTTACATGTTTTGATTTAGGCAGTGTTCCTTACAAGCCATAGTCTAATTTGGTTACACCTAGGAATACCTGGGTGTGGTTTCTGTTTCTGTTCCTTTCCAAAGACTGTTCCTCTTAGTACTTGGACTAAGAAAGCATTGGACAGGTCCCTGCTGCTCTTTTTTTTTTCTTTTCTTTTCAGGACCACTCTTTATATATGGCTAGATTACAATAAACACCCCTTTTTAATGAAATTGTCTCTTCAACCAGGTCCGTGACTAGGACTACGATGAGTTTTGGAGAAGAACCCAACTGAACCAACAAGGAAGCTGAAATCCCAATGTTCCATTTTGAAACATAGGCAGAGAAATAAGACTTTCTAAAAAAGATTTATTTATTCCTCCCACCCCGCCCCCCGTTGTTTTGTGCTCACTATCTACTCTCTGTACGTTCTTCAGTGTCTGCTTGTCTTCTCTTTAGGTGGCACCAGGAACCAATCCTGGGACCTTCCGGAATAGAGAGAGACTGCTCAATCTCTTGTGCCACCTCAGACCCTGATCTGCTGTGTCTCTTATTGTCTCTCTTCTGTGTCCTTTTTGTCGCATCATCTTGCTGCACGAGCTCTCCAGGCGGGCCAGCACTCCTACGCGGGCCAGCCCTCTGCGTGGGCCAGCACTCCGCGCGGGCCAGCACTCCGCATGGACCAGCTCGCCTTTCACCAGGAGGTCCCGGGAATCAAACCCTGGACCTCCCATATGGTAGACAGGAGACCAATCGCTTGAGCCACATCCGCTTCCCAAGAAATAATAGACTTTTAGGGAGCCAGATATGTAAGAAAATATTTCTTGCCATGGAATCAAAATTCTTGGAATAAAAATTTCAGTGCGTTAATGTTAAAAATAAGTGATTAGGGAGTTGGATGTGGCTCAAGCGATTGAGCTCCCACCTGCCACACAGGAGGTCCCAGTTTCAGTTCATGGTGCCTCCTGGAGAAGATGAGCAAGACAGCGAGCTGAGGCAGCGAGCTGACTCAAACAAAGAAACACAAAGAGGAAACACAATGAGAGACACAACAAAGCAGGGAGCGGAGGTGGCTCAGGCAATTGAGCGCCTCTCTCCGGCATGGGAGGTCCCAGGTTTGGTTCCTGGTGACTCCTAAAGAGAAGACAAGCAGACACAGAGAGCACACAGAGAATGGATACAGAGAGCAGATAGTGAATGCAAAACAGTGAGGGGGGGGCAGTAAATAAATAAAATAAATCTTTTTTTTAAAAGTGCTTAAATTGGTTTAGATCATCTTGGAATATTCGTAATAATCCTATTTTGAGGTGATCTAAAACTGACAAGAGAAAGGAGACTTTGGTTCTGGTTTTGCCTTCAGCTTTTTACATGGCACTGGACATGTCACTTAATGCCCCTGAACTTCCATTTCCTCATCTGTAAAATGAGGCTAATCCAGGCCACAAGCGTCTTATCCTCAATTGCAAAATCCATAAAGCTCTGAAAACAGATGGTTTCTCATAACTCCTTTGGCTGCAAAGACCTAACCTGAACTGACATGAGGTTGTTTATTGTCTTAATCTGCTCATTGTGAATATTCATGCATCTCTGCTACAGAAATATAAATGTGTCTGATAACAGAGTGCCATCCCAAACCCTGTTGGGAGGATTTCATAACGTAATTGGCATTATATTGCCTGCCTAAAAATCTGAAAAAGTCTGAAATCTAAAAATATCTGCCCCCAAGGGTCTAAGTAAAGGATCACCAACCTATACTACTTGTTCTGTTGATTTTGGAGATGGTGCAAAGGCCAAATAAGGTAATAGATAAGAAAGTACTTGGCAAAATAAAGTGCTGTGCCTACTTTAGCCATGGGGAACCCTGGGGATCCTAGTTTTTAGAGCCTCCTCTGGTGGGGAGGCTCTCTCTGCTTGCACTAGAAGCAGTTATGTGGTATTGCCTCTTCCTCAGCTTCCAGCTTCCACCTGCCCTGCAGCTTCTACTTCTGGCCCAAAGCCATGCTGTCTCTCTCCTTAAAGGTCTCTCTTAGAGATAGCTCCCTGTTATCTAGGGTTCCTTCCTACCCAGAGTCAGTCTGGGTGCTCCTTGTTCTGCAGCTTTGCTAAACTCAGGCTGATAATGAATTACCAATGGAAATTAAGAAAAATCAGATCAAATTGGAACGTAAGCCCCAGGGGTGCTTCCAAATGCTTTGTGGGCATGCTGGAGGCTTCTGCAATCTTCACTGCTTGAAGCCAATTATCTGGTACAATCTGTGCTTTGTATCTGTGCTTGAAACAGTTCACATTTTTATCTTTCCCTCCTTCTCTCTCTCTCTCTCTCTCCCCCCCACCCCCCACCATCCAGGCAACATATACCCTGGTCTATTCAAGTAAATTATTGTTCCTCTCTTGCCCCAAACTGATCATTTGGTGGGAACAGCAATTTCATCACATATCTGTGGGCATGCTGACCCACATGATGCCCCCACTTAAGTATAATAAGCCCGTCCTTGGAGCTTAGGGTTAACTAGGACTGGTAAACTTTCCTTTATGTGTTTTCCACAGTTAAGGTGCATTGAAACCGTCTGCACAATTTGAAGTTGAGAGTGAAAAGGGAAAGATGAGGAAGTATGAAGCTGCAAGTGCCAGGATTTCATTTTTTCTTAAAGTCAAGCTAACTGGAAAAAGCACTGAGGGTTTGGAAATGTTTCCATTTGGGGACTATCTCCAGCAACTGTGGATGCTAATATTGTCATTACGAATGACTCATTTACAGTTGTGCCTTTAAACACCAGTTAACAATATAACTTATAATAGGAATAGAAATGCACACCTTGGTGCCAGCCTTCAGCCGCCCTTGGTATACAAAGACAGCTAGACTACTCTCTACCACTAACACATGTTGTTCAAGTCTTGGGTGCAATATTAGGAATGGAATGATGTGGCTCCTCCCATAACCTGGGATATAAAAATATGTTCTAAGAGTTAGGAATTCACTGGGTCCCAGGACTCACTGAGGCTAATTAGTGCATCCATAGATCACATCCATTTCCTTGGGCTTACTGGCTCCCATGGGTCCATCCAGGCATGGATAATTTCTAACCTCTCCCTTTAAAACCACTCCCTATGCCTAAATCGGCAATTTGGCAACATGTATCAACAGTCTAAAAAGGAGCATGCCCTTCAACCCAGTAATTTTGAGGCTAGGACTGTCTTGTAGGATGGTAATCACAGATATGGACACAGACTTAAGCGCAAAGGAGTTTACACCAGTGTTATGTATGAGAGTAAAAATGTTAACCATCGAAAATCAGACAAGTTGGGAAATTGATTAAGTCAATGTTTGCATACTCGTATTATGACTTTTTAAACAGATGTTCTTGGGAAGTGGATGTAGCTCAAGTGGTTGAGCACCTGCTTCCCATGTACGAGGTCCTGGGTTCAATCCCTGATACCTCCTCGAAAAAAAAAAAAAGATATTCTAAATTTTAATGGGAAAATGCTCAAGGAAATATCTGGATATAATCCCAATTATGCCAATCTGAATGACTGACTGAAGAGAATATATAAAAAGTTAACAATAAAAGTATTGGAAAGAAATAGACTAAAATGTTAACAATTATTGCTGGATAGTAGAATTACAGGTGATTTTTAAACTTTATTCTTTGTAGGTTTCTGAGTTTTGCAAATTTCTACTGTGATTACTTTTTTATTGAGAAAAAAAAAGCCATAAACATTATTTTTAAGAAAAATGGTCTAAAATACTAATGGGAAAAATTTTCAGTGGTTTATAATAGGAATATTGCAAAGTTAAATGTCACTTTAAAAGGTCAAACACATTTTTAGTAACAAAAACTGCAGCCAGTTGGAGTTATGTAGCCCAGAAAAACATGTTCTTAATCTCAATCCATTCTGTGGGTGTGAACCCATTATAAATAGGAACTTTGATAAGGATACTTTGGTTAAGGTGTGGCCCAGCTGGACCCAGATGGATCTTAATCCTATTACTGAAGGTCTCATAAGGAAGGCCATAGAGAGGGAAGTCATGGAGAGCAATAGAAGCTGGAAGTCAACAGAACCCAGCAAAGACAGAACAGGTGCCATGTGCATTGCCACATGACGGAAAAGCCAAAGAAACCCAAAGATTGCCAGCTAGCCGAAAGATGCTGACCCAAGGTGGAAGCAAGCCTTCTAGCGTCTGGGACTGTGAACCAATGCAATTCCGATCGTTAAACCAACCCTTTGTATGGCGTTTGTTTTAACAGCAGAGAAAAAACCAAAAACTTAACAGTATAATGAAAGTATAAGGATATTCTTAACCTGTTGGCTAGGAATTGAGGCCAAATTGAAAACTGAGTGGATTAAACTAGAGCCCACCTGGAGGCCTGTTGAGCATGCCCTGTGGGTCCAAAAGGAGAAGCATGTTACCTTGTTAAGAGTAAATACTCTCAATGGATTCTTCTCTGGAACAGGAAAAGAGTATCTTAACAAAGAGAAAAAAACTGCAAGAGTTTCAGAAAGTCTTATGTCTAGAAAATAAAACCTAGTTGGTAGAGAAACCCGTTGCCTAGCAACCTAATGAACTGTATCATTTAACGCAGTAGGTCATCAGCATCCGCAAAAACAAATTTGAGTTGGAAGTTTTCTGCCAATTATTACTATTTAATGAATCTTCAATAACCTTCCAAATCATCCTTCTTTAGAATGAAATTTTCCTTAATTACTGCCTCATTAGAAGCTAGGTTTTTGTTTTAAATTCTGTTAGATCATGGTTTCCCAAATTTACTTGCTTGTGAATATCATCTGAAGTACTTGTGGAATATATGGAGATTTTGGTCATTAGGTCTGGAATGCGGCCAGAGAATCCATAATTTTAACAACGGCCCCAGGTGATTCTTATGGCCAGCAGGTTTGAGAAGCATTATTATAAACTTTCATTTCTTTTCTTGCATTTCTTGCTGGTTATAATTACATGCTATCCTTACCTGTTTGATGACTTGTTTACCGTCTGCCTCTCAGATAATCAGTAAGTTCTGTGGGAGCAGAGATGGTGTCTATTCATTCCTGAACTCCCAAGGAACTGTATGGTATCTGACTCATATGATCGGGAGCTTAGTAAATATTTGTTGAATCAATCAATCAAAATTTCTTTTGTGGTATTTAACAAAAGCCCAGTTTGAGTCTGGATCGTCCCCAGGGTTGTAG
Organism: Tolypeutes matacus; assembly: GCA_026826555.1. NCBI lineage: Eukaryota > Metazoa > Chordata > Mammalia > Cingulata > Chlamyphoridae > Tolypeutes > Tolypeutes matacus. The sequence continues at coordinate 11,483,318 of JAKSZT010054202.1, forward strand.
TTAAAGCCCTGCCCCTGGGAAGCACAGTGTGAAGGTTGAAAACTGCACTCAAGCAGGAGCTTAGAGAACTGGTGTTGTCTTAAGGAACACGCATGCCAAACAGAGCATATTGCAAAAGAGGATGTGCTGAATGCCAGGTGCATTAAAACATCAAATTCATAGAAAAAACAAATATCCTCTATCATCTATCGATCGATCTATCTATCTTTCTATCATCTATTTATCTATCATCTATCTATATCTAGATAATGTCTGTTACTTACGAAAGCATATTACATGCTGATCTGATATAGAAAAAATACTAAAACCCAAAGCTTAACTTCCTAGCTCCTTTGAGTCCAATCCTGGGAGAAGTGATTGCCAAGCAGGTCGAGGTCAGCTTAAAACTGAACAGGTTTCCAGTTTCATCTAATATTTACGTGCTCCAAAACTATATAAGCAAAGAATGTTATAGAAATCTGAGGCCTACAAACCAAACCAAACAAAACAAAACAAAAAACACAAAACGCCTTTCTCTAGTTTTTAAGAGATTAAATTGGAGATGACTACTGAATATTAACTTGTTGGAATATGGCATTTGTGTAGGTACAAAGAGTATACAATAGGCCTGCTGTAGATCTACACTAAATCCTTGCATACATAGGCCTACAGTAGGTGTTTATAAAAATGCTCACTAGGGAAGCGGCTGTGGCTCAATCAGTAGGGCTCCTGTTTACCATATGGGAGGCCCCGGGTTCGGTTCCCGGGGCCTCCTGGTGAAGGCAAAAGCCCGCCCGCACGGCGTGGTTGGCTGACCCAGCGAGCGCAGGCAGCAAGGGGGGGATAAATGAATGAATAAATAAATAAAATCTTTTAAAAATAAAATAAAATAAAATAAAATGCTCACTAAATCAATTGTCGGGACAAAATTAAATTCTGGAGAATGAAATATATGGAGTCATCTCCCTGTTCTTCAGCCTGCTTACACTACCACCTGAATTAGCCTGAGCTACACTGTCCATGAGGACCCCCAGCTCTGCCCTCACTTTTAGCCATAATGTCTATAGCTCCTATATCTGGATGGCTGAAATAATTGAGCTCCTTATTCTTAACTCCTAGCTCAGCCATTCTCATGCAAAACCCCTGCATTTTTGTTGGATTTATCCCCTATTCTCTCTCATGCAAATGCCTTGCCAATAAATCTAGAGTCATTGCTGCTTCTTGCTCACTAGGTCCAATTAAAATAATATCATCAATATAATGGACCAGAGTGATGTCTTGGGGGGAGGGAGAGATGATCAAGGTTCCTGTGGACAATATTATGACATAGAACTGGAGAGTTGATATACCCCTAAGATAGGACTCTGAAGATATATTGCTGGCCTTGCCAGCTGAAAGCAAACTGTTTCCGGTGGTCCTTATTAATGGCAATTGAGAAAAAAGCATTTGCCTGATCAGTAGCTGCATATCAGCTACCAGGGGATGTGTTGATTTGCTCAAGCATCTGGGACAGCAGCTGCAATTGGAGCAACTACCTGGTTAAGTTTACGATATTCTACTGTCATCCCCCAAGATCCATCTGCTTTCTACACAGGCCAAATAAGAGAGTTGAATGGGAATGTAGTGGGAATCACCACCCCGGAATCCTTCAAATACTTGATGGTAGTACTAATCTCTGCAATCCATCCTGGAATCTTGTATTGCTTTTGATTTACTATTTTGCTAGGTAGAGGCAGTTCTAGTGGCTTCCACTTGGCCTTTCCTACCATAATAGCCCTCACGCCACAAGTCACGGATCCAATGTGGGGATTCTGCCAGGTACTGAGTATGTCTATTACAATTATGCATTCTGGATTGGGAAAATAATGAACAAATAGGTCCAAGGAATCACTGGACCCACTGTGAGACGGACCTGAGCTAAAACTCCATCAATCACCTGACCTCCATAAGCCGCTACTCTGACTGGTGGATCACAGTGACATTTGGGTTTCCTGGAATTAATGTGATTCCTGAGCCAGTGTCTAATAATCTCCAAAATGTCTGCTCATTTCCTTTTCCCCAATGCACAGTTACTCTGGAAAAAGGATGTAGGTCTCTTTTGGGAAAGCTGGGAGGCAGATTAACAGTATAAATTTTTAGCAGTATAATAGGATCCGTCCCGAAGTGTCCTGGCCTTCTCCTCATTCAAGGGGCTCTAGGTCTCTAAACTGTCTCAAATCTGGGAATTGATTAAGGGTTGTGATTTTCTGAGTCTATAATTCATTAGGGTTTTGTTCACTCGAACTAGAACATTTCTGCTTATACAGATCAAGTAGGAATTTAATAGACTGCCCATGTATTTCACTTCTAGGTACCCCATGATCTATTAGCCAATGCCATAGCTCTATAGGACTCAGACTCTTTTGATTGCTGCTTTGAGTCTGCCTTTCAATGTAGTAGCCATGCCCACATTGTCTTTGGTGATTAACTGCTGATACTTGGCTTTTACCAGCCCAAGAGCTGATCATCCCCATAACATTTAAGGATTATAGCTCCATTACAGCAGTTCCTACAGTTATATCTGGCCTTCAGAGAAGAGCAACCACAGAGCTCTTCAGGGAAGATGGAGTTAGTCTTACAAATGTATTCCTCACAGTCCTGGTTAAATATATGTCCTCTGGACATTCCTGGGGTGGGTGAGCAGGTCTTAAATGGTAAATCCATTCTAGCATTCCAATCTCTCTAATCTTTTGAATCCCCTCTTCAAAATGCTAGAGTCAACTGGGCATCTGGACCTCAGACATTCTAAGCCATCTTTTGGTTCATGTTTCAGTCAGCCACCCAAACAAACTCTTAGAGCCCTTTCTAACCCCTCCAGGTACAGCATTGAATCCAGAATTTCTGCTTAGTGGGCCCATATCAATAAATTTAGCCTAATCCAACTTTATATTCCTTCCACCATTATCCCATACCCTTAATATCTATTCCCACACATATTCCCCTGAATTCTGTTTATATAAATTGGAAATTTAATTGCAGTTCTTTTAGAGTATAGCATACTTCCTCATGGGTCACACTTTGCACTTCACCTCTGGGGCCTTATTGTGATTTTAGTCTGCTAATAGATCTGGAATAGAAGAGAGGTGGTGGGGGTGGTAAAGGAGAAGGATTAGAAATGTCTTGCTAGCTACTGACCTCAGGGCATTCCTTTGCATTTTTGTCTGGTGAAACAGGATTAATCTCTTAAGGCAGGGGTTGGATGGCAGACTCCTCAGGGCAGGCTGGAGGTTGGCTGGTACCAGGCTCAGGGCTGGGAGGAGGTCCAGACTCCCTGGGGCAGGCTGGAGGCTGATACAAGCTTGGCATTGTGTGGTCTCCACAGGGCAGATCATTACAGGTTTATCTGGCAGAGTCTCAGGAGAATTTAGGGTTTTACTGTCCCCACCAATATTATCATCATCCCATATGGCTATATCCCAATCCTCAGGGTTCCACTCCTTTCCAATCAATGCTCTGATTTTAACTGCAGACACCCTGCAAGGTTGAGATTTTAGTTTCCGTTGTAACTCTGCTATTCGTAAAGTAAGACTCTGAGTCTGGTTTTCGGAGATCTCAAGTCTATGGCTGCACAAAACAAGATTTTCTTTCATAGCACACATAGAAATTTTCATATCATTCATATGGCATTTAAGTTGCAAATTTGAAGCCTTTAGCTCATCCCTTTCTTTTGTAGCTGTATCCAGAGTATTTAAGATCAGCCAGCCAACATCATTGTACATTTTGACTCCATAAAACTCTGTTAAGGTGTTGAAAACACCCTCACCCAGATCCTTGCCTCTTATAAGCATGGAAGTAGTTGAATCCAGTGGTGACATTTTGTGTATTTCTATTGCCAGGTCATGCCATCGACTGATAGTGGCCGCTTGATTATTGGAAAGGGAGTCATTAGTGCCCTTAAATCCAATCAGAGTAGAGAGTTAATTTCAAAAATCCCAGAACCAATTCAGAAATCCTATTTTTAACAGTCTGTTTCTCAAGAACCACTCCCAGTACCAAGCTGTATTAGTCAGGGTTCTCTAGGGAAACAGAACTGACAGGAGATATCTGTAAACAGTGTGAGATTTTATAAAATTCTCTCACGCAACTGTGGGGATATGGAAGTCCAAATTCTGCATGGCAGGTTGCAAACCAGGAGCTCCAATGAATGAAGGTCCTTGAATTCCCAGGAGATGTTGGCTGTCTGAAGTAGAGCTGGGTATTCTCACTCTGAATGCTCAAATCATTTCCCTTTTTAAGTCCTTCAACTGATTGGATAAGAAGTCACTCATTGTTGAGGGCAATCTCCTTAGTTGACTGTTGATTTAATCAGCATCTACACAATCAATGGACTGACTGATGATTAAAGTATTACAATTAGCCCAGTGCTTGCTTGACCAACAACTGGGTGCCATTACCTGGCTGAGTTTATACATTAGCCTAACCACCACACCATTCATTTATGGATTGTTTAAGGCAGATTTCAGGACTACAATGGCAGAACTCAGTAATTGTGACAGGATCGTTTGACTCATAAAACCTAAAATATCTACCATCTGGTCCTTTACAAAACAAGTTTGTTGACTCCTGGACTAGAGGTATAGGGCAAGATAATTCTTTTTTTTTTTTTTTTTAATTTTTTATTTTTTTATTATGGGTAAAAATCAAAATTCTCACAATACATACAAACATTTGTAAAATGATATATAAATATATATGCATATATGTGTATTTGCTTACAAAAATGTTATTTATATATATATATATATACATACATATATTTTAAGAGGTGCTTAGATTACCTAAAATATTACACAGAACCCACTGGGATTCCCATGTTGCCCACCTCCCACACCTCCCACCACATCCCACACAAACATCTCCCACAGTGTGGCCCACCAACCTCAATGAACTTACACATCCTGGAGCCTTGCCACCAACCATAGACCACAGTTCACACTGTAGACCACACTCTCTCCCACTCAGTTCTAAGATAATTCTTATTGTAATAAAATTTTGTGTTACATTTACCATGTGCCAGGCAGTATTCGGAGGCCTTTGCATATGTTAATTCATTTAGTCATCACTACAATCCTATGAGGAAACTGAGGCACAAAGTGGTTAAGATCGCACAGCTTAAACATAGCTAGTTTACTATATTATAGGAGAGGTATGGCAAAATAACTAGGCTATCACAAAGGCTCCAAAAATAATAAGCAAACTCATAATTTGTAAGCTCTAATAGAGCAGGAAACATATCATGGTGGAAATTATAAGAATAATGTGGTCTTGGAAATAAGTTATTATTAATAATCACATTCTGATCAACTGCAGATTCCTTTTGTGTATGGAATATGGTGAAAAAGGAAAGTTCAAGAAAATCAAAATAGAAATGACAAATTGGAAATGACCAAAAACTGCTTTCTTACAAGAGAAAGTATTTACTCTAGAATTTCTACATTCAAATTGCAATTTCTGCTTTTTAAGGTCCTATTATTTTCACTTATTAGAAAATAATTCAAAATAATTTGCAACTTACATTTGGAAATTATCTTCAGAACCAGTTCACTCACATAAGAAAACCAATGTTTTTAATTTATGGTGTCATTGTATAAAGGTTTTTTGTTTGTTTGTTTGTTTTTAGTCTCAAGTGGTATTATTGCTGTTATTTGTTTTTTCATCCACTTTATTCACAAGCGATGACCCCCCAGGGACTCTTGGCTTCCTCCAAAAAGTAAATCCACCCCAAAACAATTCCAAGGATAAAAATTTGTCACAGCCTAGGGCCCGTGTTAAAATTATGGATTCTCTGGCTGCATCTCAGACCTAGTGGATCATAATCTCCATATATTTCACAAGTACCCCAGATGATATTTATAAACCAATTTCTTTGGTGCATCTCTTCTGCAAATACTCATTGAGAGCCAGAGCTAGCTACCTAATTTGTGAGGCCCAGTGCAAAATGAAAAAGTAGGAAAAAAAGTGTTTAAACTGTTTTCCTTTCCCCCACAGTCTCTCTTTAGACCTGTCATGGTATTTTTTACTTGCTATTTGTGGTAGTTTGAGGCTTTTATGGACCCTAGAAAAGATCATGTTCTTAGAGCTAATGCATTCCTGTGGGTGTGAACCTACTGTAGGTGGGACCTTTTGATTAGGTTACTTCAGCGGGGCATAGCCAAGGGTAGGTCTTAATCCTCTTACTGGAATCCTTTATAAATGTGATGACTACAGAGAGAGACAGAGAGAAAACCACAGAAACACAGAGAAAAAAATAACAGGAGCAGATAGAGAAAGCTACGAGAACAAGGAACTGAAAGCATCAGAACCCGGAAGATAGGAAGCCAGAAGCGGAAGCAACAAAACCCAGAAGAGAAGTGAGAGACCAGCAAATGCCTCCATGTACGTGTATTTGGGGAGAAAAGCATTGCCTAATGATGCCTTGATTTGGATACTTTTAGGGCCTCAGAACTGTAAGCTTGCAAACTAGTAAATCCCCATTATAAAAACCAACCCATTTCTGGTATATTGCTTTAGGAAGCTTTTAGCAAATTAAAACACTATTCCATATCCCATGGGGGCATGGGATATTGGCAGGATGAATGCAGTCCCTCACAGGCACCCAGGACCCTGTGCTACAACTCAACACATGGCTCACACAGCAGACACCTCCGGGTGCCAGCACCCCAGGCCCTCAGCAGGGCAGTGAGCAGCCACGGTCACTGGCTAGAAACCCATCTGGGGGAGCCAAGGCGCCATGCACCAGCATTGTCCCATTGGAGTTTGGTTACAAAACACAAAGTCAAAGACAAAATTATCAAGAATTTCAAAAAGGTAGTGACTGCAGAGCTTCAAACCCCAAGCTCAACTGCTTCTGAGTGCTCCTGAAGCCAGGCCTGCTGAGAGCCTACTGGGTGTCAGGCCCTGAGGGTACTAAGTGGAGACGAAGACAGTGCCTGTCAGTGAACCTTTCTGCCTGCCTCCAAGCAGGAACAAACAGGAAATTACCCTGCAGTATAAAAGCTCTGATATGAGTGCAGATGTGGGCACAGGAAGAACCTAGTACCTTCACACCTGGGAATGAGTGCCAAAGACAAAGAAGGCAAATATGCGAGAGGAATAAAATCCAAGGTACAGAGGAGGCAGAGGAAACAGCACTCAAAGAAACCAGAAGAGAGCATGGAGGCTTCCAGCAAGAGACTGGCTGGAGAGAGGATCACCCATTTCAGGGCAGGCAGTGGTGTTGGAGGAGCAGGGGTTCAGAGATGAGTCTGTGGGGCCTTCTCTATTACATTCAGAAGTCTGACAGTTTTCTGAGGGCAACAGGAAGGCATTTGGAAAGATTTAAGTCAGAGAGTGACTAGTGTTTGTGTAAGATCACTCAAGTTGCAATGGAAAGAAGAAAAGTTCCAAATGGCAGGGCAGGAATGTTTGGTAAGGGTGGCTAGTCAGGGTCAAAGGAGGAGCAGAGAGCACATTGGGATGTGAGTGTGGGAAACATTAGACAACCAGAGGGGCCTGCATTGGCATGAGAAAGACCTACTATACTAAAATTTGAGGGATGTTTTGAAGCAGAGTAGTAAGATAGGGAATCAATAGATCAATCTGGAACCTGGCAAGAAGTCCATGTGGATATCGATACCAAGATGGCTGCTGGAAGACCCTCGAGAAATTTCTGCCATCCAGACTGAGATTCCCTCCAGAAGCGAGGAGAAGCCCTGGATATTCTCCAGAGGCCTTATCATTGGGCCCTTCCAGGAGATTGATGGGTGGGTAATCAATCAAAACAGCAAACAGCTGGGGCTCCTCCCATGCCATTAGCAAAGGGGCAGAATAATTGATGGTTTAAAAAGCAAGCGCAATCGCTTCTCGGCCTTTTGGCTAAGATCAAGTGTAAAAAGCAAGCGCAAAATAAAATTAAATTAAATTAATAAAAAAAAAAAAAAAGCAAGCGCAAAGGCTGGACGCTCTCTCTCCCCCTTCCCCCCTCCCTTCACTGCCCTGCTCTCACGGTGCCCCTACCCCACCCCCTCCCATGGATCAACATGTAAGTAAAACCTGGGCATTTATCATCTATAATGGGAAACTGTAGTCTATAAACCAGCCCTTTTTATCACTCTTCATCCCCTTCTTCTCTCTGGGACCCATGATCCGTTATTTTCTCCCATTTCTCCTCCCTCCCTCACTTAATAAATTACTGGCCTAACTAACCCGACGTGCTCTTGAAATTCATTTCTGCAGCATAGTCAAGAACCTAGACAAAATCCGGTAACAGTTTTAGATGGTGAACACTCTACAAAAGACTTCATTTCAGCAGCCATCTAGTAAGTGGGGGTCAGAGCTCACCTCGACTGTGCTTCTTTGGGAGGCCTGGACAGATTAGCAGCAGGCCTTCACCATTCATTGTTCTAAAACTAATAAACAGCTTGCAGGCCCGAGAGTTGTTCTGGAGCCCACAGAGCAGTCAATTCCATACCCTTCCTTATGAAAGAACTTTCTCTGTAGTGTAAGCATAATAATCCCTAGGAAAGGTGAGCTAAGCGATTCTGGGGAAGGACTAGAGGCACAAGGTGTCCGTGTTTAATCTTCAGGCCTGTGCACACAGAATAGCATCATGGGCTGGGAAAAGTTGGGTAGTGTTCTAACACATTCCATTTGTCCTACAACTTTTTTTTTTTTTTTTAAAGATTTTTATTTATTTATTCATTTATCCCCCCTTTGCTGCTTGTGCTCGCTGGGTTAGCCAACCTCGCCGCGCGGGCGGGCCGCCCTCACCAGGAGGCCCCGGGAACCGAACTCGGGGCCTCCCATATGGTAAACGGGAGCCCTACTGATCGAGCCACAGCCGCTTCCCTGTCCTACAACATTTTGAGCACAAGAAGGATCTACCGTATTTTAGAAGTTACCAGCCAGTCTGCCAGGTGCGATAAAACCGTTCAATAATTTTGAAATGAATTTTTTTTTTTCAAAGATTTTATTTATTTTTTCATTTATCCCCCCCTTGCTGCCCGTGCTCGCTGGGTCAGCTAACCACGCCATGCGGGCGGGCTTGCCTTCACCAGGAGGCCCCGGGAACCGAACCCGGGGCCTCCCATATGGTAAACGGGAGCCCCACTGATTGAGCCACAGCCGCTTCCCTGAAATGAATTTTGCTGTCATGAATTCTCAAGCATTTACTGAGCACTGTGGCAAGAGCTGGGGATGGGGTTGGGGAGAGCTGGTCAGAGAACCAGCAAGTTTGGCAGCCCCTGGGAACCTGTTGGACGTGCTGAATCCTGGGCATCTGTATGCAAAATTTGGGAAACACTGCTCTAAAGATAACCTTGTTGACTTTTAGGAAGGGTCTCATTTGAGTTGGATAAGCCAGAAGAAACCATTGAGGGCAGAATTTTAAAAAGTGCTAAATAATGTGGCCTGAAATATAAGGGCTATGTGATTTCAGAGAGAAGAGCTCTCAACAGCACGAATGTTCTCACTGGCTATCAGAGCATTTCATTTCATGTTGGGTTATAATTGATTGTTTCCATGCCTCCTGTGCTGACCTATTTATCCCCATCTCAGCACTCATAGCACGTAAAGTACATAAAGATCCATGAGATAAATGAATGAATGAAACATCTTCCTCTTTGATAAATGCGTTCCTGGCTGATTTGTTTTACTGGTTAAATTTTTAGGGGGATTGTCTTAGTAAAAAATTGTTCTTTTTACAAGCATTTATCTCTTTACTACGTTCTTTATTACAAGTATTAGGAGTCACAGAATTGCTCTGTGGTTCTCTGTGGGAGGAAAGAGGAAAGCTGTGCCTTGACCATGCAACTGTAATCTGAGTCAAGGATATGATCAAGCCCTTCAGGAAGTGAGCCAATTAAATGTTATTTCCTCAGATGTGAGGTTAGTAAACAAAATTTAGCCAAAGAATCAAAACACTTCAAATTCTTACATTCCCTAAAATGGTAAATTGTTGTCCTGTGATAAAAATAAAGAAGGACCATGGGAAATTTTTCTCATCTTCTATGCCTTATGCACTCTGGGAATCAACAGAGGAGTTCTTCTCTTTTCTTTCCCCCTTTGTTGGGTGGTAAATACCAGCTGGAGCTTTGTGAGAAATGAGTAACACACCTGGCACAGGACCAAGGTAACTGCCACCTGAAAACTTTCCATTCTGCTCTTATCATCCAGCTTAGGAATCTTTGGTCCAAATGCATGAATGGAGGAAGCTGCCTCTTGTGGAGTTTTCCCATAGCCTCGAATGCCTGGTTAAGCTATTGTCAACCATCAGTTTCCTCCTTGTGCCTCTTCTACACCTACATGTTTAACCTCAAAGTGGTCTCCTTGTGTCCCTCAGCACACATCTGGGCTGTCTCCCCTGGCCACAACTTGGCATGTTCTCAGGGGATGGAAACTGATTTTAATGTCATAACAAACAAAATATATTTAGGACTGTCAGTGTAGCAGGTACCACATTAACAGGTCCCCAACCATATCCCTCAAGCCTTACCTGGAGACTTGCAACTGTTAGTATCTGCCTCTGATGCCCAAGTCCAGGAAGGCTCTACCTGTGCACAAGGTAGGCCCGTAGTTTAGGAGAGTGCCCATTACCAATGACTGAGAAGTGCTGGTTATTGATAGCACAGTTCTTCTGCCCCTGGGGCCAGATATTTCAGAATCGCATTTTCTATGCCATTTCCCAGTGGCGTTAAATTCCTAACACGCCTTTGATCTGCTGCATTCCTGCCCCTGTATCCTGCACCCTGCTTCCATACCAATATTTTCTGTAACTCCCGTATAAACTGCTAGCCTTTGAATCTTTGTCTCAGGGTCAGTCTTCTGTGGAAATCCAAACCGAAATGGTCAACGGCTGCCAAAAAAAATTTTTTTTTTCAATTTGATTGCAAAGCCAAATATAAATAATTTTTGAATGACCCATCAAATGATCAAAAATCAACAATTCATGTATAAGCCAAGACTCAAATTTGCTAAACTTAAGTTCTTTTTTTTTTTTTAAACTTAAGTTCTTGAACTCACAACATCAATATTCATCAAATTCATTTCTTCATGAGCTGAAAATGTTCTCTTGACTGAATGACCTCTGCCGGTAAATAGTATAACAGAATGCATTTCCCATCATTTTAATGTGCTTTGAAGGTTAGGCCACAAGCCTCTGAATCATGATTCACAGGTGTTTTCCCCAACTCCAGTTCTGCTGTATCAAATGACCTTGGCCTTTTAATACCTATATTCAACTAGAATGCACTGTTAGAAAACCAGAGGAAATGAATGGTTTTCATTTTTAGCTTTATTTCATTGTTTTTCACTATTTCTTCTTTATTTTCCCTTTTCCCTAGATATTGATTTATTATTTTTCTTTTAATTCTTATTTCTTCCCTGCTTATTTCTATACTGTCACTGTTCTTTTTATGCAACATGATACAATCACACGAAATATGCATAAGGGAGACGCTGTGTGCCAGATGGAAAAACTCTCTATCTCAGTTGCTGGAAATTGACTAATGATGGCTCAAAACTCAGTTCCTCTTCAGGAATTGCCCTCAGCTGAGGGAAGCTACCTTACCCAAAGTTACACCCCTCCCTGGGCACAGCCAGCATCCAATTACAGATTGATGCAGAGACGCAAAGGCCCAGACCCATTGCCTTAATTTAATTTGAGACACTACGAGAGGGCCATCTCAGCTTCAAAGCTCCCTGAGGCCTCTTCTGCAATTGCACTGTGGTTCAATTTCTCCTTTTGCCTCGTCCTGCTTCCCTTTCTCTTCACAAGTATTGTCCCCAAGAGCACTTCCCAATGGATCTTCTGCACAAAAAACCTCAGAATCTCTTTCCCATAAACCTGACCTATGATGCTTTCTATTAAAATCAGGATATTGCATGAGAGAGAAATGTGTTCATTTTAATTTACTATCATCTGTGCACTCAACCTAGTATATATAAATGTATGGAAAATAAAGTGCATAGATTTAGTTGAACTATAGATAATGAATGTAATAGCATCTGATATATGGTAGGAGTTCAATAAATTTTTCCTAAATCTTTGATAAATGACTCCACTCTCTTAGAATAAAATACGGTTTGCTTTTGTCTCATAATGAAGTGTTTCAAAGAACTTCTATGGTTGCATATTTTAACAAATATTTTTACATTTTTATTTAAACCCATGCAATCATCAAGTAGACATTCTGGGTCAATTTCTTTACCTGAACCCTCCATAAATTGCTATCCACTACATATTTCTTAAAATCAAAATCCCTAAGAATCATGAAGAGAAAGTATTTTATAGGTAAGAAGATTGCCCACGTTAAGTAGCTGGCAGCTTATGCTTTACCTACATCTACTTATTGGCAATCAATTGAAAAGGCAAGTGGAACGCAAACAATGTTCATTTTGTTGAATGGTAATTCCAAAACTCGGCATACCTGAAACTAATTCATCATTGTCCCTAATGGACAATTGTTTCTTTCTCACCACCATAGTCATGGAAACAAGATAAATATCCTGGACTCTCCTTAGGCCCTCCCATTAACCATCACATTTCTGCTCACCAAACTCCCAAATCTCGAGAATTTATGAAAATCTTTCCTGGTAACTTTTTCCAGACAGTCAAATTTGGTGTGTGTGAGAGTGTGGGGACAAGGTTTGAAGAAAAGACAATGCTACCAAGAAATTAATTAAAACATAAATAAAGATAGAAAGTGAGCCAATGATAAAGCACAAATGAGAAACAAAAGGAAGGTAAAAAGGGTTGTGTTTCTGAAATGATATTTACTGTGCCTTTGTTGAAAGCATGTCTGGATGTAGCTCCCCACCGCCCCTTCCCCAAGGGCATCACTGTCAGCAGCAGCCAGCCAGTAAAGGAAGAAATAGAGCAAGAGGAGAGAGATGCAAAACCCTTGGCCCAGAACTGGCATAAATCACTTCTGCACACGTTCAATAGTTGGAACGCAGTCATACGGCAATAACTAGCTGCAAGGGAGGCTAGGAAATGTAGTCTAGCTGTGTGCCCAGGGAAAAGAGGAAACTCCGTTTTGCTGAACACCTAGCAGATTCAGACACAAAGCCTTTGGGCTGACTAAGGAAGAAGAGCAAATATGAAGTTTCCCAACCCATATTAGAGGGATCTTAAAGATGCCAGCTGGCTGACTACTCAAGCCAGTCAATGGCAGACACACATTTGATAGGAATTTGCCTTCTTCAGACATCCTCAGAGCACCGAAAACTTAATATCTAAAATTAATTCTAATCTTTCAGTAATAGTTGTATCAATACACTGAATGCACTTTGTTCTATGACAAGACAGATGGGCTTTCAGGAACTGACTAAAGAATTAAGTTGGGTTTTTTTTTCTTCCCCTCTTCCTTCTACAAAAACAACCTCACTGTTTGGGAAGATTTCTGAGGTCATTATCTAGATGTCTCATTGCACTGACAACACCACATTGTGCACTAGAATTTCATGGATGAAGACCAGAGAAACGTAACCATTTTCTTGATATTTTGACAACAAATGGAATAAGCTCTTTATAAAATGACAGTTAAGAAAAAAAATCACTGATCTTGACCTATTCACACACAAAAACAATAAATCTTTCATGTCAACATTCAAGCCAAAGATCAGAATTTTATTTGAAGAAGATGACAACTATGTAGTTAATGGTATTCTTTTTGTACTTACTCATTCTTCCCGATAAACAATATAGAATAATTGGTCATTCTGAAGATGGCTTCACAAGAGAAGAACTTGCAACCCTTACTGTATTTTTTAGTTCAAAATGACATTCTTGAGGGAAAATGTGATGAGGTTTATGTGTGTCAAATAAAACTGTGTAGGTAGCTTTCTTTTTGTAACATAAATGGTTAACTCAGGCATGTCTACACAGAACAGCTGAATTATAAATATTAGTCAGTGACTACCACTATGCTAGATTATCAATGTTTACCAGCATCAGCTTATATATATTTACATATTTTTAAGAGGTACCAGACACTGAACCCAGGACCTCGTACATGGGAAGCAGGTACTCAACCACTGAGCTATATCTGCTCCCCCAGTATCAGTTTATATTTACAAGTCACTTCATAATGTTCATGAAAGTATCTTGCCTCCGTTTATTTCTAACTAGTCACATAGAGTGGAGGGAAAATCTTTTTTTTTTTTTAATTGCTGGTTACATCCCCTAAAGAAAAAACAACCAGGTAATTGATTTAGTATCAGTTTTCCTTACAGAAACATTAAGCATCAAAATCACTTCCCTTTTCACCTGAGGAGGAAAAAAAGTATATAATTCTTACAAAAATACTTTAAAATATACTTTTTTAAAAAAAAGATTGATTTAATTTATTTATTTGTGCCCCCCTTGCTGCTTGTGCTCGCTGTGTCCATTTGCTGTGCGTTTTTCTGTGTCTGCTTGTCTCCCTTTGTTACATCATCTTGCTGTGCCAGCTCACCATGTTGCAGGGGCCGTCAGCTCACCATGTTGCGTGGGCCATCAGCTCACGGCACCGCGCAGCCAGCTCGCCTTCACCAGCAGGACCCGGGAATCAAACCCGGGGCCTCCCATATGGTAAATGGAAGTCCAATCACTTGAGCCACAACCACTTCCCCAAATATACTTTATATCCACACTGTTGCTAGTTTGAAGAGAAGGGAGCAAGTAGGGAGAGACAAAAGAAGAGGTGGAAGAAAGGGTGGGAGATAGAGACAGAGGCAGAAGAGTAAATAAACAGAAAATGAGAAAGGAAAGCAGGAATGTGAGATGGGGAAATAAGAAACCAAAATGCAGGGGAGAGAAAGAAAAACAGAGATAAAGGGAGATGAACAGAATGTTTGCGAGAACTGGGGTAGTTAGAAATGGTCAAAGTGACGAGCAGAATCTACCTATAAGGAAGGGGTTTGTGGAGAAGGTTCTCTGTGGTATTGTAGCCGTTATGATCAAAGCATCATAAGGCTGAACGAGATCAAGTCCAAGATCGGTCTAGCTGTGGGTTGGAGGTTTTCTACACTTTACTCTAGATTCTATGAAAAGCCATGTCTTTCCAGTCCGAAAGACTTTTGACCCTTAAATGACTCTTAGAACTAACTTCATTCTGAATTTCATAGGTTCAATTGAGATATAATTAATAGACCGTAAAATTTGCTCTTTTAAAAGTATATAGTTCAAACATTTTTGGTAAATTCATAAGATTGTGCAAGCACCGATATATAATTCAAGAATATTTTCATCACCCCAAAAAGAAATCCTGTACCCATTAGCAGTAACTACCCATTCCTTCTGCCTATCCCACTACCAATCCCTGGAAACCATTAATCTAACTTTCTCTCCACAGATTTACCTATTCTGGAAATTCCATATAAACACAATCATACAATGTGTGGTCTTTTACATCTAACTTCTTTCACTTAGCCTAATGTTTATAAGATTCATCCATGTTGTAGCATGTATTAGTACTCCATTTATTTTTATGGCT
This sequence comes from Tolypeutes matacus, assembly GCA_026826555.1. Taxonomy (NCBI): domain Eukaryota; kingdom Metazoa; phylum Chordata; class Mammalia; order Cingulata; family Chlamyphoridae; genus Tolypeutes; species Tolypeutes matacus. Next base: position 11,498,788 of record JAKSZT010054202.1, read on the forward strand.
GAAAAACATACCATTGTATGAATATACTGCATTTTGTTTATCCGTTCATAAGCTGATGGACATTTAGGTTGTTTCCACTTCTTGGTTATTGTAATTAATACTGTTCTGAACATTCTTGTACAAGTTTTCTTGTGTAAACATATGTTTTCAATTCTCTAGGGTATATTCCTCGGCATGGTGGATCATATGGTAACTCTATGTTTAATCTTTTGGGGAATACAAGACTGTTTTCCAAAGCAATTGCATCACTTTACATTCCCATCAGTCTAAGAAACCATTGCCAAACACAAGGTCCTAAAGATGCTGCCTTGTGTTTTCGTCTAGGAGTTTTATAGTTCTAGTTCTGATATTTAGGTCTTTGGTCCATTTTGAGTTGATTTTTGTATGTGGTGTGAGGTAGGGCTCCACATTCTGCTAGGGAAGTTACAGACACATGCTCAGTGGCCATCACCCAGGCTTCTCCTACCCCCAGCCTCCTTTCTACTATGCACAGATGTTTCAGTCTGTTACCATTCCACAGCCTGGAGGGAATATTAGGTCTAATGAAAAGACCTGACATAGCTTGAACCTGGAAACCAGGAACAAGCCGCCCTAGATTCTTATCAGAGCAGGAACTCTCAATGGCAGGGATCCTGGGATGGATTAAATACTCAATATTCAAACAACACAGATATATCTCTCATCTCAAACATGAAGTAGGATATGCAGAGCTGATCCTGACCTGAGCGATTGGCTTCCCCTCGAGACCGGCCATGATAAGATCTTTCTCCCTGAGTTTTTTTTTTTTTTTTAAGATTTATTTATTTACTTACTTACTTTTATCCATTTTTACCACCCCTCTTCCGTTTTTGCTGTTTTTGTGTCCATTCTCTGGGCAATTCTCTGTGTCTGTTTCCTGCCCTCTCTTCTCATCCTTCTCCTCCTGTCTTCACTGAGATTCGATCCTGGGAACCTCTGATGTAGGAGAGAGGTGTCCTACTGCCTGCGCCACCTTAGTTCCTGGTTTTTCCGCATGTCTTGTCTTGGCTCTCCCTTGTGTCACTCTCCCTGGCGGTGCACCCGCTCATGGGGCCTGGTGACCTGCTCACCTTCTATATTTTTCTTTATTTTTACCAAGAGATCCCGGGGATTGAACCCAGGTCCCTCCACATGGGAGACAGACGCCCAACCATTTGAGCCACATCCACCACATCTGCCACCCCCCTCCACTCTTTTGGACCCTTTGTGTTGTGTACTAATAAAGTGGCTCTTTGCTGAAAGTTTCTATTGTGCCTGAGCCTGTGTTCCCACAATATGTCATATAGCAACTCGCTATAAACTTCATTCTTTTGCACATGGATATCCAGTTTTCCCAGCACCATTTGTTGAAAAGACTATTCTTCCCCAATTGAGTGAACTTGGCACCCTTGTCACAAATCAGTTGGCTGTATGTGTGAGGATTTATTTCTGAACTCTCAGTTTGATTCCTTTGCTCTGGCATTGGACAGTTTGGTGACTAGTTGTCTGGACATGGTTCTCTTTGAATTTATCCTTTTGGGGTTTTTTGGGCTCCTTATAAGTACATATTCATGTCTTTCATTAAATTTGCGAAGTTTTCCGCCATTATTTCTTTGACTTCCTTCTGCCCCTTTCTCTCTTTCTTCTCCCTCTGAGACTCCCATAATGCATATATTGGTATGCTTGATGGTGTCCTATAGGTCTTTTAGACTCTGTTCACTTTTTTTTTTTTACTATTAAAAAATCTCACTGTATTGTTTTTAAAAGGGATAGATTTTATAGTTACAAAGGTAAATAGAAGATAAGATTATATACTAAATATACTTAATTATGCATAAAAATTTCTGAAGAATACAATATTAACAATACCTTTTAGGGTGGGTTCTTTTTAAATTGATGAAGAAAGATACTGCAATACGTAAAGCCAGAAAAAAAGAAAAAAAGCAGTTTATGGAACAAAATGTATGAAAGGATCAGTTCTCTGGTTCTAAGAGTTTAATTTGCTATGAAAGTAAACATGTTACTTCTAGCACTAAGGAAATAAGGATTGATTTAGTTCCTCTTACTTTCAAAAGATTAGACATCTTTGGATTTGCCAGGTTCTCTGGTATAGCTAGACCTGCCTGAGCACTGTTTTGCTGAAGGAGGATGCCGTTAGGCCATGCCCTTGCTGGTTCAAATGCATCTCTCAAAGTGTCCTTATACGTAATTTGACATAATACCACCTTGCCAGCAAGTCACCACATCCTGTGGGAATCAAGGTCCCCATGTGAGAAACCCCAGCCCTTAGGAAGCCAGGGTTGGTTTGGTTGGGAAATGTTTTTAATATCTTTATTTTGCAATGAGAACTGAGGCTAGGAGAAGTACCTTGGGCAAGGCCACAAGTGTAAGTTTGGAGCAGATCTGCCCGATGGCAGGGCTAGGGACTTCTGTACCCTCTTGCCAGGTCACTTTGCATCCACAGGGCCTGCACACAGCCAGTCCAGAGAGCTGATCCAGCAAATGGACAGCCATAGTGGTTTTTGCTGCCTCGGTTCTTGTCATTGTGAGCTCGCATTTCTAAAAGAGAAGCAGTAATCTGTGAATCCAAAGGAAGTGAAGTAAAGGAATGGAGAGGCCCATTACTTCTTCCTTTATCTCTCCAATCCATACAAGCTGATCTATAACTCAGAATTGTTGGTGTCATTGTCACTATTGAACCTTTAGTTCATTATTGATATTCTAAAGGTTCGGCAGGGATTTTCTTCTCAAGTAGTTATTACAGATCCCAAAGTATTGTGTTAGCTACCTGCAGATTTCTACCACTCTCTACAGGTTAGACAGTTTAAAATTGGGCTAGAAAACAGGTTGGTTAATTAATTTCTTTAAAAAAGAATTCCTTCAAAAACTCAATGAAGTCAGCTTTTTTGAAAAGGGAATGGGTTATTGTTGTTTTAGGAACTATATTGGGTAAATCTTCCTGAAATGGCATACTTATGGTCCAAACGAAGTCAGCCGTCAATTTTTGAAGTTACAATCCTTAAATGAAGTTTTTACTGTTTTCAAAATTAGTTTGAAAAGTTGATAATCTGGTTTAACGCTTTTGAGTTACAAATGGCTAACTTGAAGACATGTTTTTAATTTGAAAATACTTCAATTTGGTTTAGTAATGGTATAGCTTATTCCAGATTCGGTTCCATTCGAATCCCTGGTGTTAATTTTTTAAAAAAATTTGTTGTTTGAGATCTGCCTAAGAAAATAAAGGTAGAATCAAGAAGACTTAAATTGAATGCTGGGCAGGGAATCAGGAGTTCAATGTTTAGGTGGCTGAGGGGTTGGATGGTGAACCACTGATAGAGAACACAACAGGGTTGGGGGGTGGGGCAGATGAATTTCATTCTGGACATGTCAACTTTGAGTTGTCTGAGGTGTCTAATAGGCAGAAGCAGTAAAACCTAAGCTGAAGTTTGATTTAAACATAGACTGTGAATGAAGCTATGGGAGACAGGCTTAGGCTCAAACCTACACCTTGAAAGCATGGATTATCCATGACTGTAATCCTATGAAGAATAGCAAAGGTGGAGCATAAATTTCCTAGGAATTAAACCATTTTTAAGTCGACTTTTCTTAGAAATAAACATTTCTGAAAATTTCCTGGCAGAATACTTGGTACACTGGTGTTCTAAAAGGACACTGATCATCTCTAAGAATGTCCATCTCATTGTATTTTCTGTGTGGGAAAGGGTGATCTTGAGCCTGCAGGCAGCAAGCTGGCTCCAGACTTCCTCAAGTCCACATCTCTTTGCCTCCAATTCTTATGTGTCCAAGGACAGGAAACCAGAGACATGCCTTTGTAGGAGGGTTCTGTTCACTTTTAAAATTCTTTTTTCCTTCTGCTCCTCAGCCTGAATCATTCCAATTGTCTTACCTTTGAGATCACTGATTCTTTCTTCTGCCAATGCCAATTTACTGTTGAAAACCTCCCAGAGAATTTTTCATTTCAGTTATTGTGGCCTTCAACTCCAGTATTTCTGTTTGGTTCCTATTGAGAATCTCAAAGAGATTCTCACATTTTTTCATTCATTGTTTCCCTCATATCCTTTAGTTCTTTCTCTGTGTTTTCCTTTATGTCCCTGAGCATATTGAGGATTTTTTTTTTTTCAAGTCTCTATCTGATATGTCCAAAGTCTGGTCTTCTTCATTTATGGTTTTGGATTTTTATCTTGTTCCTCTGGATGGCTCATCAGTTTCTGTTTGTTTGTCCTGTAAACTTTTTTTAAGGAGGTACTTAGGATTAAATCCAGGACCTCATACATGAGAAGTAGAAGCTCAACCACTGAGCTACACCTGCTGTGCTGTCCTGTAATCTTTAGTTGTTTTGTTGCACACTGTACATTTTTTTTTTTTTTAGAGATTTTATTTATTTATTCATTTAGCCCCCCCTTGCTGCTTGTGCTCGCTGGGTCAGCTAACCACGCCGTGCGGGCGGGCTTGCCTTCACCAGGAGGCCCCGGGAACCGAACCTGGGGCCTCCCATATGGTAAACGGGAGCCCCACTGATTGAGCCACAGCCGCTTCCCATACACACTGTACATTTTAATAATTTAAAGAGTTAACTGGGGGACAGATGTGGCTCAAACGGTTGGGCGTCCGTCTCCCATATGGAGGGACCTGGGTTCAATCCCTGGGACCTCCTGGTAAAAAAAAAAAAAAAGAGTTAACTCTGGGATATGGTCCCTGAGCTGTCATTTCCTTCAGTTTGTATCCAGATAGTGATATGACATATTTCTTTGCTTATCAGGAGCTAGCCAAAGCAATCAAACCCAAGTAAAAAGCATCTTCACAGATTTTATAAATTTGCTCTGCTTTGGCTGATAGTTTTCTTCAGACTTTAGCTTTTGTAGCAAGATTGGCTAGAGGTGAATGCAAAGTGTAGGATCTTCTCTGTCTTACCTGATCCTGCCTGGGGCCTTTGAGCCTGCTTCTTTTTGGGGGCTTGTGCTTGCTTGTGGCCTTAGGAATCCCCCTCCCCGCCCCCACATTTATAGTTTACAGGAATTCAAATATCCCCTCCATTTCCTTTGAAATATACTTCCTGGGTGCTCCATTGTATGATTTAATGCAAGTATTTCTTTGTCCCAGGCCACTCTGACTTAATTGTTTCTTATTCTGCTTTAGCTGTCTGTAAGCTGTTTCTCTGCTTTCAGGACAAATTCTAGGAGGGCAAGACCAAGACAAGTTTCCTGGTTCAGGCTTCAATCTTCCATTGGATAGCTGGGCACTAACATATAGGAACCCCATAATGCACATAGGGGTATTTTGCTGCCCCTGGAATGGGGCCAGGGACCCACAATAGGAGTGCTGGCTGGCTCCACTCTGCACCAGGGAGGGGTTCAGGAAGGGGCTGGTAAGGGCACCATAAGCTTTGCCTTTCAGGCTGCTTTTCCTTGATTTGGCACTGGTCCACTATCTGCAATGTTCTATCTGTTTTCCAGAGTTTTGAGGAAGATGGCTCCACTAGTTGTTGCTAGTTGTTCAAAGATTCTCTGGGAGGACAGCACTCTGGAATGTCTTACCCCACCATCTTGATTGACTATTGATCTATTTCAGATTGTCTATTTTTTTTAAATCAGTTTGGTTGTTTGTGTCTTTCTAGAAATTGTTCATTTCATTCAGTTCATCTAATTTGTTGGTATACAGTTGTTCATTGAATTCTTTTACAATCCCTTTTATTTCTGTAAGTTGGGTAATGTGTCATGTCTTTCCTTCTTGATTTTAGTAACTTAATTCCTCTCTCCTTTTGGTCAGCCTACATAAAAGTTTTTAATTTTGTGGTCTTTTCAGAGATCTAACTTTTGGATTTGTTGATTTTCTCTACTATTCTTCTCTTCTCTATTTCATTTATTTCTGTGTTTCATTTAATCTTTCCTATATCTTTCCTTCTGTTTGCTTTGTATTGCTTTTATTTTTCTAGTTTCTTTAGATGGAAGCATAAGTTATTTCTTAAAGATCTTTCCTCTTTTTTAAGATAGACATTAGAGCTATATATTTTCCTCTCAGCATTGCTTTTGCTGGATCCCTTAAGTTTTAGTATATTATGTTTAGTATGTTATGTTATATTGAAGTAATTCTGTAAAGCTTGTATTCTTTGTCATGTGTGGTCACCAAAGTCTCTAGTTGGTTGCTTTGGTAGTCAGCTAATGATTCTACAGATGTTCTTAAATATCTGGAAACAATAAGTCTCTCAGTCTTGGCTAAAAGGCTCTGTGTGCATGTTGGCACAGGCTTATAAACTCAACCAAGCAGTTGACAACTCTGCATTAGCCTTCACTTCCTGCTTGTGCAGAGCCTCAAGGTCAGTCAGAGTTGAGAGCTTGGGCTCTCTCAGGTCTTTTCTGGGCATGTGCACAGCACTGAAAATATGCATGGCCTTCTAGATACCCAGGAATATGTCAGAGTTATAAGCAACTCTTTGCCCACCTTTTCCTTTTAAGCTTTTAGGTCAGTCTATTGTTTGTCTGGAATGCTATTTACCTTCTCAGGCAGCCACAAAGTTAAACAATTGGTTCTAAATGTCCTCGATAAATGCCTCAAGGGAAAAGGCTTACACAATGGGGGAGTTCCAAATGAAACAAAATAAAGACAGCTTTGCAAGTCAGGTTTTCCAGGGAGGCACCAGACTTGCCAAGTAAAGACAGTTCTCTGAGAATGAGGCTTTGAAGGAGCCACAATCCCTGTCTGCCCCTCCCATGGCTGTCAGGCTGCTGATTTTCAGCCTTAATTGTGGGTGTTTGTTTTCAAGGCTACTGCTGAGCTGGAGTGATGGTGTTGGGATAGGGAAAGTTAAAACACCAGAAAGCTCACTGCTCTGAGATTCAGCTATTTATCTATGTGTGTACTAGGTCTCTCATTCTCTCTCGCGTGCGCTCTCTCTCTCTATATATATATATAGATTTTTTTTTGCTTTTTTTTTTTTTTTTTAAGATTTATTTATTCATTTATTTCTCTCTATGCCCCGCCATTGTTTTGCGCTCTCTGTCTGCTCTCTGTGTGTTCTTCTGTGTTTGCTTGTCTTTCTCTTTAGGTGGCACCAGGAACTGATCCTGGGACCTTCTGGAGTAGAGAGAGGCTGCTCAATCTCTTGTGCCACCTCAGCTCCCTGATCTGCTGCATCACTCATTGTCTCTTTTCTGGGTCTCTATTTTTTTGCATCATCTTGCTGTGCCATCTCTCCATGCAGGCTAGCACTCCGCATGGGCCAGCATTCCACTCGGGCCAGCTCGCTGCACAGTCTAGCTTGCTTTTCACCAGGAGGCCCCAGGAATTGAACCCTGGTTGTCCTATATGGTAGATGGGAGCCCAATCACTTGAGCCACATCCACTTCCCTTGTTTTGTTTTTGCATGAGATTTTGGAAAGTAAATTATACTTCAGCATGCATCTTCTCAAGAATAAAAAAAGGCGGGGGGGAGGCATTTTCTTCCATAATCTCAACAGCATTTATTATATGAATTGGCTCACAAGACTGTGAATATTGACATGTCTGAATTCCATAGGGCAGGCTACAAGTTGGGAACTCTGAAGAAAGTTTTGATGAATTCCCCAGAAGAAGCTGACTGGCTGAAATAAAATAGAAATTCTTCTTTCTAACTGCTGAAATTATCAATTCTCCCTTTAAGGCCTTCAACTGATTGCCTAGACATCTCTCATTGTTGAAGTCAATCTTCTTTGTTGATTGGAGATGTAATCAGCCTTAGATGCAATCAACTGACTATGATTTAAAGACATGAAATACTCTCACAGTAATAATCAGGCTTGCTTGGCCAAATAACTGGACACCATAACCTAGCCAAGTTGACTCATGAACTGTACCATAACAATTCCCTAATATCATCTAATTTCCAAATTTCTCTAATATTTAAATTTCTTCAATTGCCCTAAAATATCTTTTTTTGCTGTTTTTATGATAACCACTTGTGGTTATGGTCCATTCATTGCATTATATTTATTTGTTATATCTTTTTAGTCTCTAATGTACAGCACTCTTGTTACCTTTTTGTGTTTTTTTTCCAATAATGTTGACCTTTTGAAGAGAACAGCCTCTTGTCTTGTAGAATGCTATTCATAAATTAAATTTTTAAGATTGTTATCTCATGGCATCATTGAACTTGTTCCTTTAGCTTCTATATTTCCTGCAAATATGAAGTTGGGCTAAAGCCTTGGTAAGATTTAATTTAAATATGTTTTCTAAGAACACTTCATTAGTGTTCTCTTATAATCCCTGTGTACTTCAAATGGCATCGTATTTAGGAGGCCCATAATGTCAATTTTTCCTGCTGTTGGTAATGCTAATTTTGATCATTTGACAGCCAAGAAACATCAATTACCCGGAGGTTCCTAAGGTAATTTCAAATCTCAGATGAAGTATTGATTGTTCTTTGCTATTCCAATAACATCAAATCATGAGACATTTTTCAGAAAGGTGTGGTTTAGTATTTAGTCACTGCTTTGTTGAAAAATTCATCACATCATTGACTTTTAAAAAATAAAGTATTTTTAAAAGTTTAATTTTGTTTCTTAAATTTATTATTCATTCATACACAAGATATTAAGTCCCTACTTATTTATTTATTATTATTTATTTTTTAAATATTTTAAAAGATGCTTAGATTACATAAATGTTACACAAAAATTACAGGGATTCTCATGTTCCCCACTTCCCACACCTACCACAACCTCCCACATAAACATCCTTCATTAGTGTGGCACATCACCTGCAATGGATATACACATCCTGGAGCTTTGCCACTAAGCATGGACCACAGTTCACATCGTAGACCACACTCTCTCCCACACAGTTCTGCATGTTATATGCTGATGTAAAATGGCCAGGGACTTATTTAGGCACTGGGAAATCAACAATGAACAAGACGGACAAGATCCCTGTCCTCATGAAACTTGCATTCTAGTGAGAGAGACAGTCAATGAATAAGTAAATAATTACATTCTAAAGTGTATAGGCATATAAGGACTAGGAAGAAGATAAGACAGGAGAAAGGCACAGACTATAATGGAGGGGCTATTTTAGAATGGGGGGGGTATGGGCTCTCTGATGATGTGATGTTGGTGCAAGCCATGAAGATCTGCTGGAGAAGAGTGTTTGAGACTGAGAAGATAGAAAACACAAAGGCCCTCAGGCAAGGTGTGCTTGGCAAGGATTCCCACGTGGCTGCAGAGGAATGAGCAAGGGCAGGACTGGTGAAAAATGAAGAAAGTAAGCTAGTCAGCAATCATATATATACAGGACCTTATAGGCCTTTCAGATCTTATCCTAAGCCATTAGATGGTTGTGAGCAATGGAACGACGTGGTTGGTTTTACATTTTGAAAGGATTGCTCTGGCTACGTTATGGAGAATAACCTGCAGGAGGTCATGTGTGGAAGCTGGGACACCCATGTGGCAGACATACCCTAAGCTGACCCTCAATGAGTCTTGCCCTTGTATAATACTCTCCCCTGGACTGCAGACAAAACCTGTGGCTTGTTTCTAATGAGCAGAATATGGCAACTGTGATGGGATGTCACTCTCATGATTATGTTACATTATAAAAGACTTCACCTTAGCAGACCGGAATATGAGAGATTCCCCTGCTGGCCTTGAAGAAGCAAACTGCCATGTTGTGAATTGCCTGTGGAGATGGCCATGCATCAGGGAGCAACAGGGGACCCCTAGGACCAGAGGCCAGCTTCAGACCAACAGTCAGTGACTACCTGAGCCCTCGGTTTTATAACCACGAGGACATGAATTCTGCCAAAAATCTGAATGATCTTGGAAGTGGGTTATTCCCTGGTCCTCCAGATGAGAACTCGGCTTACCAACAATTTGATCTCAGCCTGTGAGGGAGGCCCTGAGCAGAGCAACCAGTTCTGATCACCCATGAACTCCCAACCCATGGATATTGTGAAATAATAAATGTTTGGGGTTTCAAACCACTAAATTTGTGGTAGTTTGTTGTTTGGTGATAGAAAAACAATACAACAAATCAGGATGTGTTTGCAGTAGACCAGGCAAGAGATGATGGTGACTTGGCATGGCTAGTAGCCCTGGAGGTGGGAGAAGTGGTCTGATTTGGAATGGATTTTGAACGTGGAATTGATAGTTTGTTGATCGCTTTTGCCAATAGCTTGGATATGTTCTAAGCAAGATGACTTTAAGAATGGCTCCATAAATAAAAATACCCAGCTTATAAAAATGAATTGATTTATATTTTACTTGTCTCATATATCAAATCTGGTCAATTCCTGTTGACATGCTGTAGCATCTCTTCCATCTTTTCCAGGAATTCACGTGACCCCATGTAAGCCAGGCCGCTTTTGTTCATGCTTCAAGGTTCAGCTGAAATGTTTTCCTTCTCCAAAGCCTCCCTGATGTAAAGGTAGCTGCTTGACTTTTCACTCCCCTAGCAAGTGTGTGTGTGTGTGAGAGAGAGGAGAGTGGATTCTGAGATCTGAAATTTTTTATCCAATTTGAGTTGCAGATCCATTTACTTTCCTGATTTATTGCTTTTTATTCTTTAAAAGGATGAAAGTAAAGTTAAAAAAATTTTTTTTTGGGGGGGATTGATATTTCAACCACTCAAGAATGTGAAAAAGGGATAAGACGGATGCTTGATCCCTTTTTTAAAAAAAAAAAGGAAAGGAATGTTCCAATATAAAAAATAGGGCAATCGTGGACTACAGTTTGTTCAAACATACCAGGGTGACCTTCCAGGCTTCAGTCCAATTGTATGATGCATTCAGAAGCCCTGTACCTACTCATAAAAAAGTCTCAGATCATAGACTTTGAAAAATTTTTATGAGCTTTAACTGTCTTAGCACTGCAACGTTAGTCATTTTATTTTGTGATCAGACGGAGGAACTTCGATTCGACATAGAACCTAATACACCAAAGTCTATAGCTTCCTTTTTCTTTTTTTTTTAAAGACATTTATTTATTTATTTATTTCTCCCCCTGCCCTCATTGTTATGTGCTCGCTGTCTGCTGTCTGTGTGTTCTTCTGTGGCTGATTGGCTTCTCCTCAGGCAGCACCGGGAACCGACCCTGGGACCTTCCAGAGTGGGAGAGAGGTGTTCAGTTTCTTGTGCCACCTCAGCTCCCTAGTCTGCTGCATCTCTCTCTCTCTTTTTTTTAAATTTATTTATTTATTTATTTATTTATTTATTTATTTATTTATTTATTTATCCCCCACTTGCTGCTGGTGCTCACTGTGTCCATTTCCTGTGCGTTTTTCTGTGTCTGCTTGTCTCCCTTTGTTGGGTCGTCTTGCTGCGTCAGCTCACCGTGCCGCACGGGCTGGCTTGTCTTCACCAGTAAATGGGAGCCCTATCGATTGAGCCACATCTGCTTCCCTGCTGCGTCTCTTATTGTCTCTCCTCTGTCTCTTTTTGTTGCATCATCTTGCTGCACCAGCTCTCTGCATTGATCAGCAGTCCTGCATGGGCCAGCACTCCATGTGGGCCAGCATTCCTGCATGGGCCAGCTTGTCTTTCACCAGGAGGCCCTGATAATCAAACCCTGGACCTCTTATATGGTAGATGGAAGCTCAATCACTTGAGTCACATCCACTTCCCTATAGTTTCTTTAATTCCAGAAAACACACATATGTGCATGTATACACACATACTTCCTTTGAGTACAGATAAACACAAAGGATTGGAGGAATCTCTCTGAATCAGTTCACATTTGCCTTCAAGTGTTCATTATCCCACTCATTTTATTCTGTGAGACCCCAAATCTCCAAAGAATCACAAATGCATAGTTACTGTCACTTCGGGAACTTTCTGTCAACAAGACTTATGATCCAAAATATGCAGAAATTTTTGTCTCTCCAGTTAAAAATTATGCTTGAAGCAGCCCATTACTTTGGTTAGTTATTCACAGATTGAAACCAAATTTGAAATGCCAAGACCAGAAGAAAGCCAGACTTAAAAACAACTAAAAGGGTTTCCCTGGTCAAAATCAAGAAGTAGAGCAAATTCAAGCTCTTCCAAAGGTTCCTTAACCCAAACGTAGTTCTTAAACAAGGATGGAACACCAACTGATAATTCACTGATATGTCTTTACTAGCAGGGGTTAAAGCAATTAAGAAACACTACTAGGGAAGTGGATATGGCTCAAGTGATTGAGCCATATGGGAGGTCCAGGTTTTGATTCCCAGGGCTTCCTGGTGAAGGCAAGCTGACCCAAGCAGAGAGCTGGCCTGTGCGGAGTGCTGGCCCACGCGGAGTGCTGGCCTGTGCAGAGAACTGGTGCAGCAAGATGATGCAACAAAAAGAGACACAGAGGAGAGACAATAAGAGACGCAGCAGACCAGGGAGCTGAGGTAGTACAAGAGATTCAGCACCTCTATCTCATTCCAGAAGGTCCCGGGATCGGTTCCTGGTGCTATCTAAAGAGAAGACAAGTAGATACAGAAGAATGTACAGTGAATGGACACAGAGAGCAGATACTGAGCACAAAACAATGGGGATGGGGTGGAATAAATAAATAAATAAATCTTTTTAAAAAAAAGAAAGAAAGAAACACTACTAAATGGTAAATCTCAAAATTTAACTATGACCTAATTAACATAAAAGAAACCATAATTGCTGAAAAAGGATAAGAATTATAATCTTCTATTGGAAAACACTTATAGTCTATTCACCAAGCTCCTCGCAATGGTGTAGGAAAGTATATTCTGGGAGTGTGCCATACAGAGCCAGAAAGAATGCCATTTAAGATGTACACACTTGTGAAGTAAAAAGAAAAAAATCAGTAGGCAAAGAAATATTTGTTCCATGGTTGCTAAAAGATAAATCTGAACAACTTAGCACTTAACTACTTTCTCTTGGAGAAAGTCAGGTAATTTCTGAATTTAAAAAAAAAATCCTGTAATGTAAATTAGTATTCTACCATTATTTGAGTCACTGAACTATGCTAATTCTGCACAGAAGTTTCCATGAAGATCTTCAAACACAGAAAGGAGACATTTTTAAAAATATTTTCAAATTGGTCTTCTAGACAAGAAACCAGACCCCTATGGTGCTAATATTTGTTTGGATTTAATAACTGTTAAATTGAAAAGTATTATGTTTTTAAATTGCTCAGCAAACCAATTTTCTAATTAGTTAGCCTTGTTCCCGATTTAATAATTTTAAACATAACCTATGAAGGTTTTCTTTCCTTGAATGTTCATGAGATGATTTCTTTGAAGCCTCTGTGTGTAAGAGCTAGCTTAAGTGGATTTATATTTTTGGAACCAAATGACTGGAAAAAAAATCTGTGTACAAAACCTCCATGTTGAAGCCCTACATGAATTTTAATAACTCTGAATCCTTAACTGGGGTCAAAGGACACAACACTTTGCTGGGTAATGGGTAGTATATTCTTTCAACTGGTTAGCTGAGATTCCATTTTATCCAGGGAAATTCTTTAGAGGAACAGACTTCTCAATCTTCAGAGTAGGGAAACGGACGTGGCTCAAAGGTTCGGCGTCCGTCTACCATATGGAGAGACCAGGGTTCGATCCCCGGTACCTCCCGGTAAAAAAAAAAAAAAAAAAAAAAAATCTTCAGAGTAAAATTAGCTTTTACTTCTTTAATTATTTTATCAATTCTTCTTTGTTTTATACTCATGTTGCCACTCCATACTTTCCATTGTTCTAATGTAGCTGAAATACCATGGCCAACTTTCCCTCCCAATTTTAAGTCTAAAACTGAATGGAATAGTGGAAAGAGTCGGGTTTGGACTCTGAAGACTTAGGTTTGAATCTTTTACTACCTATATGATTTCTTGCCACATTTTCGCAGCTGTAAAATGGGGATGATAATTATTCTTTTCTCTCAAGACACTGTGAAGGCTAAATGAGAATCTAGTGGCTTCGTTGTAAAGTTGGTGGATTGAACACAGCCCTCCTAAAACTTGACTGCTATCTCATAAAAGCTATTTTAAAAGGCATAAACCCACTACAGTGGGTGGAGCAGGGAAGGAAACTACAGAAACAGAATTTTGGAGAGAACATAGTAAAGAGAGGGGAGGACATTATCAAATAGTTTAAGGAAACTTACCGGGACTAAAGGACACTCTTTTCCAGATTGAGATATCCCATCAAGAGCAAAGACAATAAATGAAAACAAACTCATTCCAAGGCATTATCATCATGAAATTTCAAAATACTAAAATTTTCCAGAATGTCAAAATAGGTAATATACAAATGGTTATCAGAATAGCAGTGAATTTTCCAACAAATTTTAGAACCTAGAAAATAATAATGGATCACTATCTTCAAAATTCTGAAAGAAAATAAGTTCCAATCTAGAATTCTATACCCAGCCAAACTATTAATGAAGGTAAAACAAGTAATTTCTGAATATGCAAAGCCTCATAAGGTTATCCACCCATACAACCTTGCTCAGGAAACTACTGGAGGATGTTCTCTACCAAAATGAAGGTGTAAACCAAGAAAGAGGAATACATGAGATTTAAGAAACCAGTGATTCAACATAGGAAATAGGGTGAAGGTAATTCCCGGTTTGATGATGGCAATCCTAGAATACTTGTTCTCTTAGGTCTAGTGCACAACTAGTCCAAATTGGAGTATACACATAGGGCACCAGGAGTAATCATTCCAAGAAAATAGTTGAATTTGATAAGATTATCTGATGCACTTGAATATTTTCACAAAAGATGTATTCTTCTGGCAAAGAGTTTAAAGATAAATTAATATAAGTTACATAGAAAATTGAGCAAATAAAAAATTAGATAAGTATTAAATTCAGAGAAGACAGAGTTAATCAAGAAAATGTATTTGGCACACTAAATGGCTATGTAAGTAATATTACATAGTCAACTGAATATTAATTATACCAAAAACGATTCCTTAACTAGGATATCAGAAAAGCATTTGTATGAGTGGTAGAGGTAGGATAAGAGAGTTAACTCCTTATCTTTTACATTAGGAAGCCAGTACATTATCTCTAAAAATGAAAAGTCAAGAAATAGCAGGGTTAGCCTGTTACGTAGATATATAGCTGAAAATACTGGAACAACTGAAATGGAACGTGGTTGCCTTTGGAGAGTAGAAACTGAGGATGAGGAGGGGTTGAAGCAGAGCATTGCCAATTTCCATAGTTAACTTCATTTAACTTTTTTTAAAACAATTATTCTCTGATTATTATTTATTTACTTTTATTTATCCCCCCCACCTTGCCACTTGTGCTCGCTGTCTGCTCTCTGCGTCCATTCACTGTGCATTTCCTCTGTGTCTGCTTGTCTCCTTTTTGTTGTGTCATCTTGCTGCATCAGCTCTCCATGGCGCTTGCTGTCAGCTCTCCCCAGGCTCAGGCCAGCTTGCCCTCACCAGGAGGCACCAGGATCCGAACCCAGGGCCTCCCATATGGTAGCCTGGAGCCCAACCACTTGAGCCACAGCCGCTTCCCAACTTCATTTAACTTTTAAAACCATGTATGCATACAACTTCGATAAAAATTAAAGTGTAGAAAAGATGAAAAGATATACTGTGCCTCAAAATCACCTCGTAGAGTACTTGGTTTATAATAAACTGTTAATAAATGATCCCTTTTAAGGTATGTGGTTTTTTTAATTTTATTTTTGTAACTAGAGAAATTGTAGGTTTACAGAAAAATCATGTAAAAAATACAGCGTTCCATATCTCCCCCCCCCCATTAGTAATACTTTGCATTAGTGTGGTAACTTTGTTACAATTGGTGAAAGAACATTATAATTATACTATTACCTATAGTCCATCCTTCACAATAAGGTTCACTGTGTTGTAAGGTCTTATGTTTTACCTTTTAACTGTTATTTTAGTACCGTATATACTAGAATATATATTTCCCCTTTTAACCACATTCACATCTATAATTCAGTGCTGTTAATTACACTTATAATGTTGTGCTACCATCACCGCCATCCATTTCCAAATCTTTACAATCAACCCAAATAGAAATTCTGTACAAATTAAGCAAATTAACATAAGAGTGAGAAAATTAGGTCTTTTCTGCGGTCCTTTCACACAAGTGGAAGGCAGTGACTCAGAACATGGATTCTAAGAGCACATTGTCCAAGAGAATATGATAATGTCACATAATTTTAAATTATGTGGACTTGACTAGGTTGTAACTCAGGGACAGCAAGGAAACAATTTTTTATTTGTTCTTATTGGCCCACCAAGTCCGTTGAAAGACAAATCTGTGAAGCAATTGGAGTAGAGACCTTATTTTCCCTGCATGTGTGGTCACTGCCTTCAGGTCAGAATTATGGGACAAGGTAATGAAATAACTCCCTCTGAAAAAGATGTTAACAAGAGTCACTGTGAAATGGGATCAGGTTCCCATTCTCGGATTTCATCTGCAGTGGTTCTCAACCTTGATGGGGCACTAGATTCATCTGGGAAGTTTTCAAAAATCCTGATGCGTTGGCCATATCCTAGACCAATTAAGTCTGAATCAGTTGTTCAAAGCCTCTTAAATGATTCTGATATGTAACCAAGGCAAATAACCACAGCAAAAGTATGGCGACTAATTGGAGAGGATGTGGAGAGATAGGAACATTTCTTCACTGTTGGTGGGAATGCAGGATGGTACAACCACTATGGAGGACTGTTTGGCAGTTCCTAAAGAAGTTGAATATAGACTTGCCACATGACCCTGCAATACCACTACTGGGCATATACCCAGAAGAACTGAGAACAGTGACGTGAACAGACATCTGCACACCAATGTTCACAGCAGCGTTATTCAACATTGCCAAAAGTTGGAAACAACCCAGGTGTCCATCAACAGATGAATGGATAAACAAACTGTGGTCTATTCACACGATGGAATATTATGCAGCTGTAAGAAGAAATGAAGTCGTAAAGTATATGGCAACATGGATGAACCTGGAGGACATTATGTTGAGTGAAGCAAGCCAGACACAAAAGGACAAATACTGTATGAATGCATTACTATGAACCAAATATATCGTGTAATATATTGTTTGATTCACACACACACACACACACACACAAAATTTACATGTATCTATTACATTTAATTGAGAAATGTATATATTTATTCATCTGTGTTTACTTTTTAGTTTTTAACTGCTTATGTTTTCAATTATTAAATGTACAAAATAAAGTTAAAAAAAGTTAAGGCGACTGAGCTGCCTGCCATTTCCCACATCTTATCATTGCCCAGGATGGGGACGTGTTGTGTTTCCTTCCCTAGACCAGCTCCAGCCTGTACTTGTGACCCAACCCCACCCTCAGTCGGTACAGTTTACATGACTTTGTCTTCTGGGTAATCTTAGGGCATGCACTTTCATCTTCCCCTCCACCATCCTCACTCACTGTGCTCACCTTGGGGAGTGTGCCTTAGGGGCAGAGGCCAGGCTTCATCCTTTCTCCTTTATTCCTGGTGCCCAGGTGTAGGGGATCATTTTTCTGTTTCTGATACTTGGCCCCTGTTTCAGCATCTCTGCTTCTGGGTCTGGGGTCTCTAAGTAAGAATCCAGCATGTAGAGAGTTGGCCTCTGGCCTTCCAGATATTATCAGGGTATTTTGTCCCCGACCCAGTTACACAGCTTTGGGTGTACTCTCCCTAAGTTCAGGACCCCAGAGGGAGTGAATGAGAATTTGAATCCTAAATCCTCTCCTAGAAGCACAGTTTGTAGGGAAAACCCAAGCTGGTCCCTCATTACCCTGACTGCCTAGGAAAGCAGCTGAAGCTTTCCATTCTCCTCCCCCAATCCACCAGTATATGCATTTCAATACCAAGCTGGAGATAAGCTAATGCCCTAAAGGAGAGTGAGACGGAAGACCCACAAAGCAGGGGAGAAATTCAAAATATTTAACTACTGGTAAATTCCTCCCCACAGTCCCAGTGGGTGGGTGAGGGAGGAGTGGGCAATGTCTATTTACAAATCAGTATAGAAGTGTTTCAATATTTTCACTATAAGAGCCAGTGCCTTCCAGATAAGTATTAGCCCTGCCCCAAAGCACTTTGCCACATTTGCATTAATGGACTCAGGAATGCAAGGAGAGTTCTCAAAACCGAGGGCAGCAAAGTAAAGTCAAGCACGGGCCTCCCGCCCCAAGCCCCTCACTTTCCCCTTTCCGTACTGGGACCACCTGGGGAGGTGCAGCCAGGGAGTGGTCCAAGGTGCAGCAGCAGGGATACAAGCCTAGCTGTGCCCTCTCTACCAGACAGATGCTGGCTTGGGAAATAGAGAAGTGAAAAGAAAAGAGGCCCTTAGACTGAGCTGGAGGGAGAGTGAAGAGGAGACTCTTGAGTCAAGCTGCCTCAAATTACATTTGTCCACACATGCATGCAAAACACTGCTTAAAAAATAAATGAGGTTAATTTCGCTTTACAGGTTCCCTTTCATCTCAGGGTTTCAAGGCAGTTTGCCACAAAAGATCCCCACATTCGTCACTTATTTATTTTATTTATTTTTTCTTACCTAAATATAAACCGAGAGCCCTAAGGGTTAAAGTTTGGTAAAGACTTTTGAAAGTTTGCAAGAAGAAGTACTAACAACAAAAAAGTTATTCTATCATTATAAGATCCAAATGGCAAAGCAGGGACCACACAGCCAGAAAACCCTGGTTCCAAGGAAAGGCCCTGCCTCCGCTCTGCTGATGCACTGGCTAATTAAAATCACAGTTAAATGCAGGGAGGATGGAGAGCGGTGACTAAAATGCCCTTACCCCAGAAGCACAAATACTCACGACTGACTCACACAGGATGCATCAGGTTTTCAACAACAGGCATTTGGGAAAATGAAAAGAAGCAATTCGGGTCCCGGGCTAATCTCCATCCAGTGACCCAGTAAACTCCGTCTCTGGGTGGGTGACACATCCCTGACTGGCAGCCACCTCAGCAGAGCTTAGCGCTGGCAGAGCCAGCTCGGCCTCCCGCGGATGGGAATGTTGTTTGCATGTGCACTTTTCAGTCAAGGAAAGTCAGAATCTCCCTGGTTTCAGCTTGTGAGTCATTAGTGGGTGTTTGCTTTTTTGGGTTCTGGATTTGAGTCACCTCCCTTCCTGCTGTTCTTTCAATCCAGGGGTTGACGACTGCAAGGAGATTAATAGAAACGTCTGTGATGCTTAAAAGTGGGCAAACGGATATTGTTCAGTTGGCGATGGTATCAGCCGTCAATTCTGAAGATTATTCTTTCCCCTGTAAACAAGTATATGATATTTATAAATAGCATTGGTGGGAAAGGGAGAGAAATAAATCTATAAAGGATGTGACCGACTGAGGTAAGCGGAAGTAGAGTCTAGTCAAAGTAAAAATAGACAAACAGCCTGTTTGTCAGCCAGGGGGCAGGGGGCAAGTGTGAACTCTTCTGAAGGTGCTCCCTGGCTATGTTCCTCACTGGCCTGGGTGTGTGGGTGGGGAGGGGGTAAGGTGGGCAGTGGGGCTGCAAAGTCATTCAACAATTCTGGAATCTGAAAGAACATCTTGACTTTGACAGGGCATCTTCTCGATGTCCCTCCACTCAGTGCTATGCCTGGCACCATTTATTCCTGGAAAGGGGCCTCAGGACCACCCAGAATTTTACAGCAGAGGCCCTGGACTTAGCTCCTGCCTCCAGGGCAGACCCAGACACCCAGAACACTGGCTTGGAAAACAGTGATCTGACATTTGGGCTCCTCCAGCAGCTAGTTTTTATTTCAGTGACCTTGGGCCAATTAATCAAGCCAATATGATGGCTGAAAAAATGCAAGTGACCATCAAAAAAAAGCAGGTTTTGAGCTCAACCTGAATTTGACCCAGGGAAGGCCTAGGTTATAGACCCAGAGTTAATGCAAATGCAATGAGTTTGACTTTTCAACTAGTTTGAGTGAGGAGGTCAAAGCTTGGCCTTTTGAACGCAGTTGGAGGGTGAATGCTGTGTGCCATTTCTTGTATATGTATGAGGAAAGGATATCTGTGTCTCATGCATTGCCATCACATCAGAGCCTCCAAATGTTAGTCAACCTTGGCAAAAAAATGTTCAGATAATGAAAACTAACATTGCTGTCACTCTAGGCCTAGAGTGACAAAGGAAGGAAGAAGTATTATTATATTCAAAACATTTTCATTTGAGGGAGAAAAAATTATACTGCACATCACTCCCAAATGGAAAATAAAGAATATTCTTAGAGCCCTTTTTCCCAGGACCTTGACATTTTACAGTAAAAGGCTTCATTGTTTGTAACATACTTTTTACGTTAATGTCTCTGTTTCTTGTTTTTAAAGATAATTATCCCAAACGACCCATTTGCTGGTTGGGCACACACACTTGAAAGATGCCTGAGGCCCAGACCAAAGCAAAACAAAACAATTAACTCACTCCTGATTGTGACTTTATGCCTAATTAGTCTGTTATTCATAGACACTGCTTTTAAAATCCTCTCTAAGAAAAGTGAAGACCTGGGATCAGAAGGAGTTACCACACTCTTTCAGAATGATTCTGCTCTGATCCCACTCAATCTTGGGTACCTATTCTTGGAGAAGTGAATGATAAGATGTTCTGAAATCTTATGACAGCCCAACAAATCTCTTCCGGCAAAGTCAAGGTGACTGCACAGCTGGAAATCTCCAAGAAGTAGAGTCTCAGGGGTCCTGCCTCTGCTGTTACTCTGATCTTTAGCCATAATCTACAAATATAGAGTTGGATACCTGACCCAAGCCAGGCCAATTGGAGTACTGCCTTGGAATTTTTCAAACTAGAGCTAGGCAAAGAATTCCATGTTCTCTTACATGACAGCATGGGGTGTGAAAATTGAAGGCATGCCCTCCCTTGCCATGTAGAAGTCAATCTTCAGAGAAGAAAAAGTGAGTTCATAGCTAGAGAGATAAAGTGTTAGCTGCATTTGAGTTTTTACTTCCATTTGTCTCTAACATTTGTTCCACTTGTCCTGCATGTCTTACTGGGGATAAGATATCTGGGTATCTTTTTAAAAAACCCCCACCCTTTCCCTTCCCCTATGACAGTGGATGGTCTAGATGAGGATATGATTAGTTTGGTTTTCAAAGAAATTAATGACCTTTTTTTCACTATTTGTCAACCCTTCATAAAATGTGAGCTACACAAGGCAAGGATATTGCATTTGCTAGGTGATATATCTAAGTAACTAGACCTGTACTTTCCATATAGTAAACCCTCAGAAAAAAACTTAATAAATGAATGGAATTACTGTTTGTGCCCTACAACTTTTGGGTGTTAGCTCTTCTCTAGTGTCAAGCTTAGATATAGAAGGAAAAATAAAATGGAAAGGAGGAAAGATGGGCACTAAGCTATTTGGGACAAAAAGCAAAACCTAAAGGTCACAAGAGAATTAATTGTTTTACGTTTAATGATTTTAGAAAGCCTTTGCTGGGAAGCAGATGTGACTCAATCGATTGGGCTCCCGTCTACCATATGGGAGGCCCTGGGTTCGATTCCCAGGGCCTCCTGGTGAAGGCAAGCTGGCCGGAGAGCTGATGGCCCATGCCCAAGGAGAGCTGTCACAACAAAGGGAGACAAGCAGACACAGAAGAATGCACGGTGAATGGACACAAAGAGCAGACAGCCAGTGTAAGCTGCAAGGTGGGGAATAAATAAATAAATAAATAATCTTTTTTTTTTTTTTTAAAAAAGAAAGCCTTTGCTAGCATTTCTCTTTCAGTAACTGATCAATAGATGAAGCAAGAGTATCTTTCTCTATCCCACCTTTATTTAATCTCTGCCATACTTACTGCTAGCCATACTCCTACATTCTTTCCTTCCTTTAGTAGTAGAACTCCTGGGTTTTTAGTTATTTCCAGCCTCCTTTTCAGCTAGATATGGCCATGTGACTAAGTCTTCACCAATAGAATATTAGCAGAAGTGATGTGTTTTACCTCTGAATCATGCATTTAAAAGGCATGAACTGGGGGACGGATGTGGCTCAAATGTTTGGGCGTCCGTCTGCCATATGGAGGGACCTGGGTTCGATCCCCGGGACCTCCCGGTAAAATAAAAATAAAAAATAAAAAAATAAAAAAAAAAATAAAAAAAATAAAAATAAAAGGCATGAACTGCCCACGCCTTTCCTGTTGAAGAAAGAAAGATGATGTGATGGTAGAACCTGGACTAGCCTTCTCAGACTGCAAAATGGAGGCGGCGTACCAAAAATGTCAGAACAAGGAGATAAAGGGAGTCAGTTTGTGATGTCATGGACCTGCCTTATAAACCTAGACAGCTCATCTTTGGAGAGCTGTTTATATTTGCTAAATACCAGAAATGGGCTGGCTTTTACAATCGGGCTTTATTAGGGGGAAATCTTACAGTTCCAAGGCTGTGATCCTGTCGTGTGGCAAGGGAAGATGGTAGGTGTGCCAGTCTCCCTCTGCTTTCAGCCTCACTTTAACCCCGAGCTCAGCTGTGGGCCATCAGGCACAATGGCTCGTCTCTCCTGCGCTGTTCGGCTGATTCCAGTCTCGGGCCTCTCTCTCAACCCCTCAGGGTTTCTGTCTTTCTCCAGGTGACTCTGGAGTCCTCTCTCCCATGGCAGAGGAAAAATGACAGCTGTCTTTCTCTGTGTGTGTCTCGGTGCCTATAAGTCTCCAGTAAAAGGAGTCTCGTAGACCCACTCTGAATCCCTAAATCTAATCAAAGGCCCTTAACTGAAGCAATCTAATCAAAAGTGAACTAATCAGAAGGCCCCACATACAATAGGCTTCCATGGCAGGAATGGGTTAGCTAAAGAACATAATTTTCTGGGGTCCACAAAACCAGGAAAACAGTTATCATGAAAGAAAAACAAACTGCTATTTTGTTTAAGATACTGAGGTGTTTGGGTGTTTGTTACTGAAGCTGAACCTGTATATTAAACTAATAAATTGATGCAGTCAAAAAATGATTGAATTTCTCCTATCTTCAGTTGGCTCACATCAAGTTTATCCTTCAGGCTTTGACAACTTTATTTTACATACTCTATCACTGTTCCCTTTCATATATGCTATATATATATATATATTTTAAAGTACTGGGGCCAAGGATTGAACCCCGGACCTCGTATCGGGAAGCAGGCGCCCAACCGCTTAAGCCACATCCGCTCCCTGCAACCTATATTTTATGAATTCTTTTCCCTCATTCCTCTTGTGAATCCCCCAAAAAGCATCAGGCTTCAAAATGAAGTTAGAGTGATCTGATGGGTCACCTGAATCGTGTAAATCCTGAACTGCAGTGCCCGACCATTCTCAGAGTCAATCGCCAGCAATCATTTCTCAAGGATTGGTCTCTACAGCAAAAGGACACTTGCTTTGAGGAAAGACACTCTGCCTTCTACATTTTCAAACCCCACCCGTGCAGTGCTTAGCACAGGGTTGAGTAATTATTAAGTGCGCCATAAATTTTCTGAAGCTCTGTAATTATTACTACCTTCACAATTTATCTGGGACTTGCCTACAATCACAAATCTCTCTTTATCCTTTGGGTAGTGTAAGCCCAGCATGATCACTGGTTAGTATTGATATGCAAAGATGCTCAATAAAACAAGACAGTTTGTGCTAAGTGCTCCTGACTGAAGAGGAGAGTACATTGTGGGAGTTCACAGGAGAGAGAAGATGGGCTTTGCAGGAGTTTGCTCCTGCTTTAGGTGTCTTGATGGTAGACAGCAAATTCTCACTGGAAGGAAAGAGGAATGAGCTTAGACTGTGCAGGACTAAGGAGACTGCCCAAGTGCCTCAGCTGCCCCAGCAAGGGAGCGCAAAAGGGTGCCTGGGAACTCAGAGGCCAGGCCGCAGGCAAGCTTGATTCTGGTGCAATGGGTGGTGGATTGAATTGGCTGTAGAATTTAACTTGAGGCCATGGCTGCTAACTGATCTTTTGCTTGATTCATGCCCAGATTTTTGGGTCATGTGTGTGTGGAAAGACCCAATTAAAAAGTGAAGACCAGGGAAGCGGACGTGGCTCAAGCAGTTGGGCATCCGCCTACCAAATGGGAGGCCCCGGGTTTGGTTTTGGGTGCCTCCTATAAAGAAGATGAGCACACAACGAACAGACACAGAGAGCAGAAGAGGGGGTAGAAATAAATAAATAAACAAAATAAATCTTAAAAAAAAAAGAAAATAGTTAAGACCAGGTAGTAAGAAAGAGAAGCTCTCCTTGGGAAGAAAAGATGGATATAGCTTCATAAAACAGGAAGGCATCAATCCAGGTGCTGAAAGAAGGGCAAATATAGAACAGAGTATTCTAGGGCTTAAGGAAGTGGACATAATGGGCCACTTCCTAGAGGCAGGAAAATGCATACCTTGTTGTTTCAGAGTTCAGTTTGTGTAGGAGGTGTAATGGACATATTTTATTTTATATTTGATTTACTTCCCTTGTTTTCAGGAATTGCTCCTCCATTTCCCTTTGCGATTCTGATTGTTTTGTCAATCACATGGCCCTGTCTTCCACCTGACAGGAATGGACTCAGGACTCGGTCTGGCCAGTAGAGACACGCTTGTCCCCTGGCCAAGAGTATGCAACTGCTCTGCAGGCACGTGGCACAAGCAGAGCCAGTCAGAGTCCTTTGGGGGATTGAGATGAATGCCAGAGAAGAGATTCTGTTTGTCTTTCTACTATTGCTCGCTATGGAGACAGTGTAAGTTTAGGCAGCTCTGCCATGAGCATCAATCACTGCTGATACAGAGAAGCAGGCTGCCTGAGAATTAAGCCAACTCAGAAGAATGAAGTTCCACAAGGGGAAGAAAAGGTGATCCTCAGGAAAAAGTTGCTTTTTTTTTTTTCTCCTGTCATTATTTCTTTTATTAAAAAAAAAAAAAAATATATATATATATATATATTTAAGGATAATTAGATTATACAAATGTTACACAAAAAATATAGGGATTCCCGTATGCCCCACTCCCCACACCTCCCACACCGTCCCACATAAACAACGTCCTTTATTAGTGTGGCACATTCACTGCAATTGATAAACGCATCCTGGGACACTGCCACTGAGCATGGACCATAGGTCACATTGTAGTCTACACTCTCTCCCACACAATTCTGCAGGCTATGGGAAGATATATAATGGCCTATATCTGTCATTGCAAGGCCATTCAGGAGGATTCCCAAGTCCCGAAAAAGTTCCACATTATACCTGTCTTTCCCTCCCCCTGCCCCCAGAGCCTCCAGTGGCCACTGGCTCCGCATCAATGCTGTAATTCCTTCCATTGCTAGAATCACAATATGTCTATAGTAGAATACCAGTAAGTCCACTCTAGTCTATAGCTCATTCCCCAATCCTGAGGATTCTGGGATGGTGATCTGAGGACAGTCTGAACCCTGAGAGTCTACTGTGTCTGAAGCTAAACTCCCTGCCAACCTTGGCCTTTCCAATTATAGAAGCCAATCAATTCCTTTGGGCATAAGCTGTGTTGGACTTTTGTCACTTGCAACTGAAAAAGATCTGATTAATGCAGGAATAATCAAAGACATGAGAGTAGAGATAGCTGTGGACGGTGGGCCCTGAATACTAAGCAAAAAAGTATGGACTCATTGTTTAAAGGCAATAGATGACCCATTTAAATTAGGAGGCTGTTATGGTGATATACTGCGTTCAGTGGAGGGAGCACTGCCTTCAGGATTGGACACACCCAGCCTTCCAGCCTTATCACTTCCTGGCAATGTGCTCACAGGCAAATTCTGAGCCACTACTTTCTTATTTGCAAAGTGGGGGTATTTCCATTTACCTCACCGAGTGGTTGTGAGGATTATATGTAATGACTCATGATACAAGATTAAATAGCCTCATTTTAATAAATTTGTATAAAACTAAAAAAAATAAAAAATAAATAAATCAAATAACATATTAAGCACCTTATGCAATGTCTGACACGTTATGGGCATATAACTCTTCTTATGGAGACGCTGGTAGTGATGATGGCAGTGAAAATGATGGTGATGATTTTGATGATGATGATGGGCAATGGGAATGGAAATGAATAAGAAAGGATGGCTCTAGAGCTGTTGCCAAACAAGCATCAGTAGGTCTATGTGCAGCCTGCAAATGGGGAGTTTGGAAGAGGAAAACTTGAGTTATGCTTCAAGGTTAAAATATTTACTGAATTGACCGATTCTTGCACTTTTTCACTGTTTGAATCCATATCACCAAAAAACAACTCTCCCTGTGTGTGTGTGTTTGCATATGGGAGGGAGAGAAAACTAAAGATTTCATTGATTATTCTTACTAGTTAGGGCCTGCTTCATCATTTGTGCAAAATGAAAATTCAGGGCCTCTAGGTCAAAGAAGGAAAAAATGAGCCTTTCCTTTTCCTTGGTGGGCTCTCTCTTGACCTCTTTGTGTTTTTTAATTTGCTATTTAATGTCACGTTCCCTCGGGCATGGGGATACTCAAAGGGCAAGTGCGACCCTCACAGTAACCCGGGGTCCTGCCTTGCAACCTGGCACATGGGCTGAGCGTGCCTGACCTCGGTCCTTCCCATGCTGGCACCAGGCCCCATGTGGGGTGTGGGAACTGGCCACCAAGAACTAGTCCCAGGAGGAAGGGAGGTGGTGAAGGGTGGGGCGTTGGGTGAACCGAGGCTCCAAGCCGTGCTCCGTTGTCTTATGGGACTTCGCTTACAAAGCACAGATTCCGAGGTGAAATTACTTAAAATTTCCAGAAGGTGCCTGCAGAGCGCTGAACCACAAGTGTGAGGGCCCCCCTCTGAGTTCAAGGCCCCGTGTAACTGCCCGGGTCACATATCCATGAAGTTGGCTCTGATCTCCTTTCCCCACTTGCCACCACATCCCACAAAGAAAAAGAGAGGGGGGTGGGGGAAAGAGAGCTAGAAAGTAAAGCCTAATTACTAGGAAGAACAAATTGCCTTGGTTTTTATGCGCTATCGGTAACGTCTTGCCATTATTATAAAGCACAAATATATATTTTATATATAACAGAATGAAAGTATCGACCCATAAGATGGCTTACACATTTCCAGTGTCCCCAAATCACATGTGGAAACCTATTGCTTTATAAAAATATTAATTTCATATTATAAACTGTGAGAAAATGGAAATAATACTAACTGTACTCTGGTCTTCCCTTGTGCAGATAGCTCAACTGTTCGCCCAGTGTACGAGCCACAACAGGTCCTTTTCTAAATCCTGGGGCCTGATGTGAGAATAACTTTGGATTTTTAGGAAGTTAATCCAGTGGGTGTAGAATCTATTGCATATACTCCCCCAGCACTCTTTAAAGCAATATATTCCCATTTCTGCATTGAAACTTGAGGATTTATGCTAGTTAGCTAAGACTATAAATAACCTCATGTCAGTCCAGGTAAGAGTTTGCTTTCAAATGAGCTCAGCTGAGGTCAGATTTTGTTGCCAAATGAGTTATGAAAACAAAATCTCAGTCTGTAGAGCTTTCTGGATTTTGGAAATGCAGATAAGGGTTAGTGGGCCTGTAGCTCCTGTCTTATCCGTTGGCCCTCCCTGCCATCCGCATTCATATCTCAATGGCAATGAACTTGGGAGAATAAAATAGAGGAGGAGAATTTTCTGGGAAAGCATCCTGGGACATATCAGAAAGGCCAAGGAGAAGGCTTAGGGTTTAGCCTTGCAATTCCCCTCCACACCCTTTGGCTCAGGCAACTGGGAGCTACGTGAGTCCAGAAAATGAATCAGAACTTAGGAGCAGGAGGCAAAAATCCCCACAAATTTCTCCTGGAGTTGTTCCTTCATGCACTGTTGCATGCCCATGGAAATTTCCTCCTAAGTCATCGTAGGGATGGCTGCTGCCCCACTGGGCTTGAAACTGAGCAGAGTCAGCCAACTCTTTAAGGAGTAGTCATGTCTGTCAACTGAAGGACTAGTTAAGCTTAAACGAGGGCAAGAGACTTGACAGACTGCCCACAACATTTAGCCATGCAGGTATATTATTTGGAAGCATTATCTTCAAATGCATAAACACATATAATAATATACTAAGTATAGTTATGTGGGACTATGATACACAGATAATTCCCCCACCCCATGTTGTCTCAACGTATCTCCAGTCATACTCTTGAGTCAGTGAGAGTCTTAAATTAGACCCAGTGGTCTTACTATTATTTTGTGCCATCACCTTGGGAATTTTCAGATGTGTGGCCATTGTCAAAAGGTTGTTAGGGGTCTCCTTTGGAGGATGAAATTTTCCAGTGATTGAATGTTGTTCCTGTTTAAGGTAATGGAGAACTTTGCCCACAAGCATCCTTTTCAAGGTAGTATATTCTGATCCACCTTGGGATCGTACCTGCCCTCAAAGGCCCAGGTCCAAGACCTCCTCCACAAAGTCTTAGCTGGTTCCCCTAGCAGGAAGAGAACTCTTTTACATCTTTTGAGCTCTCACAGAATTTTTTTTTCCTGTACCTCTTGTGTAGTGCCAAGTACTTTTTATCTTGCCAAATTATATCAGAACCCTAAACAAGACTGTTCTTTTTAGAAAGCATTCACTTTTACATTTGCCCTCAGGCTAAACCTTTTGGGGTAGATACTTCATAATGTTCTTTATAAACAGATTATTTTGGATTTACCTGAATTTTCTTTGTGGAAATTTATGTGAAAGATTCTAGTGATCTAGTAATTTTTGTATTTTCCAGCAGATACTCAACAAACTTATTAAATTGTGTAGCCAACTGTGTTCTAAGATTTTTTTTCCTTTGTTCCAGTATCTGGGTATGATTACTTGTGCACGTAACTTTTTCAGGATTTGCTTCCTTATTAGTTCCCTCAGAAAATGAATATGAGTTTTAAAAGGCTCTCTGATACATTGTTGGTGAAACTTAATTAAGAAGATATATTGTATTTGGAAGAAAGGGAAATAAGATTACTCATTAATTACTCAATATCAGTCACTATCAATTGTGCAATAATGAAAGTAAAACTTAAAAGCAAAAGATTTCAAACGGAGTCAGCAAATTAGACTATGAAAAGTATGTGTAAAAAAAATTAGGACTTAAAGGATTTTAAAGGTCACAACTGTCTCTAAGAATTTAACCAACCACCGTGGTCAAAACAAGAGTATGTAAAGGAATTGTGTAAGATTGGATTGCATTAGTCACAGCTTGGAAACACTGAAATTCAAGCAAGAAACCTACACAATCCCCACTGTTTAAAAAAGAAAGAAAGAAGGAAGTTATTGTCAGTAAACATGATCATTCACTATATTGAAATGCTAAAGCAGTAAATAATCTGACTCCACTTTGTTGAAGTTAGCACCTTTATTTCTTAGACGTGGAGAAAGAAGCATTTAATTAGGGAGTAGGGGGCCCAGATAAAATTCAGGATGCCCATTGAAATGTGAATTACAGATAAAGAACAAATATTTGTTTAGTATAAGTACATCCCAAATAGTCTGGTATAGTTGGCGTTAAAATCTCAGTTCTAACTCTTTGAGACCCTCTAATGTCATGATCCATTCATTCATTTACTGATTCAGCATTTAATGAGGACTTTATGCCAAATACTGTGCATAGTATTGATGACTCATACGGGCAAGACAAACATGGTCTTTCCCCTACAGTTTAGCAGGCTGCTCTAGAAAAGCAAAAAGGCAATCTCTCCATGATGACTCACAGTTTGTTCATTAGAAGGCCAATGAACACAGCCTTGGGTCAGATAAAGCTTACCAGAGGATGTGATATCTAGGTTGGGCGGAAGTTAAAGAGGTAGGTGAAGTGGAGGGAAGTTCCAGGCACAGAGCACCTACCCCCAAGGGGAAAGCCTGGGAGACAAGAGGAATCAAGGAGCGTTTAAGAAACCAAAAACAGCAATATTTAGTATTGTTGAAACAGACCACAAGGCTGCAAGTGGCAAGGAACATGACTGGAGAGGTGTGTAGTGGCCCTAGTGTGTGCCTGACGGATGGGCCACACAGCAAAGTGACATTGTCATATGTACAAATTTGACATCTCACTCTGGCAGCACAGGAGAGGCTAGACTAGGAGTGAGGACAGCATGATTGTGGGTTTGGGAATGGGGGTAGAGAGACGTGCGTGGCTGCAAGAGCTATTCAGTAGGTCACGCCCAAACTGTCTTGTTTTGGATGAGCCCAAAATCTTTGAGCCTCTCTCTGCCTCTGCTCTGATGCTGCCCGTTACATAACAAGGCCTTGCTCCCTCTCCTTTGCAAGGCAGTCTTGACTTGGTCATTGCTGTCATGCTACCTCTACTAGAAAGAAATGGGTGTCTAATAAGGAGATGGTAAACCAGGTGTATGTAAGTACTTGTGTTTACATATTTAGTAAAGTGTACATCATTTACCCAGAGTGTTGTTTGGGCTGGCCTGGAGTTTCTGGAGAACCAGCCCCATAATGGACACTTGGCCAGCACCCTGGGTAGAGATGCTCATGGGCCTTGTTTGACCGGCTGCCTAAGAAGGTCACCAATTATACAAATTATTCATGCAGACAACTCTTATTAGGAGACAAATAAGCTTTAGCTTTTTTTTAATGAAGATAAACTATGCCCAGTCATGGTGGAAGAAACTATTTTAAAAGGAGATCAGAACAACAAAAAGATAAACAACCCAATTAAAATATGGGCGAAGGACTTGAATAGACATTTCTCCAAAGAAGATATGCTAATGCCCAAGGAGTACATAAAAAGATAGCCTCATTAGTCACTAGGGAAATCAAAATCAAAATCACAATGAAATATTACTTCACGTTACTAGGATGGCTCTAATAAAAAATAAATAAATAAAATAAACAGAAAATTGCAACTCTTGGTGAGGATATGGAGAAATTGGAACCCTCATATATTGCCGATGGAAAAGTTATTTCATTTTTATGAAATTTCTGAAATAGGTAAATCCCTAGAGACAGCGAACAATTTACTGCTTTCCAAGTGCTGGGGGGAGGGGGAAATGAGGAGTGGTTACTCCATGGATGCAGAATCTTCTGTGGGATGATGAAAATGTTTTGGAACTAGATAGAGGAAGAGTTGCATGGTGAATGTGCTAATTGCCTCTGAATTGTACACTTTAAAATGGCTAATTTTTATGTTATGTTAATTTCTCCTCAATAAAATAAATAAATAAAAAGGAAGCCAGAAAGAGAAGTCAATGAAATAAAAAGGAGTTAAGGCCTGTGATTAGCACTGGTAAATGGGAAAGGGAAAGAAACAAACATTGCCATTTTTAGTGAAAACAAGTACAGCCATAGTTAGCCTTTATTGAAAGCTTACTTTGTGCCATGTACTATAGAGGTGCAGGACATAGGTTATCTCATTTAATTCTCACAACAACATGCTAAGGAATTAATTATTGTTCCCATTTTACAGGTGATGAAAATTGTAGCTCATCATCTTTAAGAAACTCTCTTCAGATCACACAGCCAACATATGTACCCCAAGTTTCTGTGATTCCAAAGGACAATTGTGCTGCTCAGAACCATTGAAGTAGCCTAAGGAAAAGATATTTTTTCTCACGGAGGGTCAACCAGCCACTTATGAAGCAGCAGCAGCCTCAGAACAAGGACAATTCATAGGCACCATTAAGCTTATGGAATGCTGGGACCTCCCTGTCGGGAAGTACAAAAGCATCCATGCATAGATTTGATCAGGCTAATGGAGACATGTTCTATAATTTATGGAAAAGTTATTTAAGATTCAGTTCTATTACTTCCTAGTTCTACTGATTTATATGAGGACAGATGTTCTGGCTGGAAAAATAAATTCTTGGTGGCTGATTTATGATTATTATAAACAAGCAACAATCATATGGAGCCAGCACTAGGAGTCAAGCTCACCATGAACAAGTCCTGTGGGACTGATCTCATTTCCATTTAATGCCTGTTATTCTGCTGACCTAGAGGATCAGGCGAATGGCATAGATATCATTCATCTTTATCTCATCAAGGCTCTTGGAAAAATGCTTCATAATATTGTGAACCAGAGAGAGAATGGTAAACTGAATGCTCATTCAACTGAATAGAACTGTGCAAGTTAAACAATCACATTCCAAAGGACCAGTGTTGATTTGGGGGTCTCTAGTGATATACTCTAAGGCATTGTCCTTAGACTTGTCTTTTTTCAATGTATTATTGAAGACCCAGATAACCTGATCTATCTTTTGAGCTTCAGATTCATAATGAAATGATTGCTGGAAATCTCCAGGTGAATATCCAAAGACAACTCAACCCTACATGTCCGAAACTGAGCCCATTATACTGTCTCTCAGACTTGCCTCTCTCTACTCTCCCACTGCCATATTAGTCAGGACATGGCTACAAGTGCTTAAACTAGCTTAGGCAACAAAGGGAATGTATTGTCTCATGAAATCCAAGGAAAGTTCGAACAATCAAATTGTAGGAGGGTCAGGGATGCAGAAGGGTCTCAAATGCAACTGAAGCCAGCGTCTCAAGCATTATCAGGACACTCATCTCTACTTCTCTTTACCTGTTGGCTTCATTTTCTCTTCTTCTACCTGGTAGAAAACATGGTTATCAACTCTGTCGTGTTATATCTTTCAACTTCTATCCCTAACTAGGGACCAACTGAAGCTTGCTTTAATTTCAAATTCATGATTCTCGAGAAGGACTCTGAATGACTTGGTTTGAATCAGCTGCCCTCTTCTGTATCCATCACCTGCTGCTAGTGGGGTGAGGTTCTGTGATTGGCACAGGTGATGGATCTTCCCCGGACCAATCAGTTAGGGACATGGGAGCCAAGTTATGGGGAAAATAATGACAGCTTCTTTGAAGTAAATCATTAGTTTTCAGAAGAATAGGTGTGATTTTTTTTTTTTTTTCAAGAAAAATTGAAGGAATGGTGCTGAGTAAACAAAGTCATAGACATCCACTATGATCATGACCAATCAACTCACCCAAATCTGAGAAGGTCATTCTAGATTCCTCTCCTTCTGGAACTCCCTCAGCCAATCAGCCAGCAAATCCTCAGATGTATCCCATTGGTCCCCTCTCATTTTTTCCAACTATGTTCCATTTTCCTAGTTCAGATCTTCTTCCTATCTTGCCTGAACAATCAGTGGTGGCTTTATATGGTGCTGCCTTCTGTTTTCACCACCCTTCAGATTGCCAAAAACACACGAGCTTCCTAGAACACAAATCTCTTCATACCTGAAATCCTTTGAGGACTCTCCATTGAGGCAGGTTAGAAAAGGGAAAAGGCAGGACAAGTCACAGCTGAGACCCTGCAGAGGATGTGGCCATGAAACCCTGCCTGGAAACTCCCTGAGGGAAGGCTGCTACAAAGAACAAAGCCAGGGAAGCGGATGTGGCTCAAGCGATTCGGCTCCCGTCTACCACGTGGGAGGTCCAGAGTTCGATTCCCAGGGCCTCCTGGTGGAAAGCAAACTGGCCCACACAGAGTGCTGGCCTATGCAGGAGAGCTGGCCTGCGCAGGAATGCTGGCCGGCGCAGAGAGCTGGTGCAGCAAGATGACGCAACAAAAAGAGACACAAAGGAGAGACAATAAGACGCAGCAGACCAGGGAGCTGAGGGGGCACAAAAGATTGAGCACCTCTCTCCCACTCCAGAAGGTCCCAGGATCAGTTCCAGGCGCCACCTAAAGAGAAGACAAGCAGACACAGAAGAACACACAGCAGACAGTGAGCGTAAAACAATGGGGGGGGGTTTGTAGAAATAAATCTTAAAAAGGAAAAAAAGAAATAAGGGGAAAAACTCATTTAAAAAAAAAAAGGCCTAACTCGCAGCCCCACCACTTTGTGTATGCCTGCACACGTCTGGGGTTGTGTACTTTTTTTCTTTTCTTGTTTCTTAATAAACTCTTTACTCCTTTGCCTAGCCTATGGCGTGTCCTTAAATTCCTTTATGCGACATAGCCAAGAACCTAGAAGACCAGAATCCAGAGTGTTCTGCCAACACCATCACTCAAAGAAAAAGTCCCAAACCTCCTAATATATAACTCAAGATCCTTTCTGACTAAGCCAAGCTTGTTGCCACTTCTCCATTCTCATCTCAACCACTCCCTTACTCCTAAGTTATTCATATTCTATGATTTTGACTTGCTTCTTCTGGCAAATTCACACAGATTTCTCGCCTAGCAAATACAAGGAATGTTTGCTGAACTTTAGGACTTTAGATGCTACCAAGATAACTCTAAAGACTTCTTTCTTTAGCTGTTGATGAGGGGACCTCGTCTTACACAAGAACCGAAGAAAGAAGGAGACAGAGAGCAACTCTAGTTCACTCCTCCTTTATTTTTACAGATGAGGTATTGAACCCCAGAGAAATAAAGTGACTTTATCATACTATGGACAAGAACCTAAGTCACCTGATTTCCATTCCAATGCCCAAAATCCAGTAAGAAAAGAAAATGGATCTTCTAAACAGAAGAGTAAAGAAGGGAGGAAGGGGGAAGCGGATGTGGCTCAAGCGATTGAGCTCCCGCCTACCACACGGGAGGTCCCGGGTTCGGTTCCCGTGCCTCCTAAAGAAGACGAGCAAGAGAGCAAGCTGACGTGATGGGCTGGTGCGGCAAGATGACTCAACAAGATGACACAACAAGAGACACAAGGAGGGAAACAGTGAGAGACACAACAAAGCAGGGAGTGGAGGTGGCTCAAGCCATTAGGTGCCTCCCTCTCATACAGGAGGTCCTGGGTTTGGTTCCTAGTGCCTCCTAAAAGGAAGCCGAGCAGACACAGCAAATGCAAACCATGAGGGGGTGAGGAGAAATAAATAAAAATAAATCTTTAAAAAAAAAAAAAAAGAAGGGAGGAAGGGAGAAAAGATCCAGAAAAGGAGGCAGGCAGGCTTTCCTTTCATCTAATTGCCCCCAGCCCCCCCCCCATCCAAAGGTGTGAAAGTAGATAAGAAGGCTTGGGGAGGAGAGGGACTAGCCACAAGAACAGGGGAGTAGGGACAAAAGAAGAAAAATAGCTTACATCTACTCCTCAGAAGAGTGGGTGGGTCCATGCTAGGAACAAAGTACCCAGATGGTTTTGATGACCAAAGTCTGCCTCACTGCTTTCATCTGCTTGCAGCAGGAGCTGCCACCAGTGGAGAGCCATATCCTGTCTGTGGTCTGTTTCACAGGCTCCCTCTGAGGCCTGGAGAGTTTCTCACTGAGGCTGGGATATATTCCCATTCCCTAAATCTCACCAAGAAACCTGCTTACCCTTCCCCAGGACTGCTCCAGATTTAGGACTGTGGTGGCATTTATGTGGTGAGTCATTCTCAGTCTTGGGAGTCTCTTTGGGTCCTACCCATGATTTACTTTAAAAAATGTGATTCAGGGGAGCGGATGTAGCTCAGTGGTTGAGTGCTTGGCTCCCATGTACAAGGTCCAGGTTCAATCCCTGGTATTTCCTAAAAAAAAAAAAGTGAACCATGTTGGAATATGATTCCTGGACTCTTTCAACCTCCTTCATAAGCAAAGAAAAATTTTGCGAGAAATACCACACCATCAGCCAAGAGGTGGCCGATAAGGATATTTGAATACATTTGACTCTAAGGAAAATGATTGGCAAAATTCATCTAGAAGTTCTCCTTTGCTTCTTATTGCCCTCTCTCAATGCAAGTTGAATTAGTAAGAGATCCCAATGTTGCGATTCTCTACAAATACTAAAATATTCATAAAGATTTTACTCTGTAAATGGCAAAGCAGAAAAGTAACCCCAAGAGTTCTGAAGTGAATCATTGACCTTCCATAAGTCTACTCAAACTCCTTTTCCAGCATGTGAGTTAATACCAGCATCATGAAATCCCAGACTGTTCTTCTTTTTGTGAGTTTGGAAAGAATGACTAATCCCTGTATGCTATTCTTGGACTCTGTTATTTTGGCCAATTTAGGAAGAATGGACTAATACTAATATTAATACTATCTAACATTAGTAGCATGTTCACAATTTGTAAAGCCTTTTTCCATTTAATCCTCATAGCAGTTCCCAGATGAAATGCCTTAGCTTACCCAGAGCTAAGTGGCAGAGCTAGGAAATAAACTGAGGCCCTCTGAATGTAGCCTTCAGTTCTGATTTTTTTTTATGGTACTGGGGATTGGGGACTGAACAGGGACCTCATATGCGGGAAGCCGACGCTCAAACACTGAGCTACATCAGCTTCCCTGAATTGACTTTTTTGTTTGTTTTGTTTTGTTTGTTTTTTGTTTTTGTTTTTTTCAGGAGGCACCAGGAACCGAACCCAGGACCTTCCATGTGGGAGGCGAGCACTCAATTGCTTGAGCCTCATCCGCTCCCTAGCCTTCAGTTTTTTCTTATTTTAAAGATTTCTTATTTATTTATTTATTGCCCCCCGCCCGCCACCATTGTTTGCACTTGCTGTCTGCTCTCTGCATCCATTTGCTGTAGTGCTCTGTGTCTGCTCACTTCTCTTTAGGAGGCACTGGGAACTGAACCTGGGACCTCCCATGTGGAAGAGAGGCGCTCAATGCTTGAGCCACCTCTGCTCCCTGCTTTGTTGTGTCTCTCATTGTGTTTACTCTTTGTGTCTCCTTGTTGCATCATCTTCTTGTGTCAGCTTGCCATGCCAGCCCATTGTGCCAGCTTGCTGTCTTGCTTGTGTTCTCCAGGAGGCACCAGGAATCGAACCTGGGACCACCCATGTGGTAGGTGGGAGCTCAATCGCTTGCGTCACTTCTGCTTCCTGTAGCCTTCAGTTTTAACTGTCCACTGGACAAGGTGAGTAACGCTAGCTGCTGTAACGAACAACCTGCACATTTCAGGGGTATCCTTTTTGTCACAGCCATGTGGGTTGGTGGGGCTGGGGATTCTAGTCCATACGGACATGAAAGGACTTACGTTCTTCCACCTGTGGCATCAACATTTTCCACATGTGGTCTCTAAGGCCACTACAGAAGGGGAGACAGTGAGGGCTGGGGAGGTCAGAACTGGAAGTGGTGCACATCACTTCTGTCTACAACCTTTTGGCCAGAGTGCAAGCTTAGCAAGAGAGGCAGAGATGTAACTCAGCTGCTCTTGAGTAGTAGTGTCTACTGGTACCACCCAACTCCTTGCCCATGCTGCAGCTGCCGAAGACCAACTAGATGCTTCCCTGGAGAGAGGGATAAGTCCTCCCCGTGGCTGTCACTCAGCAGCTGGGTCAAGCAGATTCACTTCCAGAAGTTCTGGCTTCTCCTGCCTTGTGGGCTTTGGTTGAAACACCCTGCTGCAGGGCATAGGATCTGATAGGAGAGGACAGATGATGCAACCTGAAGTACAGGATAGGGGAGTGGATTTAGCTCGGTGGTTGAGTGCCTGCTTCCCATGTATGAGGTTCTGGGTTCAATCCCTGGTACTTCCTAAAAAGAAAGAATCAAGTTCAGAGTAGTTACTGACTACAGGGAGAACCAATGGGATGAGACAGGCTTTTCCCGTCCTTCCTCTCCCCCTGGACTATGCCTGTGAGACAAAATTCCTTTGTGCTGAGCAGATACACCCGATGACAGCTTGTTGTCAACCAAGTAAAACATCATGGTACATTGCTCCACATCTTTCCTTTCCTACTTCGCTTTTTCTTATCCTTACTGCCTTGGGTTTGTGCCTCCCAAATGAAGCATCAGCACTTTAATCTTTGCCTGCTTTCTAGGGAACCAGGGCTAGGAAAATCACTATGCTAGACTGCCCCTGATCTGAGCTGAGTCCTGATGGATGGGTAGGAGTGTGACAGCCAGAAAACTGAAAGTCACTTCAAGTAGAGGGAGAGGCTTTCAGTCAAGCAGGAAGGGCAGAGGCGAACTGCTTGGAGGGGCTGGAGAGTGGGGCAGGTAGGTGGAAAGGGGTTGCAGGGAATGAAATTCAGATGTAATGAAATAAAAGGTGATTGGCTTGAATGCCTGCTGCAGAGTGTAGACATCATTCTGGAGGCATTAGGGAGCCAATGATGATTTTTTGAGGTAGGGTGGGTAAAATAGTAGTTATAATATAGTAGTAGTACAATAATGGAAACTCATATTTATTGAGCACTTATTACTTTTTTGCCTTTGCATTATGCATTTTCAGATTATTTTATTTAATCCTAGCAATAATCCTATTTACTATTATACTGTTATATAATAATATAATTATACTGATATTATCCCCATTTTACAACCATGGCAGCGAAACTAAGGCTTAGAAAGGTTAATAAGCTTGCCCAAGATCATACTTCTTGGTTTTGAAACCAAGAAGTCCATGCTTCTTACCATGAGAGTCGGGGTTGAGAATCATGCTTTTGGGAATAGCATGAAGGACTGATTTAGTGCTAGAGACATTGGAAGTAGGGCTGCTCATAGTGGATGATTTTGACAGTTTTTGCAAAAAAAAAAGGGAAGATGTGTGAAACATGTCTTTCCTTCTCCACATACATTCATTTCAAATTTTTCATTGAAAACGAGTTATGATGTGGCCAGAACTGACCTTGAAGCTAGCAATTGAGCAATGATTCAAACAGACTTTCCTGTCCTTGTAGAACTTCCAGATTAGTGGGGGAGACAGAAATTAATCAAACAATCACAAATAATCATTGCAATCTGCTATGTGCTGTGAAGGAAAAGTACAGGATGTGGGTGAGGGCATATTCTAGAAATGATCTAGTTTGACAGAGAGGGAAGGCTTTCCTGAAGGACGAGTCAGCTGGGAGAAGGCAGAGGTTGGAATGTGTATTTGGAGACTAGTTTTCCAGGAAAAGGGATGAATATGGGCCAAAGCCTTGGAGAGGGAGGGAGGTGGCATAATCCAAACAGGTTGTGATAAACAAAGCCAGGGATATTCTATTTCCGAAAAATAATCCCTCTTCTCAGAACCCAACAAGAGAATGAAAAATGACTAACCAATGGAAAAATATCATATTCTAAAGCTTTTGAAATTTTGAAGGTACCTAATTGAGCTCCTGATTTCTTCTCTAGCCCCAAATCTGCTCCAGCAGTCCTCATCTTAGTTCATGGAAATACCATTTTCCCAATTGTCTAAGGCCAAAAGATTGTAATCCTCTCTGTCTCTTGGTATACAGATGGAATTCATCAGCAAATCCTGCTGGCTTCATCTTCAAAATCTACGTGGTATCCTGTATTAGTCAGGGTTCTCTAGGGAAACAGAATCAACAGGAGATATCTGTCAAGGATCTCAAGAATATGAGATTTTGTAAGAGTATCTCACGTGATTGTGGGGATGCGTAAGTCCAGATTCCACAGGCAGGCTGCAAACCAAAGCCTCTGATGAAAGTCCAATGAAAGGTCGTTGATGAGTTTCTGGGAGAAGTTAGCTGTCCAAAGATGAGCT
Organism: Tolypeutes matacus; assembly: GCA_026826555.1. Classification (NCBI taxonomy): domain Eukaryota; kingdom Metazoa; phylum Chordata; class Mammalia; order Cingulata; family Chlamyphoridae; genus Tolypeutes; species Tolypeutes matacus. The sequence continues at coordinate 11,537,991 of JAKSZT010054202.1, forward strand.
GGGAAATTCTCTCTGAATGTTGAAATCACTTCCCCGTTTAAGGCATTCAACTGATTGGATAAAAGTGTCACCCATTGCTGATGCAATCTCCCTGATTGATGGATGTAATCAGCCATTCATGCAGTAAATTCACTGGTGACAGATGTCCATAAATGCTCTTGTATTACAATTAGCCCAGTGCTTGCTTGACCAAACACCTGGACACAATTACCTGGCTGAATTGACACATTAGCCTAACCGTCACATGTCCCTTCACTTTTCACTGCCACCACTGCCACCTGGTCCAAGCCACTATCATCTCTTAGTCGGAGATGCAATTGCAATTGCCTCCTTAAGTCATCTCCTTGCTTTCACTCTTGTTCTCCTACAGTCTATTTGCAACAGTGATTCTGTTAAAATATAAATCAACTCATGTCACACCTCTGCTCTGATCCCTCCAATGGCTCGGATCCCCACCTCATTCGGAGTAAAACCTATCACCCTATAATGACCCATAAGTACCTACATGAGGTCCTTCCTCTCTGTTGATCTCTTGGGTCTCTTCTGCAACTATTCTCTCCCTCTTTTATTCCACTCCAGCCACATTAGCCTACTTGCAGTTCTTTAAACACACCAGTTTACTCCCATCTCAAGACTTTGTCCTTGCTGTTAACCTCCACTTGGAAATCCCCATCCCCACCCCAATTCCAATTACCCTTCCTCATCCTTCCTTCCTGTTCCATGTAAATCCTCACCATCTAACATACTGTACTTTCTTTTATTTATTTATTTATTTATTTATTTATTTATTTATTTATTTATTTTTTACTGGGAGGTCCCGGGTATCGAACCCGGGTCCCTCCATATGGAAGACAGACGCCCAACCATTTGAGCCACATCCGTCCCCCCATACTGTACTTTCTAATCATTTCTGTAGTCTATTATTAGCTGTTCCTCACCACCACTAGAACGTGAGCTCCATTGGGTTTCCTGCTGTGATGCTTCTGCATCTAAAACAGTGTCTGCTACATGGTAGAGAGGTGGTATTTGTTAAAGAAATTAAATATGTTCTGGGGGCTGGTTCTGCAAGGCTCTTTGCTACTGCAGAAGCTTAGGATGGAAGAAAGAGAGGAGGTCCTGCAAGCCCAAGTCTCTCTTTGGATTTCTTTGGATGACAGTAAAACACTTCGAAACACTACCTCTTGAGGAGCAGGTGTAGCTCAGTGGTTGAGCTCCTGCTTTGCATGTAACAGGTCCTGGGTTCAATCCCTGGTACCTCCTAAAAGCCAACCAACCAATCAACCAACCATCAATAAAACACCACCTCTGGGATGGATGTTGTGATGGTGTAGCTCAAACCATCTTTCTGGAATAAAGGTCTTATTCCCTCGGCTGTCAGTCTCCTTTGGGAATTGCCTCATTTGACGAGAGCTGCTTCACTCAATGTCACACCCCTCTCCAAAGGCAGCTTAAACCCAATAACAGATTGAGATGGGCTTATAAAGGCTCTATCTCCTTTCTCCATTCAACACAGCTCTGAAGGATCATCCCACCTTCAGAATTCCTTGTAGAGCTGGCTGAGGCCCTCACTGGGCCCACTTCTGCATCATTTCCTGACCGTTTGCAGGTTTGAATCCCAAGGACACTTACCCAGTAAACCACCTGCACCCTAACTCCATCTTAGGGTCTGCTTCCCAGAGAACACAACCTGTGATAACGCTCCAAAAATCAAGAAGCATCTCTGTTTCTGATATGGAGGCTCACAAATGTGCCCCTTTATCAGAATAAGCAAAAACAGACTGTCGCCTAGAAAAGACAATTGGCTGCCCATGGTGGCCAGGAACTCATTCACCTCTGAACTCACAAAATCAATGGCACACAATTAAGGGGGAATTTTAAAATGCATCCAAGCAATCTAAAGAAAGGGGATGTTATCGCTGAGACTTTGGGAATTCTAATGCCATGCCCAGGTACCATCTACGCTTTTAACTGGAGCCTCCTAAAGACGGTTCCTGCCTATTTAGGAGCATGCTGGGCAGGCTGTGTTCCTCTCTGTGCCCTGACATATAAAAATAATCAGGTTAATGGAGTCTAGCCTGTGCCAAGAATGGGGCAGGGAGGGGTAAAATGGGGCAGTCACGTGGCTTTAGGCATAGTTCTGCTATTTCAATGTGTTGTGAGAAAATATTTAGGTTTACTTGTCCAAAACAAATGAGCAGAATGTCCACAGTTGAGAAGATAAAATGCATAACTTCTTCTTCTTTTTTTTTTTTTTTTACTTTATTTTGTATATTTAATACTTGAAAATATAAAAAATTAAAAACTAAAAAGTAAACACAGATGAATAAATATATATATTTCTCAATTTAATGTACTGGATTCATATAAAAAATTTTTTTGAATCAAACAATATGTTACACAATATATTTGGTTCATAGTAACACACTCATACAGTATTTGTCCTTTTGTGTCTGGCTTGCTTTGCCAGACACAAAAAGAACCTCCAGGTTCATCCATGTTGTCATATGCTTTACAACTCATTTCTTCTTACAGCTGCATAATATTCCATTGTGTGAATAGACCAGTTTGTTTATCCATTCATCTGTTGATGGACACCTGGGTTGTTTCCAACTTTTGGCAATTGTGAATAATGTGGCTATGAATATCGGTGTGCAGATGTCTGTTCGTGTCACTGCTCTCAGTTCTTCTGGGTATATACCCAGTAGTGGTATTGCAGGGTCACATGGCAAGTCTATATTCAACTTCTTTAGGAACTGCCAAACAGTCCTCCATACTGATTGTACCATCCTGCATTCTCACCAACAGTGAAGAAGTGTTCCTATCTCTCCACATCCTCTCCAACACTTGTAGTTCTCTGTCTTTTTCATAGTGGCCATTCTGATAGGTGTGAAATGATATTTCATTATAGTTTTTATTTGCATTTCCCTAATCATGAGTGATGTTGAGCATTTCTTCATGTGTTTTTTTGCCATTTGTATTTCTTCTTTGTAGAAATGTCTATTCAAGTCTTTTGTCCATTTTTAAAAGTCATTTGTCTTTTTATTATTGAGTTGTAACATCTCTTTATATATCCTGGATATTAAACTCTTATCAGATATGTGATTTCCAAATATTTTTTCCCATTGAGTTGGCTGCCTTTTCACCCTTCTGACAAAGTCCTGTGAGGTGCAAAAGTGTTTAATTTTGAGGCGGTCTCATTTATCTATTTTTTCTTTTGTTGCTTACGCTTTAGGTGTAAGGTCCAAGACACCACCACCTACCACAAGATCTTTTTTTTTTTTTTTTTTTACCGGGAGGTACCGGGGATCGAACTCCGGTCTCTCCATATGGTAGACGGACGCCGAACCTCTTGAGCCACATCCGTTTCCCTACCACAAGATCTTTAAGATGTTTCCCTACATTTTCTTCTAGTAGTTTTATGGTCCTGGCTTTTATATTTAGATCTTTGATCCATTTTGAGTTGATTCTTGTATAGGGGGTGAGATAGGGGTCCTCTTTCATTCTTTTGGTTATAGATATCCAGTTCTCCCAACACCATTTGTTGAAGAGATTGTTTTTTCCCGTTAGTGTGGGCTTGGTAGGTTTGTCAAAAACCAGTTGACTGGGGGGCGGATGTGGCTCAAATGGTTGGGCGTCCATCTGCCATATGGAGGGACCTGGGTTCGATCCCCAGGACCTCCCGGTAAAATAAAAAAACAAACAAACAAAACCCAGTTGACTGTATAGGTGAGGGTATATTTCTGGATTCTCAATTCTATTCCACTGATCGATGTGTCTATCTTTATGCCAGTACCATGCTGTTTTGACCACTGTAGCTTTGTAATATGTTTCAAGTTCAGGCAGTGAAATTCCTCTCACGTCGCTCTTCTTTTTTAGAATGCTTTTGGCTATTCGGGTGCACTTACCCTTCCAGATGAATGTGTTAATTGCCTTCTCTAATTCTGTAAAGTAAGCTGTTGGGATTTTGATTGGTATTGCATTGAATCTATAAATCAGTTTGGGTAAGATTGACATCTTCACGATATTTATTCTTCCAATCCATGAACACGGAATGTCTTTCCATTTGTTTAGGTCTTTTAAAATTTCTTTTAGTATTGTTTTGTAGTTTTCTACATATAGGTCCTGTACTTCTTTGGTTGAATAACTCCTAGGTATTGAGTCTTTTTGTTGCTATTGAAAATGGAATTTTCCCCCTGATTTCCTCCTCAGGTTGTTCAGTACTAGTGTACAAAAACATTACTGATTTTTGCGCGTTGATCTTGTATCCTGCCACTTTGCTGAACTCATTTATTAGCTCAAGTAGCTTTGTCATGGATACTTGAGGATTTTCTAAGTACAGGATCATGTCATCCACAAACAATGAGAGTTTTACTTCCTCTTTTCCTATTTGGATGCCTTTAAATTTTTTTTTTTCCTTTTCTAATTGCCCTAGCTAGAACTTCTAGTACAATGTTGAATAATAATGGTGACAGTGGGCATCCTTGTCTTGTTCCCGATCTTAGAGGGAAAGTTTTCAACCTTTCCCCATTGAGTATGATGTTGGCTGTGGGTTTTTCATATATGCCTTTAATCAAATTGAGGAATTTTCCTTTTATTCCTATTTTTATGTGTTTTTTATCAAAAAAGGATGCTGGATTTTGTCAAATGCCTTTTCTGTATCTATTGTGATGATCATGTGGTTTTTTTCCCTTCAATTTGTTAATGTGGTATATTACATTGATTGATTTTCTTATGTTGAACCAGCCTTGCATACCAGGAATAAATCCCACTTGGTCGTGATGTATGTGTCTTTTTGATATGCTGTTGGATTCTATTTGCACGTATTTTGTTGAGAATTTTTGCATCTATTTCATTAGAGAGATTGGTCTGTAATTTTATTTTCTTGTAAAATCTTTATCTGACTTTGGTATTAGGGTGATGTTGACTTCATAAAATGTGTTGGGTAATTTTCCCTCCTCTTCAATTTTTTGGAAGAGTTTAAACAGGATAGGTGTTAATTCTTTTCAAAATGCTTGATAGAATTCACTTGTGAAGCCATCTGGTCCTGGACTCTTCTTTGCTGGGATTTTTTTTTTTTTTTTTACCGGGAGGTACCGGGGATCGAACCCCAGTCTCTCCATATGGTAGACAGACGCCGAACCTCTTGAGCCACATCCGTTTCCCGTGCTGGGAGATTTTTGATGATGGATTCAATCTCCTTAAATGTGATTGGTTTGTTAAGTTCTTATATTTCTTGTAGCGTCGGTGTAGGTTGGTTGCGTGTTTCTAGAAATTTGTCCATTTCATCCAGGTTGTCTAGTTTGTTGGCATATAGCTTCTCACAATATCCTCTTATGATTCTTTTTATTTCGTGGGGTCATTTGTAACTTCCCCCCTTTCATTTCTGATTGTATTTATTTGCATCTTCTCTCTTTTTTTTCTTTTTTTAGTCTAGCTAGGGGTTTGTTAATTTTATTGATCTTCTCAAAGAACCAGCTTTTGGTTTTGCTGATTTTCTCTGTTGTTTTTCTGTCCTCATTTTCATTTATTTCTGCTCTAATCTTTATTATTTCTTTCCTTCTTTTTGCTTTGGGATTGGTTTGTTGTTCATTTTCTAGTTTCTCTAGTTGTTCAGTTAAATCTTTGATTTTAGCTCTTTCTTGTTTTTTAATATAGGCATTTAGGGCTATAAATTTCCCTCTCAAGACTGCCTTCGCTGTATCCCATAAGTTTGATATGTTGTGTTCTCATTTTCATTTGTCTCAATATATTTACTGATTTCACTTGCAATTTCTTCTTTGACCCACCGATTATTTAGGAGTGTGTTGTTCAGTCTCCACACATTTGCGTATTTACTTTTTTCCTGTCTATTATTGATTTCTAGTTTCATTCCATTATGATCTGAGAAGATGCTTTGTATAATTTCAATCTTTTTATATTTATTGAGAGCTGAAATGTGACCTAACACGTGGTCTATCCTGGAGAAAGATCCATGGGCACTTGAGAAGAATGTATAACCCGCTGAGTTTGGATGCAGTGTTCTATATATGTCTGTTAGGTCTAACTTGTTTATCATTTAAGTTCTCTGTTTCCTTGTTGATCTTCTGTCTAGTTGTTCTATCTAATGATGTGAGTGAGGTGTTGAAGTCTCCAATGACTATTGTAGAAATGTCTCTTTCTCCCTTCAGTTTTGCCAGAGTTTGTCTCATATATTTTGGGGCACCCTGATTAGGTGCGTAGATATTTATGACTGTCGTATCTTCCTGGTGGCTTGACCCTTTTATTAATATAATAGCCTTCTGTATCTCTTATAACTTTTTTGCATTTGAAGTCTGTTTTGTCTGATATTAGTATAGCTACCCCTGCTCTTTTCTGGTTACTATTCACGTCGATCTTTTCCCAAACTTTCACTTTCAGCCAGTTTGTATCCCTGGGTCTGAGGTGAGTTTCTTGTAAGCAGCATATGGATGGCTCATGTTTTTTTATCCATTCTATCAGCCTGTATCTTTTGATTGGGGAGTTTAATCCATCCACATTCAATGATATTACTGTAAATGCACTATTTACTTCCTCCATTTTATTCCTTGGTTTTCATATGTCATTTTGTTTTTGTCTCTCTTTTTACTCTTTTTGGTTAGCCTTTCTGCTATTCTTTCTTCTATACTCTCCTCCAAGCCTCTCTCTCCTATCTTTTTCTTTCAGGTTCTAAGGCTTCCTTTAATATTTCCGGCAAAGGTGGATTCTTTTTTTCAAACTGTCTTAGTTTCTGCTTGTTTGTGAATATTTTATACTCACCTTCATATTTGAAGGACAGTTTTGCTAGATAAGGAATTCTCAGTTGGCAGTTTTTCTTTTTCATTTTCCTAATTGTATCATACCACTGTCTTCTTGCCTCCATGGTTTCTGAAAAGAAATCTGCACTAAGTCTTACTGGACATCCCTTGTACATGATCGTTTGCTTCTCTCTTGCTGCTCTGAGAATTTTCTCTTTATCTTTGACATTTGACATTCTGAGTAGTATGTGTCTTGGCATAGGTCTATTTGGATTTATTCTGATTGGGGTATGGTGTGCTTCTTGGACATGTAAGTTTATTTCTTTTATGAGAGTTGGGGAATTTTTAGCTATTATTTCCTCAAATACTCTTTCTGCCCCTTTTCCCTTTTCTTCCCCTTCTGGAACTCCCATGACACGTGTGTTGTTGCATTTTGTGTTGTCATTCAACTCTCTGAGCCCCTGCTCAATTTTTTCCATTCTTTTCTCTCTCTGTTCTTTTCTTTCTTCAATTTTAGCTGCTCTGTCTTCAGTATCACTTATTCTTTCTTCTCTCATTTCGAGCCTGCTGTTGTATGCCTCAAATGTGTTTTTGACCTCACCTATTGTGTCTTTCATTCCCATGAGCTTTGTTACTTTTCTGTTCAGTATTTCAAATTCGTCTTTGCATTCGCTCAATGTCTTCTTGATGTCATTTAACTCTTTAACTATATTGTCTTTCAACTCATTAATTTGATTTTGGAAATTTGTGCTCATCTTGCTGATTAGTTCTCTCAAATTCTGCATCTCTTCTGGGACTTTGATGTATTCCCTTTCTTGGGCCATGTCTTCTATTTTCTTAGTATGGCTCATAATTTTTTGCTGGTGTTTAGGCATCTGGTTAGGATGTAGTTTACTCAGATGCTCAATCTCTTTCTCTTTTATAGGGATTTAGTGGCAGGAGGCTGCGAGTTACCACAGCTCTTTGATTTTTGGCTTGACCTGGATTGTTAGGATTGTCCTGCTGGTTGCTCAAAACTGGTCACTGGACCCAGTAATTGGTTGTACAGTCACTTACTAGGGCCTTGGGCAGGGAGGCTATAGAGGCCAGGAAAAGCCTCTCCTACTTATTTTTAATTTTCTTATGTGCACTTCCTTAATTTGCCAGTTGATTGCACTCACTGGCAGCTGTCAATTCAATGCCTGGTTAGAGTGTATTTGTTGCCACACAGACCAGATCAATGTGATCGAGTTTCCTGTCTGGAGGCTAAGAGCCTTGCAATTCAAACTTTCTGAGACAGTTCTCCAGTCTTCTCTGGCAGCCCCCTCCCTTTTCCCAGCTAGGAAATATTTCCACTTCCCTCAGAGTCCTCAACAATCAGTCCCTGTTAGTAAGAGGAGGAGATTGGGAGGTTTCTATATCTTTAGCCCCTTGCAGGCTCCAAGGCAAACAATGGCACAGCCCCACCCAGCCTGGAAGGGCTCTTGGGACAGGGCAGACCAAACCTGCCAGTCAAAATCCGAGTCAGCCCTAAGCTCTCTCTACCCTCTCCTGTGGAGTCCTCAACAATCAGTCCAGTCTAGAAGAGAGATTTCTCCAGTCCTTCACTGGCTCCCAGGGCAAACCATGGTGTGGTCCCACCTGGCCTGGAAGGGCCCGTGGAGCACCGCAGCCCAAATTTGTGGGTCAGAAGGTGAGTCAGCCTTAGGCTGTGTCCCTCTCTCTGCCCTTTCCTTGGGTTGTAGATCCCTGGAACACTCTTTGTCTGTAGTCACAGGCCCAGAGGCCCGAGAATTCTAAAGAGTCTCTAGTGTGGGGGAGGGTGCCGGCAGCAGCAGCCGCTGCTGGTTCCAACTCATGGTTCTGTCGTTGCGATTTCCCTCTTTTGTCCTTCTCTCCTCTGGGTGATGTCTAGCCTTCACCTGCTGTCCTAAACCCTAGAAGATCTTTTTTGGGGCTGTTTCAGCCTGTCCTCTAGCTATTTTTCTGGAGAAGAGAGCCCCATGTCTTACTAGTCTGCCATCTTCCCGGAAGTGCTCTGGAGCATGCCTTCTTAATGTCTGTGAATCTCCTACTTCAGTAGAAGTCCTTCCCAGCCCTCGCTCCCCACTACTGCTCCCTTCACTGTACTGCTCCTTGAACCACCTCAGATGCTGCTTCCAGATGCTTTTTACTGATAATATAAAAAGCAAACTCCTTACCACAATAATGAAGGCCTTTCACAATCAAACCGCAAACAAATACTCCAAGTTGCCTTCAAATTCTTGGAACATCTTCCCTCCTCCCTGCCCCCGTCTTTTGGACCCACTTCCATTTCCTTAAGGAAGGTAGGCCCTGTCCCAGCTCTTATTTTTGCATTTGCATTTCCCTCTTCCTCTAATTCTGCTCCAACTTCAATGTCACCGACCTTCGGAATCCCCCGACTTCAAGCATAAATCATTGCTTCCACCTTTATCCCAACAAGTACCTGGTTTTATCTCTTTTCTAGCACTGTGGTAATTTTGTTTTTTCTTTATTTTTTTTCAAGTTACAAGTTTAACACATGCTTGTATAAAAAATATCTAAAGGTTCTCTGTTCCTAGAGAAGCCCGCACCAAATCTTGGTGTGTATTTCCGGCCTTCTCTCCCATTTCTCAGCAAGCTGTGTTCTTTCCTCTATTTTCCAAATAAATTCTTTTTACTGGCCTAACTAAAAAAAAAAAAATCTAAAAATATATAAAAATACATAGAGTGGGAGTTATGAATCTCTTCATCCATGTTTGAGTCACAAGGTGTTTGGTGGAAGTGGGAAAAGAAATAAATGTTTATTGTATTATTCTGAATATGTTTTTTTTTTTTTTTTTTTCCCACGACATGATTCCATTTACTTGAAATGTCCAGAACAGACAAATCCATAGAGACAGGAAGTAGATCACTGTCAGGCAGGAGCTTGGAGAAGAGGGAAGGGAGAGGGTCTGCTTAATAGGACTGGGGTTTTCTTTTATAGGAGATGAAAATGTTCTGGAATTAGATGGTGCTGGTTGCATAACATTTTGAAAGTACTAAATACCACTTATTTGCTAAAAAAAAAAAAAAAACTACCCTGAATTGTACGCTTTAAAATGATTAAAATGATGAATTTTGTGTTGTGTAAATGTCATTTCGATTTATCTCAAATTTTTACAAAAGTCTTTGACATTGGATTCAGGCAAATCTGAATTTGAGTCATGGTTCCACATAACAATAGAAAACTATTTAACCTCTAACCAATGGACAAGGAATAAAGCCTTACTTTTCAATTTTTAAAATCAGTTTGGTCAGAGGAGCCAGTGTGGCTCAGGAGTATAGTGCCAGTTTCCCATCTACGAGGCCCTGGGTTCAATCCCAGGGCCTGGTATTTAAAAAAAAAAATCGGTAAGGTTAACCTTGCACATATTTTATTATTAAGATTTAATTAGACGGGGACGGATATGGCTCAAATGGTTGGGCGTCTGTCTTCCATATGGAGGTCCCTGGGTTCAAGCCCCGGGACCTCCCGGTAAAAAAAAAAAAAAAAGATTTAATTAGACGATAACACAAAACTGGTACTATCTAAGCAAATGGCATCACTATCTTTCCTGTTTACAAGAAACTTAGAAATCACCACAGGTATCGACCCTTTCCTACCCTGTTGTGTATATTTTGGATTCTAAATCTCTCTCTCTCTTTGGGATGATAAATGCAGTTCATTATTTCTTTAGATGATTAAGCTCTCATACTAGGATTTTACATGCTGGTGAATGCTGACAAATTACCTCTCCCACAGAACTATAAATACACATTCCCAGACAGTATAAATATATGGTTGAAGTAACATTAACACACATCATAATTTTATCAATTATATAATAAAACAAATGATCAAGTAGCCAAATATTAAGTCACACAGCTCAAAAGGCATACGAAATATTAGATATCTTCTGAATTCATTAGCAGAAACTTACTTCTTTTTTTCCAAGAGGTTGGGGAGAGAAGGAAAAAAAAATCACATTTCAAACTAAAATAGCTGGTAAAAAACTTCCAATAGATATGGAAAAAATTATAAAAAATTCAGAAATTTTATGATTAAGAATGTGTAGCCACCATAACAAAGCAGCTCTACCTTTTTAAAAATAATTACCATCGCTTCTCGGCCTTTTGGCTAAGATCAAGTGTAGTATCTGTTCTTATCGGTTTAATATCTGATGCGTCCTCTGTCCGAGGACAATATATTAAATGGATTTTTGGAGCTGGGAGATGGAATGGGGGCTTGCTCCGTCCACTCCACGCATCGACCTGGTGTTGCAGTACTTCCAGGAACGGTGCACCAAAATAGAAAGAAAAAAAAAAAAAAATAATAATAATTACTTAAATTAGAGAGCATGTTCTACACAAGACAAAAACAACGTTTTACTAAAAATTGAATATGTTTTTATATCTGAAATATTTCATTTAAAAGTGACAGTCTTTCCTGTTCTTTGCTAGCCATCCTCTTTGTCAGAAATAACTACTATTAGCCGTTTATTATCATTATGCACTCATTTTTCTAGGCCTTTTGCTATGGTTCCAAACAAATAAATATACACATATACATATATGCAATTGTTTTTATACAAATGGAACCCCACTGTATCTATTGTTCTCTAATTTATTTGTTAATCAACACACTTTTTTTTCATGTCCTTACAATTAGGGCTACCTTTTCCTCTTTCATAAGTATTTCATGGTATGATTGTCCACTTTGATTTATTCTTTCTTCTCCCGATGGACACAGGTTTTTTTCAAGTTTTCTCATTGTCTGTTTACACATTTTTCTCCCACTAAACTTTGTACTCCTTAGCCTTAAAACATGGTGTTCAAGAAACATTTAGCATTATTTCTGGCCATGGTTTTCCTGTATGCACAAGTCAAGGTTGGTGGCAACTTAGGACAGAGGAAAAAAAAGGGTCCAATAAGTATTGACATTGGAATTTAGAAGACAGGGAGGGGCAGGCTGGGAGCAAACTGGTTCACAAAGACTGAACAGAGTAGATGGGACTTAAGTAGAGCCTTGAGGGAAGCAGATGTGGCTCAAGTGATTGGGCTTCCTCCTACCACGTGGGAGGTCCCTGGTTCAGTTCCCAGTGCCTTCTGGAGAAAGCCAGCTGGCGCGACAGGCAGGTGCTGCAAGCTGACCCAACAAGATGACGCAACAAAGAGACACAAAGAGGAAAGACAATGAAAGGCACAACAAGGCAGGGGGCTGAGGGGGCTCAAGTGATTGAGCGCCTTTCTCCCACATGGGAGGTCCCAGGTTCGGTTCCCGGTCCCTCCTAAAGAGAAGATGAGCAGACACAGAAAGCACACAGTGAATGGACACGGAGAGCAGACAGCGAGCACAAACAACAAGGGGGAGGGATAAATAAAGAAAATAAATCTTTAAAAAATTAAAAATAAATAGATTCTTGAAAGGTTGAGTAGGGATTAGGACGGCAGAGAGATTTTGGTCTTTTCCGTTTCTAAAATAAAGCAGCACCTTCAGCCTGCCAGGCTGACACTGTTGCCTGTGGCCCGTGGCCCTGGAACTATGCCCTCCCCGACTGCTGGGGGCTTCCCCAGCTACACTGCTTCAGCCTGGGAGGGCATCTGAAGGAAAATGGAATTGTTATTCATTTTAAATTATTTTATTTTTATAGAAGCTTTAGATTATATAAATGTTACATCGAAAATATAGGGGATTCCCATATATTACACCCCTCCCACACTTTCCCCCATTACCAACATCTTTCATTAGTGTGGTACACTTTTACAATTGATGAACACGTATTGAAGCACTGCTACGAACTGTAGTTTACATCAAGGTTTACACTTTGCACCGCACAATTTTATAGGTTTTTGACAAAATGTATAGTGGCCAGAGTTGCTATGAAACAGGGCTTCCTAAAAACACGGGTGGGTGTGCATGGAGTGATTCCCAGTCTGCCCTTGGCCAAAAAAGGCAAGGAGGCTTGGCCTTCGGGAGCTCACGTTCCAAGAATAGTCTTTGCTTGCGGAAACCAAGTAAATGCCAAAGGACTCATGGGGTGATTCCCTGACTGCTCCTTCCAGTGCATCGAGAACATTTCTTACCCCCTCTGGTATAGAATACGTCATAGTGCATCACGGTGACCTGTTTTTGCATCCACTTCCCCGTGTGTATAATTACTGTGTAATTATACTCAAGAGTGACATCCTGAGCCACATCTTAGCTGAACTGATACAGCTTAACTTCTCCTTCGACATCTATCAGCAGAGTAACCCTGCGTGATGGCTGCTCAATGAATAAATGAGCGAAGTGTTAGAAGCCACCTGTCCTAATGTGGGCTCCCCCAGAAGCACGTCGCAAAACAAGGACTTCCAAGTAATTTATTTGGAAAGTGATCCCAGGGACACCAGTAGAGGAGAGGGGACGTGAGATGGGAAAGGAAAAGCAGCTAGTAAAGGGTGTGTTCTGGAGCAGATTACTTCTGTGGGAACCTAGAATTTAACTTTATGGAGAAACGATGGTGCAAAACATATCCTCAGGATTATCCCACCTCAGGGCAGGGCAGCTGAGCTATGTATACACCAACTCCTGTGAATTCCTGTTTGAGGGCTGTTCCTGGGGGCATAAAAGTTTCCCAGCCCTACCAGCTTGCCACACACAGGACAGGCTTGGAGATGGAGATGCTGGAAGGTGCCCTCCGGAACGCGCTGGCATGGTGAATTCTGAGGGATGTGGGCAGGGCACGTGGCATTGGTTATACCACCATAAGGGGTAAAACATCCATGGGAGACCCGAATGCCCTCTAACTTTTTTTTTTTTTTAACAAGGTACCAGGAAATGAACCCAGGACTTCGCACATGGGAAGCAGGTGCTCAACCACTTGAGCGACATCCGTTCCCCACCCTCTAACTTTTGTAACAAGCGTTTGTTCCCTTCAAATATCCAAAAAGAGTCACTGTGGTCCCTCTGCAATCCATGGTTCCTTCTTCTTTTAAATATCGCCAATTCTTCCAACCTATCCCTCACTCAGCATGGCTTTCTTTAGCCATCCCTCACACACCTAAATCAGTAAAATGAAAAAAAAATTTTTTCTAAGGAAAATAATACACGTTCAGTATCTACTAAGGACCATGTACTGGATGACTTTTAAATGCTGTTGCTTTTATATGTAGGCGAATAATGTGGCACCACTTCCACCCATGTTCTTTTTTTTTTTTTTTACCAGGAGGTCCCGGGGATCAAACCCAGGTCCCTCCATATGGGAGATGGACACCCAGCCATTTGAGTCACATCTGTCCGTCCTCCCCCCCATGTTCTTTAAATATATAGCCTCCACCTAGTGAGAGAAGAGGCTGAGGTTTCCTTAGGGGCAGGATGAAAGGTCATGGTTGGTTGATAAAGGTGCTTAGCCTTCTAATGTCCAGCACAGTCCAGCTCTAGTCCCAAAGCTGTAAGTACTTCCCCCTAAATGGAAGCACTGTATGTAATTGCTGTACCCTCTTCAAAAGGAAGATAACCACTTGGGGCTCTCATTCCCACCCTCCACCCCAAATCGTTTATGAATCTATTCCTTCCTGCTGCGTATATTACTTTCTTTGAGTAGATTGTGGGAAACGCATTTCTCTCCATCTTCTTACATTTCTAGTGTTTTACTGAGCTCCCTTTCCAGATTACTCCCCTTCCCAGAAGTTGCTCAGCTTTCCTGCCAATGTTCACATACTTATAATACTCTACAGTGAGTCCATTGCCCCCTTGGGGCAAGGTCATTCTCTCCATAGTATAGAAGAGGAAACTGAGGCTCAGAGAAGTTGAGAGATTTGCCCAAGTGCACACAAGGCTGGGGTTGGAACTGACTGCCCGACTCTGCCTGACTCTCAGAGAGCTCTGCTGTTCTCCCCCTGCCCAGTATCCATTTCTCCTTCTTCTGCTAATAGAGCGCATGTTTCTTTTTTGGAAACCGTTCTTCCCCCCTTCCATCTTTGTCGTTTGGGTGAGGATGCCACCAGCCCCAGTTCTAGGAGGGAATCACTTGACCCAGATGCCTGCCAATCACTATGTTCTCCCAGTGGCTTCAGTTATTTGTTCAAAGATGGGCAAAAAGATCCAATTCAGGTCCATGTTTTAACTGGAAGAAAACAAGCAGGATGTTCCCCTTTCCAGTGGGACTAAAGTAAGGGCAAATGTAAGCCTGAAAGCACAAGAACTAGTCTGGTCAGGCTGACACACATTTGTACTCCATCTGCTCCATTCCTGTTTAGAAAAACTGCCATGTGCTGCAATCCTTTTGTCTTTCAGTTCTCACACAAGATGAAATAGAGCAGGCTGAGTGTTGCCACAACTCCCTGGCAATGCGATCACGCCTCTGCACCTGCCCTCAGTCACTTTCCTGGCTCTGCGATTACCGCCTAGAACCTAATAATGGAGCCAACAAAGAGCACAACTGAGATGAGCATGGAGAGAGGGGGAGTCTGCATGATATCTCTTGAATCCCTAGATCTGGCTGAACCTCAAGCCTATTGTTATGGGACTTCTCAGTTACAGAATCAATAAATCAATCTTTCTTCTCTCTCTACCTCTCGCTCTCCCTGCCCTCCCCCCTCCCCCAACACAGCTGAGCTGGGATTTGTTGCTTGCAAGAAAACAACGACACTAATCCTAACAAGTTTGGATTGAAGGTCTAGCTCTCCTGGATCTTAGGCTAATTTTCTTCCCACTTTCTGGATTCCTGGGTCCTTGTCCCATCTTGGTGACCAATGAGCTGTCTGATCTTCCAAATCAGTTCACCTCTCTGGACTTCAAATTCCTCATCTAGAGAACGACAGGCTTGGAAACCACGATTTCTAAGGGCCCTCCTGGGACTTGCGCTCTGGTGCTCTAAGATTTTGCTTCTGAGTGCTGCCCTGGACTGGCCAGCTTGGCTGTGAGGCAGAGGTCCTCCTGGGAGCACGTCTTATGGGTCAGCAGCCCTGCTGGGCCCACCCGCACACGCATGCCTCCCTGACGATGTTAACGTTTCCAGTGTTTCTATTCTGAGATGGAGCAAACAACATCAGTAACAACCCAAGAGTGATAAAATAATTGCATGGCTGCCTGTACCCCATTTGCTCTATTCCTGTTTAGGAAAAATGCCATGTGCTGCAATCGTTTTGTCTTTCAGTTCTTAAACAAAATGAACTAAAGCAGCTGTTGCTGCAGTCCCCCTGACAGTGAGGGGACGCCCTCTGCACCTGCCCTTGGCCACTTACCTGGCTTTGCATGGGGGCGTCTATAAAGCCTGCCTGCCCCAGCTTCCAAAATGTTTGCCAGCCTGACTCTCTAGGCCTGGACACAGGCTTCAGACACAGCTCCTAGGCCAGCCAGGTGCTTTCGCAGCTGGGGCCCAAGGCTTCTCAAGACCTTGGATAGGGGGGCAGTGTGGCCACACACTGGTGTACTAATGAGAATTTAAAATCCACTCCATGTTCCTGTTTGCGGTGGACATCTCCACGGCCTTCATTTGCTTTGCAGATTCTCTTAATCATTCCTGGCATTTACTTCTTCCTGAATGCTCTTCTTTCTTTCTTTTTTTTTTTTTTTAAACATTTATTTATTTAGTTTATTTTTTTAACCCCCTCCCCCACCCCCCCGATGGTTCTCTGTCTGCTCATTGTTTTTGTTTGTTTGTTTGTTTTGCAATTTTTAAAAAATAAGTCTGCTCATTGTTTGATTGCCTTCTCCAGGAGGCACCGGGAACCGAACCCAGGACCTCCCACATGGGAGGCGAGAGCCCAATGGCCTGAGCCATATCCATTCCCCGCGGGCTGCGGCATCTGCTGGCTTGTGGCATCTGCTCATTTAGGCGTCTGCCTGTTGTGGCGGTGTGGCGTCTAACTTCTTTAGGAGACACAAGGACCCGAATCCGGGACCTTCCACGTGGTAGTCAGACGCCCAACTAATCAAGCCACATCCACTTCTCCTGAATGCTTTTTAAAAGGTACTTTCTAAAAGGAATGGGGGCACAAAGGATATTTGCCTTATTATGTTTTGCTGACCCCTAACCCAATCCTGAAACCAAGCGGCTTATAAGAAAGTCAAGATCATTATCAACCCAACAAACAGTTCTTGAGAATCCACCCAGATTACCCCTCACAGTCATTGTCCCAGCTGCTTCATTTGTAAGGAAGACAGTTTGTCCTGACAGTCCAGCTCATGTCCTGTACCCTGTCTGTTCTTTGGAAAATTAATATTACACTGTCACATGATCACCCTCCAGGATCTCAGATGTTATTTCTGAATTCAGATTTAGTTTTAGCCGGTAGGACTTTCAGCTTTTTGTCTGAGTGGGAGGGGAGGGTGAGCACGGAGAAGCTTAGAGTTGTGTTCTGAAACTCTGAGGCTAACAAACAACAGCAAGACTCAACTCATTGTTTAATTTGTAGTAAGGTGGGACACAGCCCTCTGTGTAGAGAAAGAAAGGCAGTTGGGATAATTTGGCCTTTCTTAGGGGCTAGGGGTTTTTGGAGTGGACCAAGTTGTTTTAGAGGGAACCCTAATGACAGCTCCATATGTTGAGCAATATGTGCATTTTTAATACTTCTAGAACAGCGAGTGATAAACCTCCCAGATAGCTGCCCAGCACAAGCTGACAAAAGTCTCCCAGAATTCAGACATGTGGCTGTAACACATCAGAATGTTATGTTCCTACAAGAAGAGACTCCGTCATATCAACCATCTGTCGAAGCCCCAGTCCCAGCCGTGCCCTATATTTTAAGCTCTGGATCCTTTGATTAGAGGCAGGGCAATTCTTTACTATGAACGTCAGATACTTTGCTCTTGGCCCATTGGGGAGGTAAAGACAAAGAGTGCTTGTGGAATAGTTGACTTCAAAGCGTTGTCTTTTCTTAAGTTCTGGGTAGCCTAAATACCAGCTTGCTATTCCCTGCTCAGTCATAAATCCAGATTTATTCCTCAAGTCTCCTGAAATAACTCCCTGGTCTAATCCAATCCCACCAGCCCTTTAAGGGCCAGCTCAAACCCCATCATCACCTAGTCCATAAGACTTCCCCAGTTGCCGCTAACCACAGCCTGCAGTTTTAAGCTGTCTCATTTCCTCCTTCACAGCCAGAGTCCAATTCCAATGAACTCCCTACACCACAACCCTGCTCCTGGACTATACTTTGAAGTTTTTTGCCTCTTCCTCTTCCTTCCTCTTTTTCTTAGCTTGTTTCTGTTCTCTGGTGCTCTGGACCAGCCCCTGCTTCTGGCTTTACACTTGTCCCTTGGATCTGATACCTGATTCGGAGTCTCTGGAATTTACCAGAGCTCATTTCTTTGGCTTCAATCTTTTTTTTAAAAAAAGATTTATTTTTATTTATTTATTTTTCCCCTTCCCCCCTCGTTTTTGTGTTCGCTTTCTGCTCTTTGTGTCCATTCGCTGTGTGTTCCTCTGTGTCTGATTGTTTTCACTTTAGGCAGCACCAGGAACCGATCCTGGGACCCTCTGGATTGGGAGAGAGGCACTCAATCTCCCGTGCCACCTCGGCTCCCTGGTCTGCCATGCTTTTTATTACCTTTCCCCAGTGTCTCTTTTTGTTGAATCATCTTGCTGTGCCAGCTTTCTGCGTGGGCCAGCTCTCTGCTCAGGCCAGCTCGCTGTGCGGGCCGATTTGTCTTTCACCAGGAGGCCCGGGGAATCGAACTCTGGACCTCCCATATGGTAGACGGGAGCCCAATCACTTGAGCCACATCCATTTCCCTTGGCTCCAATCTTGATCCTTGCCTTTTGGATTCTGTCTGCTAATGAAAGATCTGGGTACTTCCCCTGACTCAATTCAGTTCCCGAGAACCTTTCCACTGGTTCTACCCCAGGGCTGATCTCAATGGTAAACTAGTTTCTGGTCCTGTCCAAAAGAAACTGCACAATCGCAGCAAACAGTGGTCCCTTTCCCTATGACTAAATGCCTTACCCCAGGTAAGCAGTGACTCTCCTGAGGTGGGAACACAAATCACAGAACAGGTAAGGCCTATAGTTTTAGGTGGTCTGACACTGTACTTACGAGCATGAGTTCTAATTCCAGGTTGCCACTGACTTCATTTACTTTTATATGACCTTGGGCAAGTAATGAGCCTCTGCAAGCCTCAGTTTCCTCATCAGTTTAATGGGAATAATAATAGTTCCTATTTCACAGGATGGGCATGAGGATTAACTGAGTAGTAGGCCAGAAGCTGAAATATTAACTAAATCTTTGTGCACTAGTATGGATTCTTATACCTGGCCCAAGGATAGCATGGGAGTATGGGGGTATATGGTGGGGTGAGGAATTGAAGAAGATTCCTCAAAGAGTCTTGAGGATCTGTGTGTCGATGCTCCACCTGGCACAGAGTAAGCACCCAATAAATGCAAATTGAAAAAGAAAATAGAGGATTGAGAAATCAACAGATGGTTCACCTGTCCTCCCAGGTCATAAAAGCAGGCTAGGGCAAAGGGCAGTTGTTTATGCTTTCTTTACAGGTTTTCCAGGGGCTAAACCCACTGTGTGCAAGATTCAGATTTCCAGGGAGGAATAAAGTCCGTTGCATTTGACTGGAAGGGTCTATTCTCTGGATGGCTTTAGGGACATGTTGGGGAGTCCCACTTCTCCCAGATGCTTTTTGTTCCAGAGCCTGGACCTTCTCGTCTTCAGTATAATTACCCTTCATAATACAGTTGTTTAAGGTTTGAGCCAAGCTGCTGACTGTGACACCAAAAATAACTGAAGATTGTGCTGTATACTGGGGGCAGGAAACCAAGTTCTATGGGCCAACTCTGGGTCACTGCCTACTTTTATTTTATTTTTTTTTAGGAGGTACCAGGGATTGAACCCAGACCCTATACATGGGAAGCAGGTGCTCCACAACTGAGCTACATCTGTTCCCCTGCCTACTTTTTATAATAAAGTTTTATTAGAATACAGCCATGCCCATTCTTTTATTATTCTCTCTGGCTCCTTTTGGGACAGAATGGCAGAATTGGGTGGTTGTGACAGAGACCACGTGGCCCACATAAAAATGTTTGCTAACTGCAGCTATAAATCATTTAGGTTTCAAATGATGTCAAATTAGGGCCCAAATGATTTATACATGATATATTCTCTTGCATATTTCACCATTGTTAAGTTTTATCTTGGTTGCAAGTATAATGCAAGGACCAGCCATTTATTTCTTTTCTATCTCTCATAGATGTTTCTTGACATGACTCAATCAGGCACCGACTGCTCCTCTAGACTTATCCTCCTTAACTTTTCTACAATTTTCCTACTTTTCTAGTCTAGGTAAGTCAGTCAGTTTTCTTGCCTTTTCCTAAGTACATTGGTTGCTATCTAACCATGCATTTTCCAAGTGGGACAGAAGCTTATCCTCCTTATTAATTTCTTTATCAAAACTGTGTTGACTTTTCATGTACCAGTTCAAACAGCATCTCTCTGAGAAGGTCTTTCCTGATACCACAGCCAGAAAGCATCACTCAGTCCTCTGACGTCTGTCAACAGTCTTGTCTAAGCTTCCTGGATGACATGGAGACTACTTCATTCTTTAGATTTTCAGTCCATGTCTGGTCTTCCCAAATAAGCAGTTAGATCCTAGAGGGCAAGCCTCCTGTCTTAAGGTTTTATCTATTTCCTACTCCCTTCCCCACTTCACAAACTCCCTTAATTTCATTCTTACTACATGCTGTTATGGAGATGGATAGGTCATGGTTGACCATACATACAAACTTAGATATACCTGGGGACATAAAAGCAGTGCATACAATCATTGTTTGCATGAGTTGCTTTGCATGAGGGAGAGGAACATTTCAAGAGGAAGTTTAGTGCATGAAGATGGAGAAGGAGGCATGGTGTTTGCTACAAAGGCCAGACCAGGCATTTCATCTGGGCTCTGGGGAGAGAAAGGGCTGCTGCAAACACAGAAGGAGCAGATTCATGAGGGCCCAGGAAGTACACTTGGGGCAAAGGGGATGTGTGACATAGACTTGAGATCCTTCTTCCCATTTCTGTATCTTACATATGCTTCTTACAGAAAGAAGACTAAAGGGAATGTGGCATTATTTGGCTACCTCTCCTGGTTTTCATCTTGGGGAAAGCTGGTCAACAGCATCCTAGGCGAGGGATCAGGTTTTCACGAGTGTCAACAATCGTGGTCATAGCTACATTGCTCAAGTAGCTCATGAGATTACTAGAGCTGGAGAACATGAGAGGACTGTCAGTGAGGAGATGCCTCCTGTATCACTAGAGAATAAGGGCGTCAGACTTGTTGAAGGCAGAGAGACACGTAGACACGTGGACTATGAGTGAGTGAAATTTGTGTAGTAATGTAAATATGACCTTATTTATAGCTACAGGCTTTGAGGGCTTCCAGAACGTGGTAGTACAGAGGTATTTGTTCATATGCAAGGTGATCAGTAAGTCCATAATGAATCAGGATTACATCAGTAACAGAAGCCAACGCCCACAACCCTGGGGGTGGGGGTTAAATCCGCTTTAAAGGGCTCACTAATCCATGTTTATTTATATTAACAGTTAGTGATCTGACAATGCAGAATCTGGGTACTCTCTTTGACAAAAGTTCATTCAAATCATGCAGGAAAGTATAGGGTTGTATTAGTCAGCCAAAGGGGTGCTAATGAAATACCAAAAATGGGTTGGTCTTTATAAAGGGTATTTATTTGGGGTAGAAGTCCACAGTTACAAGGCCAGAAAGTGTAAGTTTCTTCTCTCACCAAAGTCCATTGCCACGTGTTGGAACAAGACAGCTGCCGAAGTTTGCCAGGGTTCAGGCTTCTTGGTTTCCTCTCTTCCCGGGGCTGCGTTTCTCTCTGGGCTTAGCTCCTTTGGTTCCTTCACAAGGTCAGCTATAGACTATCAGGCGAATGGCTCACTTCTCTTCTTACATATGCTTATCCTCCTTATTAATTTCTCTCCAACATCAAAACTGCTTCTCAAAAACTGCTTCCTCTGTCCTTTGCTTTGCCTTTTTTTTTTTTTTTAATTTATTTTTATTGTGGGTAAAAATCAAAATTCTCACAATACATACAAACATTTGCAAAATGATATATAAATATATATGCATATATGTGTATTTGCTTACAAAAATGTTATTTATATATATATATATACATATATTTTAAGAGGTGCTTAGATTACCTAAAATATTACACGGAACCCACTGGGATTCCCATGTTCCCCACCTCCCACACCTCCCACCACATCCCACACAAACATCTCCCACAGTGTGGCCCACCAACCTCAATGAACTTACACATCCTGGAGCCTTGCCACCAACCAGTGTGAGACGGTCCCTCTTGATCTGATCCCAATCTTCCCCTCGAGTCTTATCTCTGCCTGGTCTCTCACCCTCTGCCTTCCAGCCATGCTGGCCTTCTTTCAGTCCTCCTACGGGTCTGTGTTTCTTCCCAATTTAGCAGTCTCAGTTGTTTCCTCCTTCCAGCATCTGCATCCCAATTCCAGGGAAGGATTCTGACTGGCTCTGTTGCCAAGTCCTGGACGAATCACAGTCGCCAGGGTGATGGGGTACAATGATTATCCAAGTCCCACTGAGGCCTGGGGTGGTAGAGGAGGTGTGGATGACAGTCTTACTGGAACCACATGGAATATGGAAGGAATTTGTCCTTCAAGGAAATTTGTTTCCCCTACAAGACTGTAAGTTCCCTGAAATCAGAGGCCTGTCCTTTTTGGTTCATAGTTTTATCCCCAGTACATAGAATAGTGCCTAAAAAATAGTAAGTACTAAATAATATTCATCGAACACATTAATGAATTTCCATATTTTACAACTAAAACACCAATCTAGTCACTGTCATATAAATCTTAGTAAAAAGTGGTAGAAAATTCAAAACCTGGTACCAAAAACACATCTTGTTAAAAGAAAGCCTTTTGGAAAGCGGATGTGGCTCAAGCGATTGGGCTCCCACCTATCACATGGGAGGTCCCTGGTTCGGTTCCCAGTGCCTCCTAAAGAAGACAGCTGGGCAGGCGCGGCAAGCTGATGCAAGAAGATGACACAATAAGAGACACAAGAAGAAAAACATAACGAGAGACACAACAAAGCTGGGAATGGAGGTGGCTCAAGCGATTAGGCACTTCCCTCCCACAAAGGGGATCTTGGATTCAGTTCCCAGTGCCTCCTAAAGAAACAAGGAAGACAACAGACACAGCAAGTGCAAACAACGAGGGGGTAGGGAGGAATAAATAAATTAAATAAATCTTTTAAAAAAATAATAAAGCCTTTTTTTTTGTTAAAACAATCAAGTAAATTGTTAACATATTACCTCTGGGCCTTCCTTTTGCATAGAATATTCTACCTAAAACTACTTAGTTAGTTAACTAAAGTTTTTGTTTTGCTCTAAAAAAAATGGCAATCTAGAACAGACAGTGCCATCCAATATTATGTACTATGCCACATGTGGCCCCTGAATACTTGAAATGTGGCACGTATAAACAAAAAAACTGAATTATTGCATTTATTTAATTTTAACAAATTTAAATAGTCAAATGAGGTTAGTGGCTACTGCATTGGACAGTGCAGATTTAAAATATCCTTGCAATCCATTATCATGGAACATATTTTTGACTGCCTAAATTGTCATATGTCTAAATATTCTGTCTTTGCTAAACAATCGACTATGGTAAACAATCAACATCTAATTTGTCTAGCTGTGATTTGAGATTCATCTGAAATATGAAGAGCAAACACTCTTTTAAGTTTCCTCTTGGAGGTAGATGAAGAATGTCTTAACATGAGTACGAGAATGGAGTACAATTTGTAGGCAGCTATTTGTCTTTTCAATTTTATTAGGGTCTCCATGCATGCTTCCACCTAAAATCACATTAAAGCCATAATAATAAAATCTTTTCTACAAAAGACAAGAAAAAAGTAAATAAGTAGCTTCCAAACATTTACCTACTAGGATAAAATGAGTCCAGTGGAATAAAAACGCTTTACAAACTGAGATTCTTTTCACAGTTTTCTTCCTGGCCATAGAAATTTCTATTCCTGTCTTTCCTCATACATAGTTGCACAAAGCTGGGTCACTTGCAAAAACAAAAAGGAGAAAGAGAGACTTTTAGCTATCATTGAAATTGTTTATCACTGCTTAAGTGGAAAATAATCTTTCTTTTGTGATTCTCAGCAAAAGTGGAATGTGTGTCTAGAATGAAACTTTGGGCAAATAACTGACTTAAATAACTGAATAAAGAGCTTTGATTTATTTACGTAAATATAAACTGAAATGTGTTTAGATATGCTATGGCACAATTTGCATGTTATCTTATTTTACATACAAATATTTTTATTTTTAACTTTTTTCTTATTAGATGCTCTTATGAAATTTTATGTATTCACCTTTTGAACAGCCTCACACTTTTGAACATGGTACATCCATGCTGCTAATTCAATATCTAATTGTTGTTTATTTCTTTATTTATTTATATATATATGTATATAATTATGTGTGTGTGTGTGTGTATACACACACATGCTTGGTTGTGGACTCTTACACACTGTTTAATGAATCAACATTTTAGACAAGTAGCATAAGTATCACAAATTAATACTGTTGATTCAGAGTACAAATCATTTAATATATTTTTAAAAATGTGTTACCTTCAGGAAGATGCTCCAGCATTTCACGTTTTGACAGTGTATATAATTTTTAAGAAAGAACATAATTAAATAATATACATAGTGTCCAAAAATGTCTTGTTGAAGACTATGCCTAAAAGGTGAGATATAATAAGGGATATTATGATATATTTTAATTTGCTGGGAACAGAAATATCCATTATAAAGTCTAAATCTACATTTGATGAAAGTTTACAGTTTCAGGAGTACATCATGCACCAAAGGAGGGGATGAATTACCTTTATGAGCACTTTAAAAAAGAGCAAGAGCTGGCTACCTTCCACTTGAGTTATAACCTTTTGGTTACAAATAACAGAAAGTATTAAGAGTTAGCTTGAGTGAAAAAAGGTACTTATTACTAGAATACTAGGTATAGGTACCCACTGGAAAGGTCAGACAAGAGGGCCTCCCTCCTGGGCTCCATGCTTTAGAGCAGGGCCAAAATGTGATCCATGGACCAGTGACAGTTCAGAAACTGTGTATAACTCTATCTGCAATAAGAGAAATGTAGAAACAAGAGTAAGGGTTTAGAAGCTTTTATAAGAACTTGACGTTCCCAAGGCATCCAAATGCATGATTTAAAATTTGATGAAATTATTGATCCACAATATTAGATATTATTTCTAATATCCATTATAAAATGTAAAAAAACAAAACAAAACAATAAAGGGGTCTGGTGGGAATCCAAGGATAATGGCATGGCTAAGCCACAGGACAAGACAGGATCATGGATGAGAAGGGAACCCAAGAAGTCCTCTCTCCATTTCTCATTTCCATTTCTCTTTAGAGATTTGCTTTATTCTTCTCTCTGGCTACAAGATAAATTTTCCATTTCTGGGTCCATGAGACAGAAAATGTTCACCTCCAACAACAATCAAATTTGAATTACATTTGTTCAAGAGTATAGGCAGGGTTGATGAATCTCTTAGTCCATTTTCCAAATTTCCAAGTTCCCAGCTTGGTGAGATGCCCACCCTGTGATGCACATTGCACAGTTCTACCTTCTCTCATTGTAACCATGTAGATGAGAATAGGAGAATGAGTTAGTTCCAAGAGAAATGTGTGGACAGGCAAAACAAGATACCCACTGCAGTATAATTTATCAGTGTTAAGGTATTTTTTATTTACCTCTCTCCAGATCTGACTCATTCTTTAAGGCTCTGATGAAATTCCATAGCCTACCTGTGGTCTATGATAACAAATCCAGTATTCATTAATTTAGTTCTCCTCTTCTAACATGCACCAGGGAATGTGACCATGAATTCTGTATTCTCTTGTACTATTCAGTCTTGATTTTCATGTCCTGCTATAACACTCAGAGGGTCTAATCTAGTCCAGAGCACACAGTGGATGCTTAATATCCATGTCACCATTATAAAAATCCCATTAAGAGGAAGGTAGACAACCATAAGAAAGCAAATCCAAGGTGATTTAGAAACAGGATTAGTTCTTCAACCTGGCCCATATCTGTCTTGACCATGCTTCCCCTCTGTCTCTACTTAAGTCTTTGAAAGCTAAGCTTAGAAAGGAAAAGATTTTAAAAAGAAAAGAAAAGAACAAAAGGAGGGTGATCAGAGGGAGAAAAGAAGGCATAATGGGGGACTTTGAAAATGAGGACTCAGCCTTGAAATCACCAAGAAAAAAGCAAATATCTATCTCTCCATCTTCTCCCAACAAGCAATGTCAAACGCTGAAATGAGTCTCTTCCAAAGAGTCACCTTCTGATATTGCAGTGGCTCAATAGTCAAAAATAAACCAACATCGAGTTTAGCTCTTGACAAACAGTATGCTCAGTGCCCAATTTGCCTGGAAGTTCCTGAAGGTCATAACTCCATATTAAGCAAATGCCCATGCCACGCTGCCCCTCCCCCAAATTGTAGCCAGTTTGGATTCCAGTTAACAGATACTCTGCCTTCTAGCTACTTTTTTTTTTTTTTTAAAGATTTATTTATTTACT
Organism: Tolypeutes matacus; assembly: GCA_026826555.1. Lineage (NCBI taxonomy): Eukaryota > Metazoa > Chordata > Mammalia > Cingulata > Chlamyphoridae > Tolypeutes > Tolypeutes matacus. The sequence continues at coordinate 11,564,335 of JAKSZT010054202.1, forward strand.
TTATCCATTTTAAACCCCCCCTTCCCCATTTTGCTGTTTTTGTGTCCATTTGCTGGGCAATTCTCTGTGTCTGTTTCCTGCCATCTCTTCTCATCCTCCTCCTCCAGTCTTCACCAGGATTCGAACCTGGAGAACTCCGATGCAGGAGAGAGGTATTCTGCCGCCTGTGCCACCTCAGCTCCTGGCTTCTGGAGCTTTCGGAGCATCTCGTCTTGTCTCTCTCCTGTTACGTCATCATCTTGCTGCATGGCTCCCGGGGTCTGGCGGCTCACCGGCACACAGAGCCTGGCAGCCCATGCGCCTTCTATATATATTTTTTTTATTTTACCGGGAGGTCCCGGGGATCGAACCCAGGTCCCTCCATATGGCAGACGGACGCCCAACCATTTGAGCCACATCCGCCCCCCTCTAGCTACTTTTTTCTCCCCATAGAACAAGACTCAGGAAACCCATTTCACCCAGCCACGTACTTCCAGAAGTAAGGAACCCTAACTTCCGGGAATCCAGCATTTGCCAAATTTCACAAAGCACTCACTTTCTTGACTCAAAACAGGGAGAAACAAAGAAGTGAGAATTTGAGAGGTCTTCAGACCCAGTATCTCCTAGTGGTATTGGAAGAGAGAAACATCTTTTGTTTACTTTTTTTTTTTTTAAACTTTAGATTACATAAATGTCACATAAAAAATATAAGGGATTCCCATATGCCCCACTCCCTCCCCCTCCCATACTTTCCCACATCAACAACATCCCTCATTAGTGTAGTACATTTGTTACACTTGATGAACACATACTGAAGTATTGTGCTAACCATGGATTACAGTTTACACTCTAGTTTACACTCTGTCCCACACAATTTTGTAGGTTATGACAAAATATACAACTACCTGTATCCATCACTGCAATGTTATGCAAAACAACTCCAATGTCCCCAAAATGCCCCCATATTACACCTATTCTTCCCTCTCCTATCCCTTAGAATCTCTGGTGACTGCTGCCTTTATATCAATGGTAAGAGTTCTCCCATTGCTAGAATAATAATGAGTTTATAGTAGAATAATAATAAGTCTACTTTAGTCCATTGTTCATTCCCCAATCTTGAGAATTTTGGGATGGTGATGCCCACTCTGCTTCTAATTGAGAGGGGGCTTAATTTTTACCATGGAAATGGGTCCAAATTCAGCCATTTTGATGACCTTAGGTTCCACCCCATCTCCAAAGAGGTAATCCCATCCCATCTCCCTGGCTAGCCCCCCTTCAGATTGTTTGTTATTTATTTAATAAATCTTGAAATCTGCTTCTATAAAGGATTTAAGGAAGAATAAAATATAACAATTATTGTAGTTCTATGCAGTTGGTGGAGGAGAAAGGGGCCAGGCTCAGACATGCACCATGTGGAAGAGAAGCTAGAACAGTTTCCCCACCATGTGGAGAAGAGAAACTGGCAAAGCAACTTGGAGAGTGGAGATATCAACTGCCATGAGAAAGAAGATACTAATCCAAAAAGTTCCATAAATCATGGTTCCCAATGGCAGCAGGCCCAAAGTCATTAAAAAGAAACAAGTTAAATGGATCAAATCCACGGCATGCTACGAGGCAAACAGTAGCCATCCAGAAAGGGCTGTGCTACCGTGTGATGCAAGACCTGAACTGAGAGTCCTAGGAGGGTGAGAGCAGAGGGAGGCAAGGCTACCATGAAAAGGAGGCTGGTCGTTACTTTTAGGACCTCACAGATGAGGCAAGAAAAAAAGAGATGCTCACTTGCCTTTGTTTAAGAATTGACTTTTCCACCAGTTATTTTTTGGGTTCATCTCCCAAAGTCTAGACATTTATCTGAGAGGTTGTGCTTTTCTGTTCAAAACAAGGCCAAGAAAGGGGTTTATGCAGGAAGAGGCAGAGGGGAGCTGATAAGCTCTCAAGCATGGGAGAAAAATGCTTGGAGTGGTCATAAGCAATAAGATGCATGGAGTAGGTTTATAATGCAAAGAACATAGAAGAATGGAAAGTTGCAGCAAACATCTGATGAGTGAGTTTTGCATGGAAGCCAAAGGCTCCACCATAAAGAAGATGGGCATAAGGCAGCGTGGAGAGGTCTATACAGGGGTGCAAGGAAAGAAGAGAAGGAAAACAAAGAGAAGGGCAGACAATCGGTTCTACCCCTTGGGAAAGATGGAAAAGAAAGCATCCAAGAGGCATCATCATGATTCTGAGAGGGATAAACATTTTCAGATCCTTTCTGACTATGGCCACGTTTGTAGGTCTTTCTCTTTCACAACAATACACTACTTCTTGCCTTCCCCACCTCCACCACTGCCCCTTCTCACCCCATGTATGGCCTCTGACAGAAAGAAGGAGGCTTGTGGAGACAGCCCTGAGCTGCACTGGTCCCAGTGTCCATCACGTCTTCCTCAGAAACCTCACTTGATTGTTAACAACTACTTCCCTGTGAGAAAAATAGAGTAAGCTAGGTCCTGAGACATGCCAACCAGCCAACTTTTAAGAAAGTGCTCAGTACCCTCTAGAAAAATCTCTGCTAATTCACACAGGATGGCTGAGAGTGGGAAGGGGATGCAGGTTTGAAGAAAATTTAAAAGAAGGATAAAGTAGGCATAATATTGCAAAGGGGAAGAGGTAGTGGCAAGAGTTATGCATATGGGAAAAGAAAGAAAAAAACGAGCCCCTTGGAATTTTTCCTAACAAAATAAAGAAAGTATTCAGAATTTTAATTAGATAAGATTTGGGGAAGTATCTAAGAATTCATAGCTCTCTGGGGCAGAGGAAAATAAGAGAAAGACAATACATTTTTATCTGAGTCTATTCAGTACACAATTAAATAGGTACTTAGAAATATTTGCGTTTATTTATTTATACTCTCCCCTTTCCAAAAAGAATTGAAGGCAACTTATAAGAAAGTATAAAATACATTAAGATAAATTTGAGGATGGAAAAGCCAATCTTTGGATGATATTGCTTGGGACATTTGCTTATTTATTAAAAATGGGTCCTTCACACACTGTGGGTGGGAGAAGGCAAGATCATGAGATTATAGTGAGTACTGGGTGTCTCTTGACAGTTTACTCAAGAGAGCAGGTAGACTGGTAAATCAGTGGCAAATCTGGGGAAGAGAGTGAGGCAAGCCGGCCCTCCCCTCCCCGTGCCCCCTGTGAACTTAATTTGCTGAGTTACCCTCTCTGAGAATATATCCCATAAGTCTCTCAAATGTGGAGATGATTTTTTTCATCTCATGATACGGGGAATCAGGGTCAATTGTCAAACTCTCCCTGTTCCAAGCTATAGGACAGACAGGAAAACAGTTTGATTTCCTGCGTTCTTGAGCTGGCTGCCCATGGGGTTCTGAGATAAAAGCTTAGTTCTTAGGGCATTGGCTTTTAAAAATGTCACCAGTGCAGAGTACAAGAGAACCTGATTCCTTAGAAATAATACTGTATCTCCCTATTTCTACCCACACCTTCCAATCACATTAAGATAAATTTAAAACAAATGAGAAAAATTAGACTAAGTGAGAATAAAGGTAAGATAGCAAAACAAAGAAAGGGGGCAGATGAGTCCCCAAAATACCAGCGGTGGGAAGTATTGCAGACTGGTTAAGAGCATTTTGCTGTCAGAAAAAAACTGGGTTTGTGCTGTTATTTCTTTGTAACCTTGGGCAAGTTCACTTAACCTGCCTTGAGCTTCAGGTTCCTCCTCTGTAAAATGGAGTTAAAAAGAGACCTTACTCCCAGGCTATTATAAGATAAGTATTAAAAATTCATTAATAACATCTAATACACAATTAATATTCACATTCTCCCAAATGACGCAAACCTATATTATTTTACTGTTGCTTTTTTGAGCCAGGATCTAAACAAAGTTCCCACATTACAATTACAATTATAACTCAAATTTAGATAAGATATAAATGTAATTGTCAATATTATAATTTTAAAGGGGGAAATTATTATTAAATTAATGTAGGCAGGTTTTTAAGCATTTGACAAGTTAAACAACTGTAATTATTATAAAATAAATGGAATAACAGGCTACTAGAACATTGCTGAGTCACTGGAATAAAATCTTATGTTAATCATAAAAAAAAAAAAAAAAGAGCCCTTACTTCATGGCCTTCTTATGAGGAATAAATGAGACAATTCTCAGAAAGCATTTGTCACAATATGTATCAAACAGCGCTCAGTAAGTGAGAGCTTCTGTTATAACCCATTCACAAACTAAAAGAAGCCCCCACATCAGCTCTAAGCCTGATAGCAAACAGCACGATTGTTAAGATTTATATTGTCATGAAATTCAAACACACTCCTCACTGCAGATCAGCATAATAAATTTTCCTGATTCTGAGACTAGATGAAGTTTATCCTACAGTCCTAAACAAAATACAATGAACTTAGGTAAAAGGACTTTTTTCCTTTTTAATCTCATTTCTAATTTGAGGCTCTAGCTTTATGCTGAAGCACGTGTTAAAAAAATAAATAAAAGGCAATCCTTCAGAAGTTTCACGATGTATAATTCATTTGCACTATTCTCTAATGGCCCTTTTTATACTAGGGGTTGATTTTAGAGTTTTAGAAAGATTTTGCTTGCTTTTTTTTTTTTAACATAAAATACATGGACACCAATTTATTTTTGAACTTCTGGCTATCTGGGACCTCACTGATGTCAAATGCAAAATCATGGCTGTGTATATATATATGCACATTTTTCAGGAAAATAATGCATTCCCTTTATCACATTCTTAATGAAGTCTGTGACCCCCATAGGTCAAAACTCACTTTCCTAGAGGAATAGATAGAGTATATATGCTTCAAGTAAAAATTATTCAGTTAGTCTGGCCAACTTCAAATAGGTAGGAAAAGCTATTAAATAAAAGCACCAGATGTAGCGACTTAGCTGGGAATGCAAATCTCATTATACTTAACAAAATTGTGGAAGTGTATTTAACAAACAAATAAATAAGGTGAGCTGATAAATTGTAGTTAACAAAGCATAAAATGGAAAACTCATAGTCATAAAAAATTAAATTTATTGAAGCTTAAGACCATATTTATTGCAATAGAGTAGTATTAAAAATATTTAAATTGACCCTTCCTTATAGTTTACAATTAATTCCAGTGAAGTCAATAGGATTTCAGAGATTCTGAGTATCACAATTGAGTAGTGAAGACATATAATCTATGACTGATATTACTGTCTCACTCCCTAACTCCTTCAGGTCATCTCAGAAATCACCTTCTCAATGAAGCTTTTCCTTATTTAAAATATAACTAACTGGCCCTCCTGCCAAAAAAAAAAAAAAAAAAAAGCCCTGACATTTGATGTTTTCCTTCTGAGAATGTATTGTTTTCTAATACAGTATGTATTTCTCTTTTCATCTTGCTCCTGTCTGATTCCCCAACTAGAATATAACTTCCATTAGGACAGAAATTGGTTCACTGAGGCATTGTTTGGAATAGCTAAAAATTGGAAACAGTAAGAGAGTGAAAAATGATGGCATGTCCATATTTGAGAAATTGTTTCACAATTTAAAATAAAATAGAACTAAATAATGTTAAATGTAAAAAAAAAAGAAAAGAAAAGAAAAAGCAAATTACAGAAAAATACAGAAACCATGATGCAAATTTCACTTTTTAAAAAACACTATAACCCTATATTTTCCTACAAGTCCATAAAACTGTATATAAATGCACAGACAAAACCTAGAAAGATATATCAAACTCATAACAGTGTTTACACCAAAATAGAGATTCAGACGTGGGGTGGCTCAAGAATTTTAATTTTGCTATATTGTTTACATTTTCACAAAATGAATGCATTTATATTACATAATTCTTACAGAATCAATATATAAATATTGATTGTGCCTCATGCATACAATTTGATCCCATAGCTAGTATTCCCATGTGATTTTTCTTCTGTATTCCCACATGATTTTTCTGCTTCTATCATATTTCACTTAATACTCCTATATTTTTAGTCATACGCTCATGGCAGTATGAAAGATTGAATATTACTTAGTTTCTCAGTGAAATAAATTCCCTAAGAAAATATAAATTATTGGTTAACTCAAAAAGCAGTTGAGGGAAACGGATGTGGCTCAAGCAATTGGGCTCCCATCTACCATATAGGAGGTCCAGGGTTCGATTCCCGGCCTGCGTGGTGAGCTGGCCCAAGTGGAGAGCTGGACCGCACAGAGTGCTGGCCTGCGTGGACAGCTGGTACAGCAAGATGACACAACAAAAAGAGGCACAGAGGAAAGACAATAAGAGATGCAGCAGACCAGGGAGCTGAGGTGGCTCAAGAGATTGAGCACCTCTCTCCCACTCCGGAAGGTCCCAGGATCAGTTCCTGGTGCCTCCTAAAGAAAAGACAAACAGACACCGAAGAACACAGAGAGCACAAAACAATGGGGGAGGGGGGAAGAGAAATAAATAAATCTTTAAAAAAAAGTGGTTGAAATCCTGAATGCACCAGTGGCCAGATCCTACTCCACCCTTCCCGTCCCCCCAATCCTGCCCCATCCCAGCAGCCTACGGTCCTCCCATTCCATTCCAGATGGCTTTACCTTCTGTTGCGCTCTGGTCACCCAGTTATCTCCTCCTCTTTCTGCTCCCTCTGGCTTCCTTTCCTAACCCACACATCACTGGGTGCCCCTTCCATGGGCTTCCGTAACACCTTGCAGCTTTCACTCTCATAGCACTTACGACCCTGCCTCAATCAGAGCAAATATTATTAGGCAACTGCCATGAATCTTGTGCCAGACGTTGTATGGGAGGGTGCTTATAAAGGGGTGAATTAAAGAGATGGAATTTAATGTGTAGAAAATCTGTTTATTTGTGTTTTGCTCTAGATCCATTGTCTCCAACTTATTTTGATTTCATACCCAAACCAGTAAATACATTGGAATTCATATTCCAAACAATGTGCTAATATACTTGTTTGTTGAAAATAAAAGTTTTAAAGCTTGCTGTACTAGGTGAGAGAATGTAATTTAATACCCTTTATAAAAATATATCTTTGCTTAACACTGTGAGATTCCCCCGTTTTCTGATATTTTCTTCTCTTCATTTTGATACAGTACTTATATTGCAAGTTTTAATTGTTGTCATGGGTTTTAAAAAATCTCGAAAAGATCTTTATATGGAAAAGGAGGTACATTGCTAATTGATCTACTCTCCCAATCCCATAAATCAACTATGCAAATTTTTTGTTGAAATTTGCCTAGTAAATAGCCGTTTTCCCTAATATCAACAGATATTTCTGGTTCTTCTCCCAGGTAGTGGGATTGCACTCCCCGTCCCCAATTTTGAAATCAGAAATGTCCATGTGGATTTTTTTGGCCAGAGCTCTGTGAACAGAAGTGACACGTGCCACTATGAGTGAAAGCCTCAGATCCGGGGTACAATTCACTGCAGCGCTTTCCCTTGGCCATGCGATCTCCACTGCTGCCTCCTCGGCTTGCATCCGTGGAGCAGAGTCCCCAGCCAGCCTGCAGTGGACATGCGGAATCGCGGGAAAGGAAGCCTTTATTGCTTTAGTCCATTGAGATACGGGAGTTTGGCTTTGTGTTGTTTTTTTTTTTTACAGCTTTACTTATTTTATCCCAAGTGATTAGATTCTGTGAATCAAGTGGCCAGTAATTAAGCAAAATAATCTCCTAGCTCCAAACTCACTCATCTATACTCTGCTTTGGGATGCTGGTCCTGGAGAGTCTGCACATTTCATTTCTCCTGCTGAGTTCTTCCAATATGGAGGGATACTCAAGGTGGGGAGGGTCTGGGGCAGGGAGGCATCGTCCTTCCAGTTTGGGTAACTTTTCCTGTTCGTCTTATTGCCAACAATAGTCCTTCACCCTAGAGCTGGCAGATGGTTCTAGCTTGTTTACAGCACTTCCAGAGCCAGTCTCAGATTGTCCCATCAGAGACACCAATGCCCTCCTTAGAGGTCCCAGCTCCCACAAGTCCTTCCTCTGAGTTCCTGACCTGCCAGCAGCCATGCAACCTCCACCCCAAAGAGTTGAGTTTTAACTTTGCAGGACCTCTCTTCCCGGTTGTGGGTCACTGCTGCTTCCTGCAATATGATCTCTGGGTGACCTCAAGTACTAGTTTTCACCTTTTCACCTAAGAATCAGTTAAACTAATTTCCCATATTAAATTCTCTCTGTCGACATAACTGTGTGGTTTCTGTTTTCCTGCTAGGACCTTTACTGCTACATCAATAAATAGTCTTATATAAGAATGTTCAGTTTAATCTATCCTTTTCTCATTTTGCCCTGTGTCTCTCCCAATCTTTCTTGACAAAAGGAAAATCTGAGCCACTGAAGTCATCTCTTCTTTTCTGTGAAGAAAGTTGCTCAAGTTGGCAGTGTTTATGGAGCAAGTGCTACATGAAAGGCACTGAGACACGGAGTTAGTGAAGAGGGGACATCTCACACTGAGCCAACACCTTTACCTTTGATTTCTAAAGGGTTCCGACACCAGAAATCACCCAACATGGTTTTGCTTTTGTTTTATAGAGTAGGCTCTTTAAAGAGAAAGCATAAATGATGTCATACACTAGGAAAAAAATCTATTCTCAGACTGTTTCTTAAAGAAAATTCTTTCTCACTCCTTAATTTGCTATTTGCTCCTACTAAAGGCACCAGCCAAGTAATGAAAGCATAGGTTTTTTGTCTTTGGGTGTAGGTGTACAAGGGCAGAAAATAATTTGACTTAGAAACTGGAAATTCTAATTCCTAGCAGAAAACTTGGTCAAGCTGCTATGGGTGATGTTTGAAATGCCTTTATTGCACAGGTATAGCTACCAAGAGGATTCCCCTTTCTCCATCAAGTTTACTTCTAACTGTTCTTTGCCTGGCTCCTGAAATGCAAAACCCAACTTATATAGTAGGGAAAGGAAATGTCATCTGTAACCAGCATCTCATACCATAGCTATTAAAAAGCCACTCGCCAGGAAAGCGAAGCTAAGAATTCTAACAAGTGGCTTGTTAGTGAAGAATGGCCTGATTGAGGCATGGAGCATGCTTGTCACTTTTTACCCCATCCTCTGAGGATAATAAGTAAGGAGGACAAAATGAGTGCATCTCTCCTGGGTCTGCCCTTAAGAGTTTAAAAGCACAATATTGATTTTGAGTTACCCTGCTTCAACTCAGCTTTGCTCTCATCATATTTTTATTCCCTTGTAGATTCCTGGGTCCATTTGCTGCGGATTTAAAAAGTAAACCACTGGTGAATCTGTGGTGTGGCCGTGTAACATTTCTGCACCTAAAAATGTGGTCAATTGACACCTTAAAGGTTTCCAAGCAGCTCTAACTCTTAGTGACATCTCTTGTTGTATCCCCCGTATGTTCAGAACAGATAAAGTGGATGAATTGATTTTAGTTGTATAAAACCCTTGACAAAATCTCTTTGTGGCAATCCATGCAGTCTCTTGGTGATTTATAAAGGATTTACTTATACCACAAATGTGATCCTTCCACTCTTATCATTTTGTTTTCCAACTGGATCCATGTTGAATTTCCTTAGACCAACAGGCCATCTGCAGAAAATTCTTAGGTTCCTAGCACTAGCCATGGTTTCTATTAATTTGTATAGAGACAATACTAGAATTACAACTCAGATGATTATCAATATTATTATGTATAGAGCCTTGAATTTTACCAACTAGAATTCCCACTGCTACTTTAAAATGACCAATTGTGTTTTCTTCTATCATACCCACAATTTGTTGACTAAATTCTGATTAATGAAAGCTGAAAAAGAAGCATGTCATTATTCATTCCAAACAAACTTTAGGTACTCATCCTTGAATTTCTTGGGAAGAGATAGAAAAAGTTTATATAAAGGATAAACTCTGAATGTCCACTTAAATTTTTCTAAGAATTTCTTAACTTACTTTCAAAGTGTCCATAAGAGTGAATTCTTTTTTCTGGGTTCTTCTATGCAGAGAAGGAGCCCTTTCTATCTAACAGAATGGACTTCAGCTTCCTTATGTGCAAAGTGGAGTTTTGAGAGTCTCCAAAATGCTTTGATTTTGAACCTCAGTGGTGGAAGATAGTTCTTGGCTGTGTGTGGAGATGGAGTTGGCCCTGGTTAATTTACTGCCACTCCAACTTGCTTGCACGTCTGTATTTTCTTCTATAAAATAAATGCTACTATATTCCTGTGAAACAAATATTTTTCCAAAGACAGGCTGCTAAATCTGTGAATAGATAGGAATCCACTCAGCCAACAAATGCTTATTGAGATGATTATGCAAAAGTCTGTGGGTAGAGAGATGAATGAGACACACTTCCTGGTGAAACACAAGAAAGCAAAGGTCAAAATACAAAAGACGTGGGGAGAGAAGTAGAAGAATCCAAATTCAGCCAGGAGAGGGGGTTGTAAGTAAAGACTTTCAAAAGAGGTGCTATTTGAACCAAATATTAAAGACAGTAGGAGTTCATCAGGAAGAAAGAAGAGGAGAAGAAAAAGGCCTGTGCAGCCACCAAGGAATGACTTCAGAGTTGAGCTGAAGTCCCTTGGAAGCTGGAGAGTGTGAGGGAAAATGGGAGAGGCATAGGCAGTCAGATCACTGAGGGCCTGGGGGATCCACCAAGCACTTTGACTCTTACCCTGAGAATCACGGAAGGCCATTGAAGATTTTAATCAGAGGAGTGGCATAAACAGGTTTGCAATATAAAAAGAGAACTCTGGCATGAGCGTGGAGGATGGAGTGAAAGAATGAGACAGGGAGATCACTTAGAAACCCTTAGCTGTAGTTAACGGGGGAAAAAATCGTAGCTCATGCCTATCTTATGAATTACTTCATTAACTTAATCATTTAATTAATAACATTCCTCATTAGGGGTGAATTTCCTAGAAAATGGATTACTCTCATATAAGAGCTCATTGATGTCTTACTATATGCCTCGTGTGTGTGGTGTGGTGTGGTGTGGTGTGGTGTGGTGTGGTGTGGTGTGGT